>OZ035997.1:94355969-94825969 GCA_964035015.1 Corallium rubrum
CGGATATGAATGATGATGAAAAGCAAAAATTGTACTATGCGAACTTGGAACGTTATATGGACTTAAGGCAGTAGATTACCCCGGACATCCAGGGTCGGAAGTGACGTCATAGGGGTGTGCGCACCGGTGTGCGCACAGGCTGACGTCACAGGGGTGTGCGCACAGGTGTGCGCACAGGCTGACGTCACAGGGGTGTGCGCACAGGCTGACGTCATTAGGGGTGTGCGCACAAAGAATGCTGACGTGATAAAAATTATGCGGTGTATATCATTAACGTATCGCGGGCTACTTTTCGACAGCTATTTTGGAACGCACTCGGGTTTCCTTCGGTCATCATCGTATTATTTCAAGATGGGTGAAGATCGATAAATAAAAACAGTATTGGAACAGTTTGGCTTGCTTTTTTTTTTCCTTTCTTTTTTAGTGAATATGAGGAAAAAGAAACGGTGCGACATTTGCGGAAAACATACATCGAATTATAACCACCATAGACGAATACATACTGGGGGAGACCTTTTTCATGCAAAGAGTGCGGTAGAAGTTTTACAGAAAAGAGTAACTGTGAAAAACATGAACACATCATTCATTCGAAGGAGAAACCCTATAGCTGTACGTTATGTGGAGAGAAATTTGCTCGAACTAATAATTTAAAAAACATTTACAAACACATGAAGGTAATAAACAGTACAAATGTGAAGTGTGTGGTTTGAGTTATACTTGGATGCTTCATTTGAAGAAACATAGGGATTTTGCTCATGGTTCGTTACCCTGTCAACTTGATGTGTATAATACTGGATTTTATGAACCTTTGTTTCCAGAACTAATATTTTTAACGTTTATACTAGTTGATAATATTTAAAATTGAATATTTACAATAAATGATTATTTATTTAAAATGTGTTGAAAACGATTGTTCATTATGAAAGATTATTAAAAAATAATTGTTCATTGTTGAAACGATTATATTAAAAAACGATTGTTCATTGTTGAAACGATTATATTAAAAAAACGATTGTTCATTGTTGAAACGATTATATTAAAAATGATTGTTCATTATAAAAAGATTATTAAAAATAATTGTTCATTATTAAAAGATTATTAAAAATAATTGTTCATTATAAAAAGATTATTAAAAATAATTGTTCATTATAAACGAATATGTATTAAAAAAAATAAATGACTGTTCATTATTATTGTGTTCATTATTATTATTGCTTTTCGGATATTTCATCCAAAAAGTATAGTCTGATGTGGCGTCTATCTCATCTAACCATGTGGCGTCTATCTCATCTAACCATGTGTAATCGGCTGTGGCGTCTAACCAGGTTAGGTCTGTGTTATCATTTACCAGTGTGGACAATGTGTTATCGTCTTTGACTTGGTTGTCCTTAGCAGTTTCACTACTGGTGTTGCTAGTTGTAGCTTCAGTACTTGTGTAGACCATTTCAAAGGCATCGAATAATTGCGGATATGTCTCCAGCACGTAACGTTTGAGTGCTCTTAACTTTGTCAGTTCTTCTTTTTTATTTTTTCGCATTTTTTTAAACCATTTTTTTTAACCGTTTTTTTAAACCGACACTGTGACGTCACAGGGGTGTGCGCACACTATAAATAACGGTTTTTCGGAATAAAGTACATAATACCTATAGTTTTCATAGAGATAACATTAATACTATATAAATATGGATACGAAAATTACGGAATGCCGAACTATAGCCGAACTAACGAGTTGGAAAACATGTATGTCTTGAGCGAGTACGAACAGGGTTTAGTATTTGAGAGGAAAGTAGAGATTATCGGTCGTTCGCTCGAGTGGGGAGTCGAAAATGAACAACTTGGGTTAACAGCGAACCTTACGGATTCCTGGACACCAGAACAAAGACAACAGTTTTTGATGGACTGGCAAGATGATGAGGCATTGCTACAGAACGAACGATTAGGGCTCGCTTCAAACCTTATGGATTCTTGGACCCCTGAACAACGAGAAAATTTCATGATGGATTGGCAAGACGACGAACCTTTGCTACAGACTGGCCGTGGGGAGAAGAGATCAATCGACGACGTAGACGATGGTGCAAGTACATCTGAACAGGTTAGCGATAATACCTTTTTTACCGTGACCGATGTGAAGCAAGTGAGAGTGAACAAGTTTCGAACAACGGGTGTCGATTATACTATTCAATTTACGGACACGTTTGCCCACTTGGAGCTTTCCCAGTTCCATGACCGTCTCCACGAGATATTTCAAAACGTGTTAGATACGGTCACTCAAGATATCCCTGAGCACGATCAAGTTCGTTTTGTATTGCAATCGCCTCAGCTTGAATACCCTATTTCGCTGCCGTTTATGCCTCGTCAACGCCTCACCGCTGAACGTGTGCTAGCTGAAATTAAGCGTGTGATTCAATCTAATCGTGAATTTCGCTTGAATGATTCCGTACATGTGAATTTGATTCATGTGGAAATGCCCCATGGCGGTAGGGGTACGAAGCGAAGTGAAATCAATTTGGAGAAGCATTTGGCTAAAAAAGGATCTATTATTTACATTCAAAGCAAAGATGAACTTTGTTTAGCTCGAGCCCTGGTTATTGCTAAAGCTAAAATTGAAAACGATAGCCGGGATCGTCTTATACGAGATCATCGGAGACCGCTACAAACACGACTAGCTCAAGAATTACACAGGAATGCTGGCGTCCCCCTCGGATTCTGTGGACTGGACGAAGTCAAACAGTTTCAAACCTATCTTTCCGAGTACCAAATCAACATCGTTTCCAAAGAACATCAGAACGCCCTCATTTTTTCCGGTCCAGATCAAGAGAAAAGAATTTACCTCTATCTCCACGATAACCATTACGACGTTATCACTAGCATGCCCGGCTTTTTCGCTCGGGATAAATATTGTCATGCCTGTAAGAAAACCTACGATCATCAGAGAGATCATCTGCATGTGTCCCAACGCGTGTAAATGTTGTCGTTTTCTGAACTGTCCCATTGTATCCTGGATGCATTGTGACCGCTGCAATCGGTTGTTCAAAAGTCAAGAGTGTTTTGATCGACATAAACAAACGGTGAAAAAATCGAAATCCATCTGTTCCTATCTCGTCAAATGTTCCAAATGTCATACCCTCGTGAAGCGAAGTAAAAAGAAACCTGACAAGCACCATTGTGGCATGACGAAATGCAAGATATGTAAAGAGTATACTCGATCCGACAACCACCGCTGTTACATCCAACCTGTGAAGAAACGAGACATGGCCGAAGCGATCAACGAAGCCGATGATGATGAAGACGTAGCGGAAGGAGGGTACAACCAACTCCTGTTCTTCGATTTCGAATGTCGTCAAGAAAGTGGTAACCACGAACCCAACTTATGCGTGGTCCAGAACGAAGCCGGTGATGAATGGTCGTTTGAAGGGGATAACACGCGAAACGAATTTTGCGAATGGTTGTTCACAGAGGAACACAAGGGATGTGTCGTGATAGCGCACAACTTCCAAGGTTACGATAGCTATTTCATTCTCCAATATCTACGCGAGAACGGTGTTCACTACGACGTTATCATGCGCGGTGCAAAGGTCCTCACGCTGTCGGTGCCTATGTTCAATATCAAATTCATCGATTCCCTGAGCTTCATACCGATGAAATTGGCAAACTTCCCCAAAACCTTTGGTTTGGACGAACTCGCAAAAGGCTATTTCCCACACCTTTTCAACAAAAAGGAAAATGAAAATTATATTGGACCCCTACCTCCGAGTTCATTTTACCATCCTAATGGAATGAGTCCCGAGGAGAAAGAAAAGTTTCTAGAATGGCAAAGCGTTTTGAAAGAGAACAATTACGTGTTCGACTTCCAACAAGAAATCTTAAATTACTGCCGTTCCGATGTGGATATTCTCCGTCCCTGTTGCCTCGAGTTTCGCGAACTGTTCCGTGATGTCACAGATACTGATCCGTTCGAGAAATGCCTTACCATCGCGTCAGCATGTAATCTGGTCTATCGAACGAATTATCTCCAAGAAAATACCATTGCCATCATTTCTCCTCACGGTTACCAGCCGAAAATCAAACAATCCAGCATCGCTCTGAAATGGTTATCCTACACTGCTGAAAAGAATGATATCTACATCCAACATAAACGGAATGGTGGAGAGAAGAGTGTTGATAAATATTTTTTGGATGGATATCACGAAGAGACCAATACGGCTTATGAATTCCAGGGCTGTTTCTGGCATGGTAAGTTGACAACACAACCCTCCCTCAAATCAACGGAACGGTATTAAATATTTTTTATTTTTATAGGTTGTACGAAATGTTATGCAAGGGATACAGTCAATGGTGTCAGCAATAAAACCATGCACGAACTCCACCAAGCCACCGTGGAAAAGACCCTATACCTTAAACAACGTGGTTTCAATGTGCTCGAAATGTGGGAATGTGAGATGAAGCGAGAATTGGAACGTGATAACGTTATGAAACAGTACTTTGACAACTACGATGTGGCGGATCCTTTGGAGCCTCGTGACGGCTTTTATGGTTGGACGAACCAACTGTACGAAACTCTTCCACGAGTGTAAAGAGGGTGAGAAGATAAGGTAAGACGATTTCGTAACAAAATGATAGCGAAATAGGTTTAGGAACGTCAGAGCAAATCTAATGATGACGTCATTTCTTTTTACAGATATGTGAAAATTAATATTCTACGCCTATCTGGATAAAATGTAAATATAATTAATGAAGTGGTGGTTGCACTGCGATTGCAAAGCATGACGGTTAATGGAAGGGGAACTGGATAGGAAACTTCAAACGAGGTTAAAGAACCGGAAACGTTGTTTGCACAACTTGCTATGGTAATTACACACTTAAAAGCAGCTAATGCACCTATTGCTGAAATTAGACAAAAGTGTAATATCACTTAAGTTCAGCAGTGTCTGATTTTAGCAATGTGGGACCACCCGTTAGGTGCATTGCCCGCTTATTAGCGTATAATTACCATAGCAAGTTGTGCAAACATCGTTCCGGTTTCGTAAGTTTCCTATCCAGTTCCCCTTCCATTATCTATGACTGCAGTTCATATGCATTTGGCCACGGCCGAGTAAACAATTCTGTCAAGCTGTTTTTGACAAGATGCTGGGCAAAATATAATAGCTGAGAATCCTCCATTGTGATAAATTGTATTTTGTAAATTATATATGACTTGTGTTTTGTAAAATGTAAAATAAAATAAAAGTAAAAGTAAATCATAAGGTTCAGGTATTTGGATCCTGTCTGTGACTTACCATCCTTGGTGTATTGTGTTGGTGAATAGTGGTGGAAAATGGTTAATAGTTTGAGGTTTAAGGTGTTAGGGATTGAGATTATAGAGGTTAGGTTTTATGGAGTGGATTTTAAGTTTTAAACTTTATTGGGAGGGGGGGGGGGGGGGGGATATTATAATTTTTTTAATTTTTTTTATTTTAATTAAAATTTTTTTTAATTTTAAAATAAATCATTCTGGAGAAGTCAAATATGTTTTTGTTGTGGTAGCGAGTCCAAATATGGGAATCCACTGACTTGTGCTGGTGATTGTGATTAATGTCATGGGTTAGGGTTTGATTTTATGATGTGGTTTTAAGTTTTGGGGTGGGGGGTTAGTGTTATAATTTATTTTTAATTTCTAAAGTAAATCTCTTCTGAAGGGGTGAATTCTGTTTCTGTTGTAGTAAGGAGTCCAGAATTGGGGATGCTCTGACTTGTGTTTCCTAATTGAGATTGGAGTACGTAGATCGACGCGATGTCTAGTAGAATTTAGCACCGGTGGCGATGAAGCGAGCTCCAATGATATGAGTTTGTTGAGTGATTCGTAAAGATTTGTGAGAGTTTCCGTATCAAAGGGAGAAAATTTTGGGGAGCAATTGCATAACCCGGGTGCGGAAAAAGAGAAATGCCACCGACGAGATAAATGGATAAGTCCGCTATCTCGACCGAGTCCCTGTTCTGAAAAAAACATGTTTTGAACAAAACAAAACAAGGAGCCATGTTATCGTCAGGTTCCAAGCATGGCCTGGAACGACGTGCCCGCATATAATAAAAAGAGGAGGGCCGCGAAGGAAGGCCCAAAGATGGTGGATATAGAATTGCGCGAAAACGCGAGAATCCATATTTCCACATGGTCAAGACCAAGCAACCTCGTTGTCATGTATATAAAATACTTCAGGATAAAATTACATGAAGTACATAACGAATTTGTAGGCGAAAGCGCAGATTTCCTTCGGATGTTTTTTTTGATTTTGATCAATTCAGTAAGATTTTGTGAATTTTAATAGATTTTGAAAGGATTTTTATCGATTTTCATGGATTTTCAGGACTTTTTGCCGATTTGGGGATTTTTAAGGATTTTCTAAATTCCGCTGGACTTTTTGGACTTTTTGCGGACTTTTGGTCAAAGTGTGCGAGATTTTTGGAGTGATTTGCCCCTCGATTCAATGTTTCTAATACGATTTGCGTTAACATAATTGAGTGTAGCGTCGGATTATCAATAAGCGTTGCCGGTATCACATTCTTTTGTATTAAAAGCCCCAACAAATCCAAGGTTGCCAGGTTTCCCTCTTGCGTTATGGTTTTGTCCGAAAGCCATTGGGTTACGATGTTTCTCCAAGACATGTTGCTTCTATCAAATCTTTGTCTGATCTGATGAAAAGTCAGAAAAGGTGCAGTGTTTTGTAGGGTTTTGGGGGATTGTTACATTTGTACGCATGCGCTTTCACGTTTATAGAACAACTTTCATCACAATCTGATCAAAATCGAAGGTGATACAGTGTTTTTATAGGGATTGTTACACTTCCTATTCAGTTACAATAACTTGAAAATTTCTTGTTTAAGCACCCCTCTTTGATCTGCACAAAAAACAGATCTCCAATCATCGCACGTATACTTGAGCATTTCAAAACCGTTCACACTAGGTTTAATATCGTTCAAACTTTCGGTAAAAGCCTTCATGACATTTGCTTCTGAAACCTTTTCCAAAGCACGGTCATATAGTATAAACATAACTGTTCATCCTTTTCCATCATGAGGCAGTCGTGCTGTCTTTGGGAAGGATGATCAATGAGGCAACCATTGCAGTTCTCAACCACAAGACGAGATATGTTCGATGATATTTCTTCAGCGTAACTTTTCAAAAGTTTCTTTTCGATACGTTTCTGACGATGATGAAGAACTAATTCTTTATCGTCAATATCGAGAGGTTTAGACATGACTAGCTCTTTACTCCATGAGTTTCAAAGAATGTTTGACAGTTTCTCACAAGTTGAAGATGTTTTATACGATTTGATTAGGCCCGAAAAGGCCCGAAATGGCACTTTTTGGCCCCATTGGGCCCCATGGCTCGATGACCCACAGTAATAATATATTCTCGTATTATCCATGTTCGATATAATCATCCTTTGATGTTTATAAAATTTATGAGCAGCGTCTAGTACTGTCATAATGAAATACAGGGCATAGTGTGAACATTGTTCATAGTCATGGGTAACTCTGCCAACAAAAATCCAAAGATCAACAAAAATCATAACAAACAGAAAATGTTTAGAATAGGTATAAGTGTTGGTCGTAATGATCTTAACCTCGAGGGGCATTTACAGATGGGCTATAGTAGTAAAACTATCAAAAACTACAAACCTGTTGAAAATGAACATTTGACAAATGTCGAACACACTAACAGTATTCAAAATGACAAACCCGCCATTACCGCCGAAGAATAAAAGAGTTTATCATTGAAGATGTTCTTTCATTTTATATGTGATAGTTGACCATGGATGATTATCTGTCTAGCGTTTATTACGATCCAAAACGGGCCGGAGGATTTGGTGGAGTGAATCGTTTGTATGATGACGTAAAAAAGGAGGGAAAATTTAAAGTGAGTCGCGCGAAAATTAAAGAATGGTTGATGTCACAAGACACGTACACTTTACATAAACCGGTGCATCGCAATTTCAAAAGAAACCGTGTGATGGTCGGTGGTATCGATCAGCAATGGCAAATGGATTTAGCGGACATGCAATCCATGCAAAAGTTGAACGACGGGTATCGCTATCTGCTCGTATGCGTTGATGTGTTTTCAAAGTATGCCTGGGTTATTCCTTTGAAAAATAAAACAGGTTTGTCTCTGGTGAAAGCTTTCAAAGTCATTTTGTCTTCTGGACGCAAGCCTGAAAAGATCATGACCGATCAAGGAACTGAGTTTTTCAACCGACATTTTCAAGCATTGATGAAGGAGCAGGATATAGAATTGTACAACACGTATAATGAAACAAAAGCCTCGATCGTAGAACGGTTGATTCGTACGCTGAAGACAAAGATGTGGCGATACTTCACAGCCAAGAAAACCATGCGATACACTGACATGCTGCCTGATTTAGTGTACTCTTACAATCATAGTGTTCATAGTAGTATTAAAACAAAGCCAACAGATGTTACTGTCGAGAACGAAAAGAAAGTATGGCACACTTTGTATGATGAACATAATGATGTGAAAAATGTAACGTATAAGTTTAAGATCGGTGATCAAGTAAGAATTAGTAAAATCAAACGGAAATTTGAAAAGGGTTATTTACCAAATTTTTCAAAAGAAATATTCACTGTAAGCAAACAAGTGCCACGCGATCCTCCTGTGTATATGAATGAATGAATGAATGAATGAATGAATGAATATTTAATTGATCATCCCCCCAAAAGGGCTTTTCAGAATCAATGACGATGAGGAACTGAAATGGACATTTTACGATAAAGAATTGCAAAAAGTCATTAAACAGGACGATGTCTACGAAGTTGAAAAAATTCTGAAGAAACGTGAAGAGGTAACAATGTACAATATCTTGTAAAATGGTTAGGGTACCCAAACAAGTTTAATTCGTGGGTACCTGCTTCTGAAATAAACAAGATTTAAACCAGCATCTGTGTCGCGTGTCTTTTATTCGTACTCTAGTACTGACCATGAGTGGAACACATTTTTATCTCACACTTCCTAGCAATGCATCGCTTTCTACTTTTCCCGATAACAAAACAGGAAATTATCGTGTAAAATTACCACAAGCCATTAATCTGCATGGCGATTGGGAAGTGGGTTTGTACTCCCTTTCATACCCTATCACGTGGTATACTTTAGCAAAGGGTATTACCGACACTCGCCTTTACTAAAGTGATGAGAGTTCTATATATGTACTCATCCATAGATATAGATTACGGTTACTACGCGACAGTGCAAGATTTTATCAAGGCCATCAATAAAGAGCTGACAAAAAAGGTTAACGATAACATTAACTTATCGTTTAATGTTATAACTGGAAAAATCTTAGTGACTTTAAAAAAGAAACACACGTTCGCCTTTAGGAAAGGAGTAGCAATTATGCTGGGGTTTGGAGAAAACAACACAAATCTTAAAACAACGACCGAAAGTCCTTACGTGGCAGAATTGCCTAGTGTCACGGCAATTTACGTTTATTGTAATAGAGTACAGCCACAAGTCGTTGGAGATACGAACGCCCCTTTACTCCGAATCGTTCCGTTGAGGGAAAGTCGGGTGACATCATTACTAAAACGTTCACAAACATACAGTATGTGCCTGTCCAAACAAAATCATTCGAAGATGTGGAAATCCTTTTAAGAAGCGATACAGGCGCTGTAGTGCCATTTGAACGTGGAAAGGTGACAGCGACAGTGTACTTCAAACAGCAGAGTTATTTGTATAGGTAATAGTATGTACGGTGGCCCGTATGTGCAATACACAAAAGAAAATATCAGTACACAAACAAAAGTTTCAATTCACAAGTAAATTAGCCGATACACATTACAAAGTATCGATTCACTGAAACGAATTTCAATACACAACAAAGATTCGCGAAATACACAACAATAAATATTTTCAGTACGTAATAAATTCTTTCCACAAATACACAACAAAGTATCATGTGAAACACAACAGCGTAATTTGATACACAACAAAGTCGCGTCACAATACAACAGAGTGTAAGTCGATACACAACAAAAAATAGATCTCGATACACAACGAAAAGTTTCGATACACAACAAAAAGTTGCATGTGGGAATCTCATGGACAATAGGGGAAAGGGCAAGGACAGAGCAATATGATCCAAACCATTCTGTGGTGCCTAAACCCGGTGTGAACACAATCTCGCCGCGTGTTGACATCCTGAGAGTTCAGTAAGATTTCCATGTTTAACTTGTGAATTTCTTTGAGGCTTGAGCTCGAGACAATGTTCTGTTGTAAATGTGGAAGTCCCATGGAAGAATCCTTTATCTATTACCCAGCCTGTGAGAATAAAAAGGGCGATACTGATACTGCCGGTGCCAGTAGCCCAGTACTAGTAAGAGCGGGGCATAACGAACCTCTCGCAAAGCAGAGGTTCGTCTGTTCCTTCATATTCTTCTTTTATGAAAGAAAAAGAAGAAGAACGAACATCGCACTTCCAGCCGAAGTCTAAGAAAGCCCGCTCGTCGAAAAACAATGAGGAGTGCTTATATAGCCCACAGTTAACTGTGTATAGCCAAAGTCGCTCCGTAGTCCGTGGCAAGACTTTTCCTGTGAAATTGTCAAAAGATATGACCTATGAGCAGGTTTTAGAAAGCGCTTTGAAAAAGTGGGCAGATTTAATATGATAGAACGTTTTCAAACAAACGTGGTCGGCTAGTTCTTGTTTATCAACAGAACATTGTCTCGAGCTCAAAGAAATTCACAAATTAAACCATAATTAAACATGTCAACACGGCCGCGGTTTAGAATTAGACACCACAGAATGATTTGGATCACATTGCTCTGTCCTTTCCCTTTCCCCTATTGTCCATGAGATTCCCACATGCAACTTTTTGTTGTGTATCGAAAACTTTTCGTTGTGTATCGAGATCTATTCTTTGTTGTTATTGCGACGCGACTTTGTTGTGTATCAAATTACGCTGTTGTGTTTCGCATGATACTTTGTTGTGTATTTGTGGAAAGAATTTATTACGTACTGAAAATATTTATTGTTGTGTATTTCGCGAATCTTTGTTGTGTATTGAAATTCGTTTCAGTGAATAGATAGATAGATAGATAGATAATCTTTATTTAACCACGCTAACACTGTCAGCAGATGCTGGTTTCCACAGTGGGCGTGTTTGAGATACAGGTATTACGCTAAATTACATACAAAATAGAATATCTACAAAGATTTACATAAATGTCTGGATTACAAATTTTTAGAACATAGTTAAGTATAATCATGGATAATATAATTAGATAATTTATAAATATAATCTATTATATTACCCATGGTTTAATATAGAGAAAAATGTTACAGTTTAGTTACTTACAGTAGAGCAGAAGCAGCAATGTTTCGTTTGAATTGGTTGAGAGACTTGCTATTTTTAGTTTCTACTGACAGGGAGTTCCATATCGAGCCCCCATCATATAGAAAACTTTTCTTCATGTTATTTGTTCTCGGTTTTGGCAAACAAACATTAAGGTCACTGTTTCGAAGATTGTGATTTAGGACTTCTTCTCTGAAAGTGAATTGATTTTGTAGGCATTCTGGACCCATGTTGTTTAATATTTTGTACATCATTTTGGCTTTTGCTTTCATTCTTTGTGATTTTAGTGGTTCCCAATTTAATTCACTTAATATAGTATCTTGCTGTACTTCATTGGGCATATTTGTTATAATGGAAAAAACATGCACAAGTGAGTTTTTCAAAAAACATGCACAAGTGAGTTTTTCAAAGACTATCAAAATAGCACGAGTCCGAAGGACGAGTGCTATTTGAAGTCTTTGAAAAACTCACGAGTGCATGTTTTTTCCAAATTGCACTCGAAACCATACTATTACTTATTAATAATATACAAGAAAATGTGCGAGACAATTATAAGACGAACATCCGGTGATCAAGAAAACTTGATCTTCCGGTCGTGTTTTAATTGGTTTACACAAAGTCACGCGACATGCGTCTTAAAATATTTACAACAGTTGTTCATTTCAAACGAGCAATGGAAGTATAGCGAAAGAAAATAACTTACGTATTAAAAAATCACGTATTCCCAATGCTGGTAAAGGATTGTTCGCTTGGAAAAAACGTTTCAACCGTCTTAGCGATGTTGTTCACTACACAGGAAAAAAAAACACAATGCGTGATATGGATCGAAAATATGGTGCTAAAACTACAGCGCAATATAGTTTATGTGACGGTCCTTTCCATTGCGTCGACGCTTATAAATCGACGCATGGACCCGCACGAGTTTGTAACGATGCGAAAGGATCGCGATATAAAAATAATTCTTGTTTTACAGGAACAACAAAACAAAATAATCGGTTTAAATTACAAACCACTTCAGCTATAAAACCCCATCAAGAAATTCTCGCTGACTACGGTGATGAATATTGGCCCCGCGGATATTTTAGAAAAAAAAAAAAATGAGTAAACGACGCCAGCGTGGAAAAGGAAGTTTTAAAGGAAAAAAAAGACAAAGAGGCGGTTCAAAAAACAAAAAAGTTTTAAAAATTATGAATGATTTTGAAGCTGCTAGAAAAAATATTTTATACCAGATGTAAAAATTTTTATTTTTTTTAAAAAACCATCAGAATAAGTTACACGGGTTTCATACGCAACGTATGGGAGATGAGCTACACCGTATTTTACACCTTTTCTTTTTTTAATGAATTCTGTAAATTTAATATGTTGAAGTAAAATTAAGTCATCGTCTCTACCTAAATCATAATTTAAATTTTCTAATTTAACTGAACTTGAAAACATGCATGGGTAAACTAAATACGCGTCTTTTGAATCTCGAGGGATTAATTGATCTGGTGTTATCGCGGTTTCAACAGAGGTCAATTTTTTTATTAAATGTTTTTCTACTTGAAGTATAGTGAAGAAAATACTTCCATCATCTCCCGCTTGTACATTTTTAGAAATTTTTATTTCTATAGAATCAATAATTTTTCTTTTTTCCCACGCGTCTGAATCGGGAGAATGTGTTAAAGAAAATGGATAGGCATTTTGAGCTTTCGCACCGCTATTTATATGTCTAAAAGTGATGGCTCTCGTTTGCTCATTAACATAAGGTTTAATGATAGATTCTTGACGCGCTGTTTGTTCTCGAAAATGATATTCCCAATTGCTGAGTTTTGCCGGGATTTTACTGAAGTCGTCTATTGAATGAAACCAAAAAACGAGGATTCTTTATAATAATTTTTTTATCACCCAAATAGTGTAAAATTTTATCTCTTTTTTTATATCGTGTGTTAGATCGCTAACTTTTGCTGCAAAAAGCATAACCTCGTACGACGAGCAAATTGGGTTTTACATGTTCCTTACAAATCTTTATATCTTTATGAAAATATTTAGCTATTTTCTCATATTTTTCCACGCCAAAATGCTCTAAATTTACACATTTTATTCCCATTATTTTACATAAATCGGATTCAATTTCCCCCCCTTTATATCCAAATAACATTTTGCTTTTATCACTAAATTTTTTTTTTACTCGAAAATCACGCGTAAGTGGTCATGGAGGATCAAGTTCAAGGTAACGCGTATTAATTATTCAGTGAAAATATCTACAAGTGATAAAAAAAATATCACTCGGGGTATTTTCATTGAATGTTTTCTATTCGTTACAGAAATCCAAGCAAATAAACGAAAAAGATCGTGTGAAACAGAAGATAGTGATAACAAAAGATTGTGCAGTGAAGGAAACAAAACCGATGCGAGTTTATTAAAATGGGTATTGACGTACACGTGTTATTTTCGTTATTTTCCCAACTCAGAGATCGGACTACTCTACTGGTTAATGGGTTTGGCGAATATATACGAAGGAGGTTACATAAGATTGGTTACAAAAAAATCAAATGGTGGAACCGATTTCGATGATCACCCACACAAATATTGGTTGTACTATGGCGGAAAAATCACACGTCGTAATAATAAGCTATCTCATGTTATCGCGAGAAATGGGGATAATTATTTCACAATTCCATTTATGCATAGAAGAAATGAACGATGGAGTATTAAAGTGCCACTAACCCCCAAACCTTTTTCTCGCAAATCTAAGAGCCCTTATTGAGTGGATTAGGCCAGTTCATAAATTATTGGTATTGGACGTTTCGTTGATCTTCTGTAGACGACCAAAGTTGCATCGGCATGTCCCATGGCGGAGTAGGAAAGGGAATGGGTATATTCCTGGTGTTACGTCAGACAAGTCAAACAAGGAACTCCTTTGAGCTCTGTCTGGTGAATACATAGAATTTTTTGGGTTGAAAATTCATTTTCCAAACTAACTCAATGTAAAAATTCGATGCATTCAGCAGACAGAGCTCAAATGAGCTCCTTGTTTGGCTTGTCTGACGTCACACCAGGAATATACCCACTCCCTTTCCTTCATCGATGGAGAGGATGGTAAAAAAAAAAGAATTACATATCCTATTTCCTCTTTTAGGAAATAATGAATAATTAAGTCGCTCGTCTCTTACTAATAATATATATTCAGATTTATTCTTAAAGTGCCACTAACCCCCAAAATTTTTTTCGGAAATCTAAAAGCCCTTATTGAGTGGATTAGTCCAGTGAATAAATTATTGGTATTGGACATTTCTTTGGTCTTCTGTAGACCACCAAAGTTGCAAAAATTGGCATATGCATGTCCCATGGCGGTGAAGGAAAGGGAGTGGGTATATTCCTGGTGTGACGTCAGACAAGCCAAACAAGGAGCTCATTTGAGCTCTGTCTGCTGAATGCATCGAATTTTTACATTGAGTTAGTTTGGAAAATGAATTTTCAACCCAAAAAATTCTATGTATTCACCAGACAGAGCTCAAAGGAGTTCCTTGTTTGACTTGTCTGACGTAACACCAGGAATATACCCATTCCCTTTCCTACTCCGCCATGGGACATGCCGATGCAACTTTGGTGGTCTACAGAAGACCAAAGAAATGTCCAATACCAATAATTTATTCACTGGACTAATCCACTCAATAAGGGCTTTTAGATTTCCGAAAAAAGTTTTTGGGGGTTAGTGGCACTTTAAGAATAAATCTGAATATATATTATTAGTAAGAGACGAGCGACTTAATTATTCATTATTTCCTAAAAGAGGAAATAGGATATGTAATTCTTTTTTTTTTACCATCCTCTCCATCGAATTTAAAGAGTGGCACCGCGAAATTTATCACCGGTTGTGTTTCATAAATAGGGATAAAATGCACATACCGTACTCTACATTGCTATATAGAGGATGCTGGGATAAGAGCACTTCAATACACGCTGTATTTTCTGATATATATCAAAGATATGGCAATGAAGGTGTGAGTGTAGCTGTTTATTTAACACTAAATCGCCAATTTTTTTCCACCAGGGTCTCAAGTGTATAGATGGTAAAATAAGTATGAAGTTTTTATTAAATTTAGCCGTCTGCTTCGCATGTTTTTGTGAACATCACAATCCGTGTGGAATGTTGCAAAAAAGATCACACACCTACAACGTTTTTAAAATTATATCAAAACCAAAAGAAGATATCAAACTTTGCTGGTTTAAAAATTGTCAACAACGAAATAGCGCTGGTTCAGATACTTGTGAGTTTGAAGTATTTGATTATGACTGTGTGAGAAAAAAAGAATTGCATAAATTAAAAAAAAGAATAACAATTATTTCAGAACCAATTATCACATTATGTAATATTGAGAGGGAGAAATTTTTTTTTCCCCAAGACTCGATACCCCATGTGATAGTTATCAAATTCGTACCCCCTGTGGTTTTAAGAGATTTTACTGAGCTTTACTTTGCACGCATATTTAGTTGTAAAAGTTTTATTGATTATTTAGAATCATTCTAATATATTTTTCAAATTATTAAATTCATGTATATATGATTTTCTATCTTCAAAAACACGCAGTCCTTCTTTAGTTTGTAATAATTCTAGTTGCTTGCATAACATTTTATGTTGTTCAAAAGATTTTACCTTACATGATAAATTATCTGTCAATATACCATATAAAGCTTTTCCTACCCGTCCATTACCGTCAGCAAACGGATGTATATATTCGAATGTATAATATATTCGTGTAGCACACAAACTCAATTCACCGTCATCTTTAATTCTATAATAATATTCGTCTAATAAATCCATGTAAATATCGATATACTCAGGAGGTGGGTAATGATTTCCAACACGTCTGTAATTTTTTGAATATTCACCGCCGTTGTGATTTTTCATACAACGCTTATGTAAATAAATACAAATTTCACTTGTCTTCATTTGTTCTCGTTGTGGTTGTTTTAACCGGTAAAAATCACTCAACCCCCGAGCATATTTTGCACAAATATAGTAAAAATATTCACTCGTCTCTTCTTCTTCCATACGCACAACATCGTGCGAAAATATTTTAATTTTTAAATGGAATTCAAAATCGTTTCTATCCATTTTTTTTTCTTTCTTTAATCCCCAATAATCCTCCTCATAAGAGTTCATTCCCTCAACACACTGATTAAGGGGAGGGTCAACCCAAAACTAAGGATCACAGAACTAAGGCTGCACACTGGACACTTTACAATAAACCTCTGACAAACTATATATCAGCAGATAGCTAATGAACTCAAGATTCTAAAAAAAATATTTTTGGACACCAAAACTGCGTTGCTATTGGCAACCTGGCAGTTAAAGTGGCAACATGCTGTTTCGCGATAGACTGAGCTTGAGAAAAGATATCTCTGGAATGATTTAAGCAATTGACATGAAATTTTCAGGATGTATGTACCTTACCAATTTCTTGGAGATGAACAGAGGATTTTTGGAAATTTTGAAAACTAAGCGGATTACGAGGTTTTAAAAATAGCATACAAATTTGCTTGGCATGTCTATGCAATAATTCATGTTAGAAAATATATATTACAAAATCCTCTGTTCATCCCCAAGAAAATGGTGAGATACATAAATTCTGAAAATTTCATGTCAATTGGTTAAATCGTTCCAGAGATATCCTTTCTCAAAGGGTAAAATGTGCGGTTTTGAGAAAACGGCTTTGAAGTTTAGCATTATTTACAGTGCCTAAATTTAACGCCTAGATACCTAAATTCAAGACCAAAGTCTTACTGGAGATACTTAGAGATGCTTGTGTTTGTTGTGTTGTTCCAAGTACACACCTTCTAAACAGTTTACTGTCACTCAAAGTCATAAATACAGGCTTTAAGACTTCTAAAAAAACTGGAGGCAAGCATCTGCAATCTGCTCAACAGATACTTAAGCAAATTGACGTCTCCTTAAATCTATCTTAAAGGTCCTTTTTCGTCCTGTATACTTGGCACCAATATTGAAATGAGCAACAGCATCATACACACCAAATTTCAAGACGGACGCTCCTACAAAAACTCCTTTTGGTAGCCTGTTCCAGATCATACCAATCCAAGCATTTTTTTAGATTGCCAGGGGGGCGCAACCTACTGTTCAATTGCCACGACGACCGTAGTGTATTATGGGATATATTTTGAAAATAGGACAGCACCCAACATAGTCCTTCGCCACAAAGAAATTTTTTACAAAGAAAGTCTCCAAGCAAGTCGCAATTCAAACATTTCGAAATACTAGAGCCATACTTCAATACATCTATTTCACATATACGAAGTTAAATTTTAACATTTTTACTTGCTTCGAGACGGACTTAAAACCAGCCTCCCATACTGTCACGACAGTGTCTCCAGCGAACTGGAAAAATACGAGGACACGAATCGCAAAGTACTTCTATCACACAGTTCTTCGTGTGAAAAGGATCGGGATCACCAGACTTTATGATGTCTTTACCCAACTGGTAACATAGTTAAGCCCTTTTCAGGTTTTCACACAACAGAAACGTAGAAAATACGCCCTGCCGCGAGAACCGTTATGCTCTAGTAACAAAACAACAACCTCGTCCCCAGTACTTTTCCCACGCGGTTCATTTAAAATTAACGAAAAAACCGTCTAAAATTTCAAAAACATACCAAATACACCGAAAACAGCCTGCAATGGCTAAACAAAGGTCTAAACCTCTGTTTTAGCAAAAAAAAAAATTTTTCATTTTTCAATCGATTTTTGGGTTGACCCTCCCCTTAAGATGTGTAAGCGATAATCTTGTGAAATTTCTAATCAAAATTTCTTCTTCTTTTTCCACTCCTTCAAAGAACACAATGATTAGCGAATAAAATGCGATGATATCCCACCCCGTATCGTTGAATTTTTTCGTAAATAGTGGAAAATTGGTTCTTCAAAATATTACATTTTATATTTTCCATAAGGTTTCTTTGTCGATTCACACATTTTTCGATTCTCTCTTTAAACACCAATCCAGTTGTCTCACCCCCACATCTATTTATTTCTTCTATTATAAAATTCATACAAAAAAAATTATTTACACAAACTATTTTTTTTTATCAATCCCATTAATTTCAGTTACATACCGCGATGCTATCATTTCCAATATGTGAAGTTTTTCTTTCACACTGCTTAACTTATCTAACTTTTGTTTTTTTTTTATCAAATATGTATCTAAGTTCTTTAAATTTATTTTCCGCTGTCACAACTATGTCTCTATCAACTTTATTTAATATGTGTGAATCTATAAGAATGTGTAATCAACCGTCGTTGTTCTTGGGAATTACTTAGCTGTGTTGTCTGGTTCTTCGTTGGTGTTTGCTGGTCGACGTCCAAATCTAAACCAAGTTTCTCCATTTTGTGGTCATGTCCCTTTTCATTGAAACATGGCACCCACAAATCAAAGTCCTAACATAAAGCATATAAAAAACTAATTTAGTAAACGACAAATGATATAATTCATACCCTGCGAGCAGACCCTTGTTTTCCTTATTTCTTCGCTGAGAGAGAGGAAGAAAAGAAGGCTCTGCTGTATTCGTGACTGGTTTCCATTGCGCATGCATGTCAGTTGCTTGGTTACAATCTCGAACACAGTCACAATCAGAGCAGAAAACAAAACGAGAACCGGTTAAACTGGTCTTAAACGGGTTACTTCGTCCTAAATGTTGGACGAAGCCAAACACGAATACAGTAGAGCCTACTTTTCTTCCTCTCTCTCAGCGAAGAAATAAGGAAAAGAAGGCTCTGCTCGCAGGGTATATAATTCATGGAGTAGTAGCCAATCAAGTAGTGGTCTAGAAACTCAGTGAGAAAGTCTTTGTTCTCATTTATGTATAAATTTGTGTAATTTCAATTTTTTTGTTTACATAGTGTGGTATGAAGTGTCATGAAAACAGCTCCCGTAAGATTTGCGTGCTAAAGTTGATATTTTTTCTTTTTTGAGCGACTAGATGTCAAACTATCAAAAAATGAGATGGAGTTCAATTTTTCGATATACAGGGGGTTGAGAGCTCGAAAAATTTCAACTGCATTTTCTGATATTTTGACATCTAGTCAACTCAATAAAGAAGAAGAAATCAACTTTAGCATGCAAATCCTATGGGTTTACACTTTATATCGTATTAACACAGTGAGTGCAATATTTGTTTGGTATAATGAAGCAATTTAACACTTGATCGCGTGTTAAGTAAGCGTTAATGCAATGGTCACGAGTGTGATAAAGATTTATCATGGCGAGTGACGCTTAAAGACCACGAATGGATGGAACCATCTTATCTTAAGACTCTTCTCCAATGAAACGGCCTAACCACGAAACAGATGAAATGAGAGTGTTCGTTGGAGAAACATTTGGTTGTGCAGTTCTAGGTTCGGGGTGTACACAGACTGTATATGGTAGACAATGGCTAGAATGTTACAGAGAGAGCCTGTCAAACGAAGACATCATAGAAGAGAAGCCATCAAGTGCTGCATTTAAATTTGGAAGTGGAAAACTAGTTATGTCAACAAAGAAAGTTGTAATTCCAGCTGTTATAGGATCCAAAGAAGTTAATCTCGAAACCGATGTGATTGATGTTGACATACCTTTATTAATGTCGAAGGGAGCAATGAAGAAAGCAGAAACTGTGCTCAACTTTAATGAAGATTGTGTAACCATGTTTGGTGAACAGCAGCCACTGCTCAAGACATCGTCAGGACATTATGCCATCCCACACACCAAATCAAGGAAACTTTCCGATTCTCAAGCAACTCAAGATGTCAGTGAAGAATATTGTTTACTTACCATTGATGCGAAGACTAGAAACGAGAAAGAGAACATGGTCAACAAACTCCACAGACAATTCTGCCATTGTAGCTCTGACAAACTTAAACGTTTAATGAAAGCATCTTGTCTCTGGAAAGATGACCCAGAAGTCATGAACATTGTTGATGAAGTGTCAAAGAGATGTGATATCTGCAAGGTATACAAGAAGACACCCCTCAGACTAGTGGTAGGATTACCTCTAGCTTCAGAGTTCAATCACACAGTAGCAATGGATCTCATTACATATCAACAAGGAGTGTGGATTCTACATATAGTTGATGTGTTCTCAAGATACTCTGTAGTGTGTGTCAGAAGGTCAAAGAAGCCATCTTCTGTTATTGAGGCCATACTCAAGACCTGGATCAGTTACTTTGGTCAACCACAGAGAGTCCTAGCAGATAATGGTGGTGAATTTGCCAACGATGAGTACAGAGAAATGTGTGAAGCATTCAACATAGAGGTAGCGAAAACAGCAGCAGAAAGCCCATGGTCAAATGGATTGTGTGAAAGACCTAATGGAGTCATCAAACAATCAGTGAAGAAAGTGATGGAAGACACAGATTGCTCATTAGAAACAGCTGTGTCTTGAGCAGTTAGTGCAAAGAACACGCTACATGGACATAATGGTTACAGCCCTAATATGATTGTATTTGGAAAGAATACCAATATGCCAAGTGTCCTGAATAATAAGTTACCAGCTTTGGAAGAGAATGTATCAAGCATAACAGTTGAGCGAAACATATCTGCAATGAGATCTGCGAGAGAAGCCTTCATCCAAAGTGAATCATCTGAGAAGATAAAACGTGGTGACAGAGTATTTTACAAGCGCAATGACAGTGATAAATGGAGAGGACCAGGATCAGTGACTGGACAGGAAAATAAACAAGTTTTGGTCAAACATGGAAGTGAATATGTGAGAGTGCACACCAGTCGTTTGAAGTGCCTATGAAGTGAAATTTTTTATTGCTTCATTTGAAAGAACATCAAAAAATAAGACAATATGCAGTTTACCGTTCCTTGATATCTTTTATAGTTCCAAAGTTATAAAGATTTAAATATGTCAAAATGAAGAAAAAATATGGCACAAACAAATTGCTGATTCAGCACAAATTGTGACGTCATGTGGTTTGCATGTTAATTTGGCGAATGTTTAAATGAACTAAAGCTCAGTTACTGTGTCAGAATCAAATGAACCTTTGCACACATATAGTGCAAGATGAAACACAGTTGATAATATCACCAATTTTATTGTCAAGGTAACACTGTTGTACCCAGGCCCCTTGCACGGATTTTATAAAACACCATGTATTTTTATCTCGGTGGGCATAATTTTCAAATTATTATAGTATAAACATATTTTAGGCATGCATAGGTATGACCAGCACTTGTCTGATATTATTTTATCCTCATCAGGACAGAGAAGGTGGTTTATATATAAAATCCGCGCAAGGGGCCTGGGTACAACAGTGTTGCCTTGACAACAAAAGTGGTTCATCTTGCACTATATGTGTGCAAAGGTTCATTTGATTCTGACACATAGTAACTGAGCTATATAGTTCATTTAAACATTCACCAAATTAACATGCAAACCATATGACGTCACAATTTGCGCTGAAGCAGCAATTTGTTTGTGCCATATTTTTTCTTCATTTTGACATCTTTAAATCTTTATAACTTTGGAACTATAAAAGATATCAAGGAACGGTAAACAGAACATTGTCCTACTTTTTGACGCTCTTTCAAATGAAGCAATAAAAAATTTCATTTTATAGGCACTTTAATACATACTGACAATGTGAAGTTTAAACCAACAGGGGACAACCAAGATCAGGAGGAAAGTCTACAGAAGATCACAACCAATTCAGACAAGGATAATCCAGATGAACAAGCCAATGAGGACACAGATACTAGAGAACAAGAACTGCCAACTGAAGAAAGCTTTCCTGACAGAGAAATCAGCAAGCAAAATGACACCATGAATAAAGACAGTGAAACCATTGCCAGAGAGATGGACAAAACGAGCAGTAACAAGAA
This sequence comes from Corallium rubrum, assembly GCA_964035015.1. Classification (NCBI taxonomy): domain Eukaryota; kingdom Metazoa; phylum Cnidaria; class Anthozoa; order Scleralcyonacea; family Coralliidae; genus Corallium; species Corallium rubrum. Next base: position 94,378,169 of record OZ035997.1, read on the forward strand.
TGATGTGAAGACAACTGACAAACAACCCTCCTTGCCTAAATTGAAGTCAAAAATAGTCTACAGGTTAGAAGATGAAGATCAGTGGAGAGGGACAGTTCATAGTCATGCTGGTAAAGTCAAAGGCAAACGTCAGAACTGTCTAAATATTGCAAATGAACAGGGAGAAATTGAAAAATTGAATGGTTTGACTTCTCTAAAGATGTGGCAGAATGGGAGCCAGTGTGTGAAGAAATACTACTTTCCAGTAACTTAACAACAGACTCTGTGCAAGTTGCCAAACATAAAGAGCTTGACAGTTTGAAACCAACAATCTTTACCAGGAGGTTCAAGATGAGAACCAATCATGTATCACAACCAGATGGGTCATAACATCAAAAATTATGAATGGGATAAGTGTAACTAAAGCACGTCTAGTTGCCAGAGGATTTGAAGATTCTGAAGTCAACGGCAGACAAACAGACTCTCCAACATGTTCTAAAGAATCCATTCAATGTATAATATTGGCAACCATTGCTTCCAAGAAATGGAAATGTAGAATGCTTGATGTGAAGACAGCATTCTTGCAAGGAAAACAGCTAGATAGAGATGTGTACATCAAGCCACCCAAGGAAGCAGAAACAACCATTCTGTGGAAGCTGAACAAACGTGTTTATGGATTAAATGAAGCCTCTCGGTATTGGTACAACCGTGTCAAGGAAGAGCTTACCAAGATTGGTTTGGAGAAGTCAAGACATGATGAAGCTCTGTTCTACTGGAGATATGAAGGGAGATGTGAAGGAGTTCTCGCCATCCATGTCGATGATTTTCTATATGGTGGGTCAGCCAAGTTTGAAGAAGTCATGGAGAAAATTAAAGCAATCTTTACAGTGGACTAACAAGAAACAGCACCTATATGAAGTACTTTGGGATGAGTATTGAAGTATCTAATGATGAAATAAGCTTCAGTCAACATCCCTATATTGATTGTTCAGAGGAAGTAGAACTTCCAAACAAGAAAGACAAATCTCGAGCTCTTAATGCTAAAGAGCAATCATCTTTCAGAACAATTTGTGGACAATTAAACTGGATCTCAACACAATCCAGACCTGACATCTCATTTGATGTATGTCAACTGAGTACAAAGCAAAACTCAGCAACAGTTCAAGATATTTTACAAGCCAACAAAGTGTTAAGATAAGTAAAACAAAGGAGAGTTTCACTAAAATATGGAAGGATGCATCATCGACTGAAGCTGGTAGCACACTGTGATGCATAATATGCAAATCTCAAAGATGGATCTTCTCAAGGGGGAATGATAATATGGATAGCAAAGGACGAGTATCTCCGATCAGTAGTTGAGAAGAGTTTGAAGAAGTACCATTGCAGCAGAAACAATGGCCTTACTGGACACAGCTGATGCTTATATGTGGCTGTCACACATAATAAATGAACTATTAGATGAAAAGCTGAAAACCACGGAAATATACACCGACAACATGTCACTGACAGAAGCAGTTCACGCAACAAAGGCAGTGGAAGATAAACGACTGAGAGTTGACATCGCAGCTGTGAGAGAAAGCATAAAGCGAAACGAGATCACAGTTCAATGGATTGACAATAAGAGCCAACTTGCTGATGTGTTTACAAAGCAAGGTGCGAACAGTCAGGTACTGATGGATGTAATCAAAAGTGGACAAATTCGAAGAGTAGCACTTATCAAGATGAACAGTACTAAGAAAAGACAAAAAAAAGTAAAAGAGAGACAGATTGTTAAGTACATATTACTTACATATTAAGTACATATTGTTAAGTACATATCACGTGACAAATGGCACGGTGTTTTATATTAGTGGTTTGGGCAGGAAAAACTGATCATTGGAGAACTAGCAAACTAGTGTGCGATAATAAGCGAGACTATAAACACTATGAGAAGCGTATAACTTGAGTTTAACAAAGATGAGCATCAGACACATTATCCAGACCAACTATATCATGCATTCCATTGCAATGCGTCGAGATTGATGCACCAAAAAATAAAGATTTGCTCAAGTACATCCAGAGTCCAGATGCACAATGCATCTGTAAGTATAAAAAAGCATATAGGTGCTTAAAGTTTGGCCTGGTTTTGATTGACTATGATAAATGCTAAAATATTTTTATAAAATAGCTTACGTCTTGCAAACTTGAGTGAGTTTGGGAGAATTCGAAAGTACTTATGTAAACCCTCACCTACGACTCAGGTTCACATAAACTTTCAAATTCTCCCAACTCACTCTCGTGTTTGCATCAGGCTATATAAACATGGCTGGCCATTTTCTATTTTGTAAATAACACACAGAAAACAATCGAGTTATGGATGCATGGAGAAATTAAGATGGTACAGCACAAAGTGATAGCCAATGGGACCGGGTCGTTCCCTTGTCTCTAGATGTCCTAAGAGGGGGCGACCCATTTGACATTTCCTCCGGGGGGTGGGGATATGGATCTTTTCTGGAACGACCCAATACAACTCTATATATTCACTCATTCAATGATACTGATTAGGGTTATATAATGAACAGAGACTCATTAAATGTTTTAGAAATTTTACTCTCAAGAGAGGAAATGCCGTTTCAGAGACCTAAAATTTGAAAAAGATTACGGGGGTACGTGTCCCGGATACCCCTAGAAAGGCTGGCCCACAACAAATCCCCCTCCCCCCTCCAGCAATAAAACTCTACACCTATGAATAAGCTAAAGACCAATGATTTCTAGCCAAGATCCAGAACGCAATAAATAAATAAATAAAAGGTTTAATTTACCTCGCATTCACTGCAGTGATATCTTGTCTCAACATGACGCTTGCATAGGTTACACAAATAGACAAAAAGATCTTGTCCTTGGTTATGTAAAAAATCAAGCAGCATATAAGAAGAGTTAATCATATGAAATGAGACTAGAATGGCAACAGGGACTGGGCGAACTCAAATGAGAAGAACCAAATAGTTACTAAAACTACGAGATAGTACGCAACTTATTTATAGTCCGTTTCAGCTTGCTTTTGAAATCCGATACGTATAAATGATTGAAATGAACATTCCGAACTACATTGCAATGTTCCAAACTACGTTGCGAGGTAGATACAAATTTACGTTGGCAATTTGTTTCTGCTTAACCAAGTCTATATTATTACTCGGGCTACCGCAGGTAGATGAGTCTAGGTTTCGTGATTCTTCTTCTTATTATTTTTGTTATTTTGCGACGCGTGCATGGCTACAGATAACGAAGAAACTTCAACTATATATGAAACAAAAGCTTATGAAATTTGTGACAACATACGTACACGATGTATTTTATTAAAACAATACGTAGTTTGTGAGTTTTCCACCTTCTTCTTCCATAAACAAATGTGGCGAGATAAACAAGAAATGTAAAATTAGCTTATCAATATGTTGTGTTTTTAAAGTTTAAAAATAGAGATTATTAAATTTGGTTGTCATTACTCAGTGTGTTTTTTGTTGGTTTTTTCCCGACCTACTGACCAGTTGTTTTTTTAAAGTCAAATCCGTAAACCAATGAATAAAAAAAGTCTGGCCTTATATATTTGTCATTGTTTGATTGTTTAAGATCTATAGATGCTTTGCATAAAGCTGAAACAACGGATGTATATGTCCCTAAGGCAAAATTTTAAGTACAAATGTCAAATATTGTGTCTGTGTCGCGAGAGCAATTCTGTTTATATTTAAAATCTATTTAACATTTTCATAATCTTGTTTTTGACACTTTAATAATGTAGATGAAACCACTGAAGGTGTGGAATGCCAACAGGACTGTCAGAAAAGTTATTAATGTAAAGTCAGTCAAAGAAATACTCGAGAAGGGTGAGTTGCTGAGTTTGGCATTGAATGTGGTTTGGTTTCACAGGTCCGTGTACCGAAGGGAGCAGATTTCAGTGGTTCATGACTCATTTAGTTTTTATCTCACCAGTACGAACCGGTTTTAGATGTTTTTTCATGTCCCGCAGGTACGATATTTGACCTACATGTACAATGATGTTCCTGGAGTAGGGAATTTGACACAAAATTATGTTTCGAAGTCAAATCCCCCCCCCCCCCCCAGCCCTGTCTCCCCCCCCCCCCCCTCTGCTGGCCTAACATTGATAGGTGCATTACGTGTGTACTATATATAGCACTGTGATTTTGCAGTAGCCCGAGTAGACTGTGCCACAGTCCCTTATAGGGCTGGGGGGAAGGGGAGGAGTAGCGGGAGGCAAGCAGTGAAGCCACGAGTCGACCTGTGTGCGGGTGTGGGAGGGAGAAGGGAATAAGGGACTGTGGACATTCTACTCATAAAATTGGGGAGCGTTGTTCAGACAACGCACAATTCTCATTGGCTGAAACTTTATTTCATTAACACCTAAAATTCGATTGATGACGCGTGTGAAACTATAATATTTATACATGTAGCTTGCTTCCATCTCGACCGAATCAAACACTCAATAAGTGCAGCAAGTTCTTTACCTCTTGGTGTTCTTACAAATAAAGAATTGTCTTTCTTGATAAGGGGTACTTTCACTCTTTTCTCATATGGCTTTACCGGTTGCCGTTCAACTTCGATTACGGACATGCAGCACCGAATACCGGGGATCTTAGTAATATTTTACGTTTTGGGATATTGCGTTTGACGTCATCAACTGAGCTGGACTTCGATCTTAAAGGCGATTCTGTTCGTTGTGCCTTTTGCTTGGCGCTTGATGAATGTGGCAAGGTACTCATTCGTTTAAACCGGATTTCACTATCACTCTCAGTTTCATCGTTTGCTGTTTTTCAGTTTATAATTTTGACTTTAAATACTTCACACAAGTTCTTGAACTCCATATCTCCCTTGTGCATTTGCCACACACCCTTAAAGCCTGGTTTTCATATGTCGCCGATCATCGGCGATTTGTGATTTAGATGCATGTTAAGTAAAAGAATAAAAGCACTGCTTTTCTGCATTGTTCTTTATTACTTAACATGCTGCTGTATTTCCCGTTTGAACATGCATCTAAATCACAAATCACCGACGATCGGCAACATATGAAAACCAGGCTTTAAGAAGAATTCCGGCAATCCGAAGGTTTGGAATTTCAATGACTTGGAGCAAATTAGCCAAAGTTTGTTTCGGTACACTTTGTCTATGGCCTTGTTGAGACAATAAATATATTTTCCGTCGCCGTCCTGTACCCTTTTGGACCAAATAATAAACGAATATTTATTTTACAGACACGGAAGATATCGTCAGCGGCTGAATCTTTCGCTTTTATGTGCGTCTAGCAGGTTTTGTCGGTGTATTGTTTGGCAACTGATCCATAAAGTCCTAACGTTTTTACAAAGCTCATGACCATGTCCTTCGGTTTCGAGTGAAGAAATTTGAGAAGAAATTGACAACTCAGTAGCCGAAAAAGGGGCAGATCCGCACGTGAGCAAGTGTGAAAAACAAACAGTCCCTTATTCCCTTCAAAGCTTATTAATTCGAACTTCACAACGAACTTCCGTACCAAGTTCCCAAAACGAATGTCGACAAACGAATTTCAAAAGCAAGCTGAAACTGACTATAACACATACCGAAATATGGTATAGTAGGTTAATACTGCCGAAACAGAGAATGTAAGTGGTCTAACGTTTCGAGCGAAGGCCCTTCGTCAGAGAGAAACAGTGGTCTAACGTTTCGAGCGAAGGCCCTTCGTCAGAGAGAAACGAGTTTCTCTTCGAGCGAAGGCCCTTCGTCAGAGAGAAACTCGTTACGTTTCGAGCGAAGGCCCTTCGTCAGAGAGAAACTCGTTACGTTTCGAGCGAAGGCCCTTCGTCAGAGAGAAACTCGTTACGTTTCGAGCGAAGGCCCTTCGTCAGAGAGAAACTCGTTACCAGTGCTTCCACTCGGCTAAAGCAAAATTTCCTTTTTTTATCCTTCTTTTTAGCAAAATTTCCTTCCCAAAATCGGAAATTTCCTTCCAGTTTTCCCTCCAAAATCTCTTATAAATGCTTCTTCTAATGATTAAAATTTGGATCGTACACTTCACCAGTTTGCTTTCGAGTGTACGCAAAGCTCGCAATGAGAAAATACGAAGGTGGTCCGAACATTTCCGACGCTTTCCGATGTCGAGAAAGCGAGTTATTTTTGTATCTGGGCAAGCGCAGATGCAAAGACAAATTAGACAACAGCCACCTTCAGTTTTTAAATGTGAAATTCTACTCAACTAACAATTCGCAATTACATTCCCAAACTATATAACTAATAAAGATAACCTTCGTGTTTACAAAAATTTTACAAACTCTTTAATAGTCAAATTAGTCCTTTGGAAACTAGAAAAATTTTCAGAAAAATCTTTGAAAATTGAAACATAATGTCATGATCAATGCACGCTTTGTACCGGTTTGCATTTGCAAGTGAGGTGGAACTGGAGCCCCATCATCAACCTCATCTTCTGATGAAGTTTGATTCTGGACTCGAGTCAATCATTCTTTGCATGAGTTATATGCCAAGGGTGCATTCCGTATTTGCCAACGCCGGGTATCTCGTGGACTTGTCCTCGTGCTTGGCGTGCCCGGCAAAATTTGATATCTTGGCGTATTGGTGTACGCACTTGTTCAGTCTTCTTGGCGTGCAAACAAATGTGACCAGCACTTTACCTCTTTTGGCGTATTATTTTCTTATTATTTTGCATATTATTACTCATTATTTTCAAATGTGCATGGCGTACCAAAAGCACAGAATAAAGACTAAGCAGAAGGGCCACTCGGGTCGGAACCTTTGAAGTTTTTGTCTCCGCGCATGTCGCATTACGCATGTTGCTCAGCCAGTAAACTGCATGTTCTGGCCAATAAGCACGCTGAACTGGCTGTCCTAGCCAGTAAATTGCATATTTTTGCATAAAAATACGAGGACACGTTGTACCGCTAAGTGGCCCTTCTGTATAGTCTTTATTCTGTGCCAAAAGGTCCAATAAAAAAATAATTGGTAGTCTTGGCGTAAAGCTCTGAGCCTCGTCGCCAATCTCCGGCGTGAGATTTGCACAGAATGCACCTAGAAAATAGAAATTGCAAACATTGAGCCCGCACTATTTGTGTAGCAGTCTTCCGCTTAAAACCCTATTTAACGCCACGCATCATATTACCACTCGTGTTTTTAATTTATACACGTTTTTGAACCCGAAAGTAAAAAATAAGCGGTTTCATCAACTTCGAATTACTGAAAAAGTTCGAATTTCAAAATTTCCTTCCATTTTCCTTCCATATGACCAAATTTCCTTCCAATTTCCTTCCAAATTTTATTTCCTTTTTTTTTTCCTTCCAAATGTCAAAATTTCCTTTTGGAAGGAAATTTCCTTCCAAGTGGAAGCACTGCTCGTTACGTTTCGAGCGAAGGCTCAGAGCACGTGGTCAGAGAGAAACAGTGGTCTAACGTTTCGAGCGAATTACGTCAGAGAGAAACTCGTTTCTCTCTGACGAAGGGCCTTCGCTCGAAACGTTAGACCACTTACGTTCTCTGTTTCGGCAGTATTAACCTACTAATCCATATTTCGATTGTTGTTTCAACACTGCCTACGCAGCACACTACTTCTATGTAACACATACCTTCGTTTATATCATTTTGTTGCTCGGCCATCGTATAAACACCTCAAGTAAAACGACTTGTTGATCTGCCACGATGATCCAGTCCAGGCAATAATAGAAATACAGATAAATTCCTTTAAGTTTGAATCTTCAAACTATAAAATATGTGACGATAAAAAATTAAAATGGCCGTAAAACTTGAGCGAGTCAGTGCAACAAACCGGATTTCGTGCGAGGGGGAGCCCAACAAGACGGATGTTTCGCAGCGCGGACACACTCATTAAACTTTAAAATTATAAATCTTCTTTACGCATGCGTATGTTAAAACGCAATTTACTAAGGAAATCTTAGTTTTGAGGATTGTTTCAAAGAAATTGTTGAATTAGGACAACAAAAAATGTGATCGATTCCAAACCGGAGCTGTTTATAGAAGTGGATCTACGCCGTTTAATTATTAAACCATGGCCACTCACCTGTTAAAAGCGCTAACAGACTTCTCAGCCGAATATATATAGACTTTCATTATCTTACAGAAATTTCTGTCAAGAGGTGTATCACTACTGTATCATTCCCAAAAATCTCGTACATATTCAGGGCATTTTTACTTTCACACGGAAAAATATATTTTTAAAAAATCCGGAAATTCTTACAGATCCTAGAAAATAAAAATAAACTTTAAAAAACCTTAAAAATCCTCGAAAATTTGTAGATGTTTTAAAAAAAATTTTCTAAGAAATTTATGAAAATCTTGAAAAGTCTGTAAAAAATTTTCAAGATAAATTTTAAAAAATCCCAAAAAGTCATATCAGGTTTTGAATCCAAAAATCTTATGCGCTTGTCAATTTTCGGAGTGATACACTCCTCGGTTTCAGTAACACACCGGTACTAGTATTATTTTTTTAAAAATCTAAAAGTAATTTTCTTAATAATGCAAAAGATGTTCTATATTGAGGAAGGCTATTTTATTACATATTGGAGAGGGGGGGGGGGGGGTGGGTGGGAGGGGGGTAATCTCGTATATAAGGGATACGAACAGTGAAATAAAAATAGCGTGCTGCGAAGGCAGTGTTGAAACAACACTCGGAATGTAGACTGACGTTTCTCTCCTACGGTACGTTCTGTTTCGGCAGTATGTCAAATCTTACTATATAAGGGATACAGGTAGTATGTCCCCCCTATAGGGTATATGATTAACGAGCTCCGGGGTCTGGGATACAAATTGTCCATTTTGGTCTGGAGTATAGGCGGGTGCATATTTCGGTCTGAGATAGGGTATGGATAGCGATGTGACACCAGTGCTGGATAGGGTATTGAATTTTTTTTAGTTTACGTCTGGGATAGAGATGAGGTCAGGATTTTGAGGTCACGGCGGCACACCCCTACCAAAAAAATTCCAGAGTACCCCCGGTGTATAGTCTACAGTGGTTGTGCATTTTGACCTAAAAGTTGTATTAAATGGTTTAAGTTATGTAAACTTAGTAAAGAATTTTGTAACACTTGTGACATTTATGGTATTAAAGTATGTTTATTGACAGTTTGATGCAATTTATAATATAAAATTACGTTGTATAGCATTTATACACAAAACAAAATATAGCCCAAACTTCAATTAATAATAATAATAATAATAATAGTAATAATAATAATAATAATAATAATAATAATAATAATAATAATAATAATTTAATTCATCACTTCACTTCACTTCGCTTCGCCTCGCTTCGCTCCGCTTCCCTTCCCTTCCCTTCCCTTCCCTTCACTTCACTTCACTTCACTTCACTTCACTTCACTTCAATTCAATTCAATTCAATTCAATTCAATTCAATTTAATTTAATTTAATTTAATTTAATTTAATTTAATTTAATTTAATTTAATTTAATTTAATTTTATTTTATTTAATCTAATTTTAATACATGTCAATTATACACTAAGATAAATCGAATGTATGCGAGAGACCAAAAACAGAATTCTAAGATTTCCTTAATATTGGCCACCTTGCTATTACTATAAAAATAATAAAAATAATAAAATAAAAAATAAAATAACAATAAAAAAATACATATATAAAAAATTGAATACAAATAATACTAAGGATTACATACAGTAGGAAAACGATCACAATACAGACTGGAGAGTTGCCTCTTAAATATAATGCAGTGGATTGAACAAAACAAATGCTGTATGGTAAATAATTCAATTTGAAAACATCAGTACGTGCAAATGGAACAATCAACTTAAGGTTATCAGTATGCGTAAGCTCCGACCAGTGACAGACCATTCAAATAAATCTGCAGGTATTTGAAGTTTCATCAGTCTATCTTTATACTCAATGTTGCTGCCAAGGATAGCTTGACAATGTTGCGCTTCTTATATGGTGACCATTGCAGACTTGGCTGGCACGTTCCATTATCGATCTAACTCATGTTGTATACAGTAAACGTTTAACATGCACTAGAGGCATCCATTTCTCTCGTTGAACATTAAGGAAGCTAGACCTAAAATTTTTTGTGCTTTGGCGGCAATGTTATCAATGTGACAGTTCCAACTAAGATTGCTGCATAACCAAACACCTAGATCCTTTTCGACAATACCAAGCGACTCGCTCGATCCCTATATAAGTAATATTGACGGTCAAAATGTGTATGAGTTCGCACGTAACCACCCTTAAACTTTACATTTGCTAATATTAGTCCATATCCCGTGCGATGGACCAGTCACAAAGTGCATTAAGATCAGCCTGCATGAAGTTTATCTTGACCAGTACTACTAAATATAAAACGAAAACATTTGGAGTCATCAGCAAAAAGGGGTAAGTATATTCCATCAGTAATAACACCTGGCATATCGTTAATATAAATTGCAAAGGGGAGCGGTCCAAAGACCGGACCCTGGGGCATTCCTGATGTCACGGGTAACCATTATGAGGCATGACCATCAAGGACAACGCGATGTCGCCTTTCCATAAGATAACTCCAATGCTGTTTCAAACTGCATCGCCAGTTTATGCCAGATTAATAGAGTGAAACAGATTTTAGATTATCAAACACTTATTACTATCATAAATGCTTTAATATTTAGTAAATTGTATTATTGTTCTTCTGTTTGGTCAAATACTTCTAAAAGAAACATTGCTAAGCTCCAAAGTGTACAGAATTTTGCAGCGCGTATTGTTACAGGTACAAGAAAATATGACCATGTGACACCACTGAGTTCTTCAGCAGCTATGCTGGCTTCCAATAAGCTATACACAGCCAAAAATAGCACAGGTTGTTGCAACAATGATGGCTGAACAGTACGGTAACAAGGCGGCTATCATGCGTGAACAGCACTGTTGAACCAACAGTATTGTTCATCATTGTTCCAACAGCATTGTTCAGCAATGATGAAGCAACAGTAGCTGTTCATGGCTGTTGGAACAGGAGAGAACAACACTGTTAGAACAGCATTGTTCACCGTCGTTATAACATGGCTGTTCAGCACTGTTACTGCATCATGCCATAACAACCTGTTGTATCATGCATGAACAACACTGTTGGATTCACATGGTTGTTCAATGTTGTTTCAACAGGCGTGAACAGTGTTGTTGGACAAAAATAGTATGCACACGCGATTTTCTCGCGGTTATTTTGGCGAATCAGTTCGTGAGCGATAAAAGAAAGGGGAAAGTGTCAAAGTGAACGTTTTCAGTAATATCTGGCATGGAAAAACGAACAGAAGAGAGCCGAATTCTCAATTAAAGCACTCAAAACTTCACGTCTTTTCAAAAATATAATAGTTTAATGTAATTTCAAGTTGTGGCATCTTTCTGCAAGTGTTTTTGTCGCTGAAAATACATACCAAAACCGTGTGGATTTACAGTGTCTTGAAGATGAGAAAAAGACAGTTTTCTTGACAGGCGAAGACTGACAGAAAGCTGTTATGAAAACTATAAAGAAGTGGATGCTGTTTTTTCTTAAATACGAAGAAACACAAAGATTGTAAAGAGGTTAATAAAAGGTGAAATCAGAGATCAACTGCTCCAAAAAAAGTTATGGTGTCAGCAGCAAGCAAGTAATTTTTTTTACTTTTTCTATTCAAAGACAAAGTGGTTTTGTTTTCAACTAATAAAGGTGAGTGTGAACTATCCAAATAACTAATATGTTTAATATTTTAGTAAGAAATATATTAATAGTAGAAAATAAGTTTCTTCTGACAAATTTTGTCACCCTTCTCATTGACTAACTCCACATAATTTTTAACAACTATGATTTCTATTCCTATTTAATATTTTTTACCTGATTATGAGCTGCAATCATCAGAGCATTATAGCTTCAAGCTCATACATAGCTGACCATATTAAAAAGTGGCCCCCATAATAATTTCACTTGTTGGGGTTTTGGACCACCTTCATAATAGACCACATTTTTGTCATTTTTGTCAAAAATGAGAGGTGAATATATTAATTGTTGCAATGCCTTTTCACATGATGTACTATTAAAAATGATTCCTTGGCAAACCATGCCAAACAATAAAATTCTGCAGTCATTTTTGTATGAGGTATGGAAGATTATTTATATTCAATTTGGAAGAAAATCAGCCATTCTAAAGGAGGTTAATAGTTGTTCAACCTATTGGGAGGCAGGGTGCATGTGTGTTTTTTATTTTTCTTCATGTTTTTGCATTGCATTTCACATAATGCAAGAAACAAATGTGGATCAGGCCCAAGGTTAGATGCATGCATAGAGGTGGGGGTGGTGTGGTGTGCATGGAGAACTTCCAAAAGTATTTTTTTATAACAATGCATGTTAGAAATCACAATACAGTATTAAATACTTTATAAAACCATTTACACATCACTATTAAAATAGCTAGTTTCAAAGCTTTACATAGTACATTGCTCTAATTTAAGGCCTTTTATTTAAAATACAGGCAATACCACATCAGATACCCAAGAAATTTAGGACTAACTAGCATGCTCCAGGATGCTAATCTGTACCTGTAGCCATTTGGACTCATCTTTCAGTTCAGGTAATAACATTCCTTTAATATCAGTGTACATAATAATTGTAAGAGAACTGAAATTAAACTTCTCTTGCAGCCATTATGAAAAATTTTGATGAGAGGAGCTTGGTTGAGTCAACTCATGTAAACTGCCCCTAAGATTTCCTTTTAGATGTGTCAAATGACTGCAAGATTACTCCAAAATTTCTGTTAAAAAATACAATAAGCATTTAGTAAAAAATACATCAAAAATATATAAATACACCAGCACTGCACAACAGCATGATGCAGTGCTGCAAGGAAAATATTTTGGTTTTTACAGGAAATGTTTCAGGAAAAAGACAAGAATGAAATATTTAGCTTTGTCAACCAACATTCATTGCATTAAGGCAGAAAAATCCCAACCAAGGTTTCAAGAACTAAATGTGTTCTCTGTTTTCTCTTTCTCTACAGTATACACTATAGTACATGGCTTGATTGACAGATATGTATGGCAACAAAATACAATTGATGCTATTGTAAGTACACTGTATATGTGAGTAAATGCATGAAAAAATAAGACCTTAATTAATTGGCAATTTAATTTAAACAGGTTTAATTTATTAGAAACTAAATGCCATGTTTGATATTTGTCTTAATTTTCTTTTTATATAGCTGCACTTGGGCTTAACAAGAAGCTAGGATATTAATAGGATATACATGTAAGTATTTTGCTTTATAGCACTGGCTTCACATGGGGATAATTCATAGCTGATAGCAATTTATAACTATAAAAAAATGATATTTGTTTTTCTTCATTACTGAGTTCACTTTGTAAATTTCAGTTTGGCCAGACAAGAAGAAATATATTAATTAGAAGAATTTGCTTAGCATTCAACACATGTGGCTGGAAAATAATAGAAATTGGAGTTTGTTTACGAATCACGAGTTCCAGGCACTGATCAACTGTGTTTCTTTTTCTCTTTTAAATTTTAATAGAAATAACATAGTTTGGAAGAGAATTTCAAAACTGCGACCTGGAGATCAACTCATAGACAGAGTAGTTTGGCAATGAGAAACTTGGATTTTGAATATTAAAAGACTATTGCGACTTGCAAGCAAATATATCGCGTCCTAACATTGTTTACTTCGGGTTTTTGGTTTTATACATGTAAAAGAACATATATCTTTTTTCATTGTCCTAAAACACATGATATGTACGTTTAAACAGAATAAAGTTTTTACATACCTGTTGTTTCAGTCGCAGAGTTTTATTATTTGTCTCCATCTCGAACTCGTTTCTTCTGTATTGTGTCGAGTTTTTCGATAGCTTGCGATTTGCTAGTCTCCTTCGCAGCTGTTTTTCTGCCTGTGCTATTCTTCGGTCCTAGGAAAAATAGGATCGAAGAATAGGATCGCCATAAAGCCGGTTTTCCACTAGGCGATTTTTTTCGCGCGAAGCGACTTTCTTTTGTTCGAATTCAATAGATTTCTGATTAGTTCCAGCTCAGAGCTCATGAGACAAAAGAAAAAGTCGCTTCGCGCGAAAAGAGTCGCCTAGTGGAAAACCGGCTTAAGAACGGCTGCGAAGGAGACTAGCTCTTTGCTCGTTGTCGAAGGCTCGAAGCAACCGGGGTAAATTTCCGTACCGGAGTTTTTTACGTCCAGGAAAACATCCCTGATACAGCCTGTTGCAACAACATTGTTCACATCTGTTGGCACAGTAAAAACAGGATTGTTATCAGGCATGATAAACACTGTTAGAACAGCATTGTTCACGCCTGTTGATCCATCATCCGTGAACATTGTTGTTCGAACAGGCATGAACAGCACTGTTGACAATACTGTTCACAGGGTGCAGCACAGCATTGTTCACGGCTGTTCCGAACAACACTGTTCACGCATGTTGACAACTTGCAACAGGCTGTGCGTTTTTACGCGTGTATGTTAAAGTTCAGGGATGCTGTAGTGGCATTTAAATGCAGGAACGGATTGGCGCCATCATACTTATGTGACAAATCCATAACAAGATCAGAAATACACAACGCCAACACAAGACATAACAATAAATTAGATATTCCAATCTATAAATCAGCTTCTGGTCAACGAACATTTTTGTGACTACCGCTGACCTGTCAGCGGTAGCCATGTCGGCGTGTTGCTTGCTTGCGCGCGCGATTGTCTTGGACCGCACTTAAGCTGGATTTCCATTCAGTGCATTTTGTCGCGCGATCGACTTTTCTCGATCGCTTTCTTTTGAAATGTGTGTATTCAACCAAAGCTAATGAAATGCGTTCCGCTTGACAACCCACAATTCAAAAGAAAGCGATCACAAAAAGTCGATCGCGCGATAAAATGCACTGAATGGAAATCCACCTTAAAGCTGGATTTCCATTCAGTGCATTTTGTCGCGCGATCGACTTTTTGCGATCGCTTTCTTTTGAATTGTGTGTATTCAACCAAAGCTAATGAGATGCGTTCCGCTTGACAACCCACAATTCAAAAGAAAGCGATCACAAAAAGTCGATCGCGCGATAAAATGCACTGAATGGAAATCCACCTTAACGTCATACTCGTGCAGCCATCGCCATATAGTCAAGAAGATCGCCATTGATCGCCAAGTATTCGGGAAGTACTCGCCAATATAGTCAAGAAGATCGCCATTGATCGCCAAGTATTCGGGAAGTACTCGAGTTGTTTTCGTGGCCTCGCGGGGAATAAACTAAAGTGAATCTCGTCTAACGTCTTTGCATTTTGGTTGCTCTCTCGATGACAGTTTTGATTTCTGAAAGTGTTAATTATTACTTTGCAAATCTTTTCTTCTTGGAACGGTTTCTGTCCACATTGATCAGTTTATACAAGGTAAGAAATAGTTTCAAAACTGTGACGTTGTTTATCTTATACACTATATACAAAATCAGTCCAGACTGGAAAGTTTGTACTTCGCGACGGATATATCCGTCGCGAGATTTTCAGACCTAATTTATGCGGCCGCGAAATCGTGAAGAAAATTGGCCGCGGCCGCGAAAATCATGAAGAAAATTGGCCGCGGCCGCGAAAATCATGAAGAAAATCGGTCGCGACCGTGAAATTGCGAGAAAAAATCCGCGCGACCGCGCAATTGGGAGCAAATTTCGCGACATGCCCGCGCAAAATCCACGATCTGCCCGCGAAAATTCCACGATCTGCCCGCGAAAATGGCGGCCAAAATTTGATCTCCGCCGCGAAATTTGCAAACTTTCCAGTCTGGCAAAATCTATAAGTACTTGATCGGAAACAGGGTACCGTACTTATATAGCAGTACTAGAAATATTCAGCTTTTGCTAGAAGTTGGGCCTTCAACCTTCTTTTATCGAAGAAACTGCTATATACCTAAATTATTTATAATGATAAAATCGCTTTATAAGTTTAATTTTGGTTGAATTGTGTGTTGTGCTCACTGGTCAGTGACTCATGTTTATACTACATGTACAGTACATGTATATATCATACACCAGTGCATACAGTAAGAGTGAGAAGTGTGTTTTAACCAACTTCGAGCTAGGTGTTTTGATATTAGAGCCAACACAACTTTCATTGTTTCGTGATCAAACAAATCAGGAAATGAATTGTTTGATCACATACCAAACCTTTGTCTCGCTTATGATTTTCCTATCTGTTTGGTTTGTGAATTATTAATGAGTTCGAGAAGTATATATCACAGTGCCCTGTATTTACACTATATACATTGTATATAAGAAATTTATGCTAGGTGGTGGTGGTGGCATAGTGGCTAGTGCACGTGCCTTTCACCTCTGTGAGCTGGGTTCAATATCTGCACGGTGCAGTTATCTGATTAAAATAATTCATCTTGGCCACATGCGAGAAGAGTGCTTCCAGTTTGACTCTACCAAACACCACAGGTTTCCTCCGGGTACTCAGGTTTCCTCCTGTAGTAAGACTGGACCAATGAGGGTGGGCCTGTACTGGACCTCAGAGGATAACTGGTTAGATATAACTGATAGAGTTATCCAGTATAAATAAGGTTAGATTAATTTAGTTTAAGCAAAATATGTTGGCTGTTACATAGACATTACAAAACCTTGACTTGGTGCTTTGTTTACTTGTTTTAGGTGTTGTTCAATATCTTGTATAATGAAATTAAGAAATCAACGTTTGTGGACACCAGAGCTGCTACAGTGATCCGTCCACAGAATAGTAGATACACCAGAAGTCTAACTCTTGTGAAAGTACTGAAACATTCTATAATCTACATGCCACCAATTGTATATTTTGATACTGAAATTCTTGTAAAGCTATTGTGAAGTGCTGGGAAACTTAAAGCCTTGAATATGTTGAAAGCCTTGAAATGAAGAAATATATCTGTTGAAACTACAATACTGAGTATTGTTGTACTGTGTTGTTTAAAATACTAGCAGAATCACAAAATATCAGTGATGTGCACTACATGTGAATGCCACTGACAGCATATTTATGGCAGGTAAAATGTTGTTTTGGAACACAATGTTGATTACATGTATCTGGAGTGATTAATTCTTTGAAAGTTTTCAAGGCGATAATGTATACAGATTATTTTTGTGGAAACACAATGAAAATTATTTATTTGCTAACAGTTTCGGCCTGAGTCAACAGGCTGAAAGCTTAGCAAACAAATATTTTACGGTGTTTCCACAAAAATAATCTATATGTATATGATCTGGGGTGAGTTGTACAAAGCCAAGATAGCTTATCTAGTTGACAAGTTCTAGCTAAAGAACAGCACTAATCATGCTTTGAACAACCTAATATAAAATTTTATCCACTGATAATATCCACTGATAAAATTTTATCCACAGTGGATAAAAGTTAAATTGGGTTGTTCAAAGCACCACTAGAGTGGTTCTCTAGCTAGGATTTATCCACCATTTTTTTGTGTGTGTCTGTGCTTTTCACACATTGCATTTCAAGTCTATATCTCGTTCTGTACTTAACAGCGGTAGTCACATGTACGCATTGCGTACCTATTTTTATATCGTGCAGTGGTTCTGTGGAATGAGCTTCCGGACAGCATTAAGAACAGTGAAAATCTTATTCATTTTAAATCGGAGTATAAACGTATTTTATTAAACGATTTTTTAGATACCCCTAGTTAATGAAATTTTTATTGATAAGTTCTTATGACTGGATTGATTGTAATAATAATAGTATAATTTTGTATATTAGTTTAGCATATTTTAGTTTTTAACGTGTAATTAGATACTGAAAAGCCCTTTGGGGAGTATTTAATAAAGTATATTAGTATAAATTTACAAGTTTATAATGCAAATCCTCGAATTTCATTGGCTATTGCAGGAGTTTATAATTGGTGATATAAACCTCTGGGATAAACCAATGAAAGTCATTCTTTTAAAATAATTGACCAATGACAAAATGCGTATAGCACGAACAATGATCATTAGAGGCAGCGGTTCTGCTAAGCAACAATGACGCCAAAATTATAACGGAGTGGGCATTAAATGAAAGAAGAAATTGAACATTTAGGCGAAGCAATACGTTCTACAGAAAACAAAAACGGCTACAAAATGGTTAGAATGGAAATTATTATTGGTGAGATCGTTAAATTGTTTATCTGTGTTCGTTTAAAACGAAATAACTGCAAACAAAACACATTTCAAAATTACGCTTGCTGTTGACAAGATTTCGTGATGCAAACTATATGCTAAATTGAATGTTTCTTTCAACTTTTTGTCACTTTTACAAATCAAATGAGTCGATATACTGTATATTGTTTCAATATTGTACATGAAAGTCCATGCTAAATTATGCAAGAAAACTTTACTTTTCCATCAGTTACTGTGCGGGCCAAGGAGATGTCCGAAATGGCTGTTGAACGTTTGTTGTTGGCAGTTAAAAAATGTATTAAACAAGCCTCAAAGAATATGTTATGGTCGAGAATTTATTTAACTTTTGTTGGTAAATTTATACTAATTAACAATTAAGCCGTGTTTACACGGCGAAAATTTAAGCGGATCTGAGACACATCTGACTTTAAGCGGGCTTAAAATGTCCGTGTAAACAGATCGGCGTAAATTAATCGCGATTAGTTTGCACCACCTCAAGGAGATGGATTAAACTGAGCACGATCAGTTAATCGCGCTTAACTTGGCCGTGTAAACGCAACGGGATTGAAAAACGCTTGCTATTAATACGGTGTTATTAATACGATAAAATGCATTTTTTTGCCCTGCTGTTGAAGCTTCCATCTCTATTCTTTGTTCCTTTGTTTCTTTCTTTCTTTCTTTTAGCTATTGCTCTTTCTCGTGTACCGATGTCTTCCGTTGTTCTTTGACGCACGTTACCCATGCGAAGCTTCGAAAACCAAAAATATAGCTCGTTCGTCATGTTGAATAATGGTGTACGTGTTTTAGTAATGGTATTAAATGACCGTGTAAACGCACCAATGTGGCGCATTTTAAGCACGCTTAACTTAAGCGTGCTTAAATTTTGGCTGTGTAAACACGGCTTTAGACAACGAGCCGGAGTTTTCTATGAGCGATAGTCAGCTCATAGAAAACTCGGGCTCGTTATCTAATTTTCAAAAACTCATTAATAATTCATGAGGAAAACACAAAAGAAAATCATGACCGTATCGTATCTTTATATGTGATAAAGATTTCTCCTGATTTACATAAACTTTAGCTTTGATTTTCTCGGCTTAGACAAGGTTATTTTTCAAACTAACTCCGCCATTCAACTTACCAAGTGATTCGTTTTTGAAGCCGTTCAATAAACTCGCAGTTCGTGTTTTATCAGATATAAAAACACTCGGCTTCGCCTCGTGTCTTTATATCTGATAAAACACTCCTGCTCGTTTATTATACAGTACGTTAAATATAACCTGCAGGACAGCAGCGGATCTCGGATTCCAATAGCATGGAGCTTGTGAAAAAGTTTATGGTGTGGTACACGATCTATAGTAAAATAATCATAATCATAATCATAATCGTAATCGTAATCGTAATCGTAATCGTAATCGTAATCGTAATCGTAATCGTAATCGTAATCGTAATCGTAATCGTAATCGTAATCGTAATCGTAATCGTAATCGTAATAATAATAATAATAATAATAATAATAATAATAATAATAATAATAATAATAATAATAATAATAAGTAGTAAGTCAGGATTCGTCCATTCCTTATTTCTACAGCAAAAAATATAGCAGGTTGTTCTGATGGCAATAGATATAATTTATCTGACACAATAATTTTGATGCTTCACATCAACTCCTACATCGTTATAAAGGAGGTACACTCTTTTGCGAAAACACCGAGGGGGAGCAGAGGGGGAGGGGAGGGGGAGGGGGAGGGGGAGGGGGAGGGGAGGGGAGGGGAGGGGAGGGGGAGGGGGAGGGGGAGGGGAGGGGGAGGGGGAGGGGGAGGGGGAGGGGGAGGGGGAGGGGGAGGGGGAGGGGGAGGGGAGGGGGAGGGGAGGGGGAGGGGAGGGGGAGGGGGAAAAAAAATAACTAGAATGAACTGAGTGAGTGGAATGAATAAAATAAAAAAAACATAAATTGAATAAATAAAATGAGTGGAATGAAATGAAATAAAAATGAATGGATGAATGGGGAACGATCGGGATGAATAGAACGAACGAACGGAACAAATGGAGTGAATGTAATGAATAAAAAATGGAATGAATGGAATAAAATGAATGAATGGAATAAAATGAATGAATGGAATTTGGTCATGAAACTGGGATATGCATGATTTGTAAACTCCGATTGTTCGGTATGCTAGATCTCTTTCTTGGAACTGGAAAGTGAGAAAATCTAGAATATCCCTCACAGGTGCTGAAAAAGGACATTTGTTCCTTTCAATACACCAGCCAGCCCAGATCTTCCAAGGGCCTTCGTAGTTTTTTGGTACTGTTTCTCCACGATGCCAAGAGGACTTCACACACTGTTTCTGAAATGCCTGTTGTTTGCATTCGTCTCCTGAAAGAGGCCATACAGCCAGAGCTAGAGTCTTCCATAATGGGTGCACAGCTGCTTGATTGAATGGAAGAAAAATTGTTTTCTTCGATGTTGGGAACAGAGCAGGAAAGTCGACTAACATTTCCAGGAGCATGGGATATCATGGCTGTGCTATCCATGCTGGTGCTATCACCAAGGCTGCTGCCTTGTCCAGACGAAGTTTGAGTAGCACTCTGTTCAGTAGTATAATTGGAGGATGTATGAATGATGTCCACTGACTCCAATTCAGTGTGAACGCATCTGTTGCCATTGCTCCGGGATCCGGGCGACGTGCTATATATAACGGTAGTTGGTGGTTCAGTCTGGATGCAAAGAGATCTACTTTCGGCGTGCAATAGCGTTTCTGGATATTCATAAACAGCTGTCCGTCCAATGTCCATTCTATCCTGTCGTTCATTTGACGTGATTCGGCGTCTGCTTCTGCATTCTGGATTCCTGGCAGGTGTTGTGCCAACAGAGTTATCTTTTTGGACTGACATAACTTCCATATGTCCAGGGCTAGTTGAGTAAGCTTGTTTGACTTGGTGCCCCCTCGTTTGTTGATGTAAGCTACAGCCGTCGAGTTGTCCATCTGTAGTAGAATACAACTCCCTGTCAGTTGACAAGAGGTCAGGTATGATTGAATGGCTAGGTAAGCCGTTTTCAGCTCCAAGAAGTTGATATGAGCCTGTTGCTCGTCTTTGCTCCAATGTCCCCCAGTCCTGGTGCCTTGACACACTGCTCCCCAACCGAGACAGGATGCATCTGTCTGAATTGTGATGTTGTACATAGGTTCGACTATTGGAGTGCTGTTCTCTTCCATCAGCTTTGGAGATGTCCACCACTCTAGATCGGCTAGGGCTTCCAAGGACAGGGTGACCTGCTTTTTCTGGGCCAGGATTCCATACTTATGGAGGGATTTGATATGTATTTGTTGCAATGCCCTGTAGTGTAAGGGCGCGGTTTCCACTCCTATCTTGGACACTTGGGTCATTCGACCTAACAGAGAGGACAGTTCCTGAAGAGTGCACACTGTTTTTTTCTTCATTGACTGGGCTTCGCATTGCAGGTCCTGCAATTTTGTGAGTGGTACTGCTATTGTCATGTTCACCGAATTCAGAAGTGCGCCGAGAAAGACAAGAGATTGGAGTGGAATGGTTGAGCATTTCTCCTTCTTGATGATGAAACCTAGGTCGCTGAACAGTTGACATACTTCCTTGAACAATCGCATTAGCTCCTCTGGGTCCTGATTCACCAACAATAAGTCGTCGAGGTAAATGATGACACACAGTCCTCGTTTCCTCAGCAATGCAATTACTGGTTTCAAGTCTTTGGTGAAAGTCCGTGGAGCTGAAGAGAGGCCAAACGGTAGGCATTGGAATTCGTATGTTACATTGTCGAATATGAAGCGCAGATACTTCCTGTGCTCTTTCGTTACTGGAATTGAATAATAAGCGTCCTTGAGGTCCAGTTTCATCATGTAATCGTTCTTCCGTAGAGTAGACCGTAGTAACGTTAGGCCCTCCATTTTGAATTTGGTTGACTCCACAAAGGCATTCAGTGGCTTCAAGTTGAAGATTGGACGTATTTTGTTCTTTTGTTGAACAACAAATACGGTTGAGATAAACTGATCTTTCGGATTGTCTGTAACTTTCTGTATTGCCTGTTTGGCAATAAGTTCGTCGATGGCAGTCTGAATGAGACTGTGTTGCTTTTTGGTTCTCGCTTTGGTTATTCGTGGTCGTACTTGAAAAAGACGCTTGATAAATGGTATATGGTAGCCTGATATTGTTTGGAGGATCCATGGATCGTTCGTAATTGTTTTCCAGTTTTTTTGAAAATGTACTAATCGTCCTGCTGTCATTGGTGTCTGTTGGGTTTGTTGAGTTTGATGTGGAAGGGCATAGTCAGCTCCTACCACCCTCATTGAAGCCTCGGTTGCTGATGCGATTGGGTTTTTTTTGTTTTGAGGAATCTTTTTGGTTCCACTTGTTTCCCCAAGTTCGCTTACGTACATTGGAGGCACTATGGGAGAGCTGTCCACGGAAGGGCTGCTTACTTGTGAAGGGCTTCTTGAATTGTGCTTTGGCAGCAACAGGGGCAGCAACAAGCTTGCTATTCATCTGCGAATGGTCATGTCCACTTTGAACAGCTTTGTGGAAGCTATCAGGGAACAAGTGCATGTCGGCTGGGAGGTCAGATTTCAGGGTACGTTTACCCAGATCTGTTAAATACTCCGAAAAGCGACGTTGGCACCACGAATTTAAGCAAAAGAGCTAGGGCATCTTCCAACAATATCTTTATGTCGTCTGGTTCAGGTCCAGCAACATTTTCCTCCCCTTCTATGGGCATTTCGAGTGCTTCCAGAGCCGCCACGATAGGTCGGACTGCTGTGAGTAGGTGCTGAGCTTGCTTTTCAGCCAAGCCTTCATCGAAAGCAAATAATCCTTTGATTTTTAAATAACCATGCTTCTTTTTTATGTCATCTTTCATGCCAGTTTCCATGGTAGGTGATACCAGCACGTTTTCAGTGCCTTTTATTGATGGATATTTAATCAATAACTCTGTCCATACTTCCTTGGACAAGGGTTTTGTAAAGGTTGATGTTAGAAACTCTAACAATTCATCTGATACAGTAGTCTCGTTTGGTTCATTGTAAAACCGACTACTTCGACCACTTGTGGCCTCGTTGGAGCTCTCATTATTCTTGGGCCTCTTTGCTGGTGTCTCCCCAGAGACTCCCTCGTCTTGGTCGTCCTTCGAGGACTCGACCATACCCTTTGTAAGTCCTGATCTTTGCAAGGCCTCGTTGAGCAAGCAGTGGCGTAGCTACACCCGGGCCTACCCGGGCCTGTGCCCGGGTGAAACCTGCGTGTGCCCGGGTGC
Organism: Corallium rubrum; assembly: GCA_964035015.1. NCBI lineage: Eukaryota > Metazoa > Cnidaria > Anthozoa > Scleralcyonacea > Coralliidae > Corallium > Corallium rubrum. The sequence goes on from OZ035997.1 coordinate 94,401,563, forward strand.
AATATTGCAGACAGATCTAGCTCTCATTATATAGGCAAAGTAATTTAAATATAGAGTATAGCCACTAGGAAGATTATGTATAAGTTTACTGTTTACAAACTGACTATAAAATCATGATTTTCACTGGTTTTTCTTTTTTCTTTTTTGTTGTTAAAATTGCCCCCAAAATGCAGGAAATAGCATTTCCGTGGCGTAAAAATCAAAAATTTCCTGGGGGAGCATGTTCACACCCCAGAGGTTTCCCGCATGTTTGGCGCTCCGAACTGCCACTACCAACCGGACATACTGTACTTCAAAATTGGTGGCTACGGCCCTGTGACTGTAAATCACTGTAATAACAAAAAACCCACCAGAGAATGTTGAGACCTGTGCCCATGTTGTGCCCACATGACATCTGCTTCCTGGCTACGCCACTGTGAGCAATTGAGGAAGAAACTTTTGAATCGACTCGGCCACTTGAGTGTTTACTAGCGAACAAATTTGGTTCGAAGTGAGAGAGCTATTGTCCGAGCGGGCACTCTGGACAATATTGTCGTTCTCTTGCAAGGCGGGCACCTGCAGAGCCATTACACGAAGAATGAGCAACGTGTTTTTCTACGTCACAACTTGTCTTGTTCGGTACAGAGAAAATTTGCTAAAAAATCACATGATATTGGGAAAATATTGCCACAGATACAACAATCGTATAATTACTCACCTTTTCACTTGCCATTTGAATTGTTTTAATCGAAGATGTTTATGTAAATTAAGGATATTCACTGAATATTTCTGTGAGACCAGAACGAAGCTTGCCCACGAAAGAAGAGGATGAAGGCGCGCATGCGCTAAAAACGTAATGTGGGTACCAGTCCGCTGCTGGCCGCGGATCTGCACCAGTATTGTGACTAGTACTGGTATCAGTCGGAGAACTCTCTCCTCCGCAGAGGCGCGGGCATGCGGGCGAGGGAGAAGACGCGCGAGCCCGCGCGCTTTACGATAGCCCGCGCGCGTGCGACAATTGCCTGCAACTAACCAGAATAGAAGCCTCGGCGGAGGAGAGAGGTCGGAGAAGGTACGAAGGAGAAAAGAAGGCTCTGCTGTATTCGTGACTGGTTTCCATTGCGCATGCATGTCAGTTGCTTGGTTACAATCTCGAACCCAGTCACAATCAGAGCAGAAAACAAAACGAGAACCGGTTAAACTGGTCTTAAACGGGTTACTTCGTCCTAAATGTTGGACGAAGCCAAACACGAATACAGCATAGCATTCTTTTCTTCCTCTCTCTCAGCGAAGAAATAAGGAAAAGAAGGCTCTGCTCGCAGGGTATATAATTCATGGAGTAGTAGCCAATCAAGTAGTGGTCTAGAAACTCAGAGAAAGTCTTTGTTCTCATTTATGTATAAATTTGTGTAATTTCAATTTTTTTGTTTACATAGTGTGGTACTAATGAGTATTTTGATTTCTAACTCTTGTACAATGTAGTTTATTTTTCAGTAAATTAAATTTAAAAAGAATGATTTCATTGGAGAAGAGTCTTAAGATAAGATGGTTCCATCCATTCGTGGTCTTTAAAGGAGCAGTATCACTCGCAAAGCCCACGCAATAATCACGCGCCAACTTGAAAAACTAAAAAACTACAGCCTGTAGGTTTTCAAGTATGTTGATCCAAGATGGCGGCCGCACATGGCGGGGTGCATGGTGGAAGACGCGATAGTTCAGGCCGAAAGAGAAAATACGAGGGATCAAATAGTTCACAGAAAGCCTGGAATAGTCAGCACAAACATATTTACTTATCACTGACTATATTTGAGTGATGGAAAGATGCTAAAATCGTAGCTGGATATGGTTGATGTAGCGATAGCGACTTCGCAGTCGATCTGCTTTCATTGGAATACCGTAGAAGGTAAATATCATTTGATTCATTTCTCTGGTTTCTTGTCCAATTTAGAGCTATTTCTGACATTTTCCGTGCTAAAGTTGATATTTTTTCTTTTTTGAGCGACGAGATGTCTAGCCTGCGAAAACAGCCGTGTATTCCTTGCGTGAGCCCGCGGCTCAAATGGCAACCCCCCAAACCTTCAAAGTAAACACTATTCGATGCGATCCAGCGTGGTTGCCTGCTTGTAACAAAGAATACCATCAACAGTAATATTTTGGATGCTTGGCCGGCCGTCTATTTTAAACTTATCCATTGCCAATGCTGGGCATTGCATGTTAGTTTGCTTGCCTGTTGTATTTTTTATCTGTGGCTGCCGTCTTAATATCTTTTTTCAAATGGTTTTCTTATTGTAAAATCACTTGTGACTAACGTAGCTTGTCCATAATTTGGCACAAAAATCGGAAAAAGAGCAATTTTTCTTCTGTAAAACGTACAAATGCTGTTGAAATATTCATTAACATGTAGGTGAAAACAGTTTCAGCACTTTGAAATGTCATAAATGAATATTGCCGTGGCAGGCTGTCAGGTTTGAAAAAATGTTTTCAGATGCTGTAGCGATGTTTTTTGTAAACATGAAAAGAAAGAAGTGTACAATATAACCCTAATATTTTGGCAAAATTTTTCCACCTGCCTCGATGGTCTGGTGGTTAACATAGTCGGCTTGCACGGTAACATGGTTGAGTTCAAACCCTGGAAGTAACGTGCAATTTTCTTTCTCAATATTTTTCACGAAATATCATCCTTAAATTTTTCTTTGTTCCTCTTTATCTTTTTCTTCAAAAAAATAGAGTTATTAAGACTGTTGTTTTTTTTATTTCAAATTTTCTACTAGAATTAAAACTATATTTGATCAACAGGAGTGGCTATTTCCAGGCCCCCAATAAAAAAGAGCGCAAGTGTTCAGGAGGTATTTACAAAAATTCATGCAAAAGCGGGCGAGGGGTTATTGCATTGATGTATTTCTAGTTAAATAGTTTAGTACTACATAAATATTCCAATTTATTGGACAACAAAAGCCAATATAGATATAATCCTTGTTTATAAGTGTATATGCAAATAGGCAAAGAAACAGGTAGCTAACCCACAAATTGGGTCAGCACCTGCACACAGGCCAAAATTACATATTAATTTATTTGTTTACTTTGTTTTTATTGGCTTACATGTGTTCACGTGATTCCCATTGTAGCTCTGCTATAAATACGCGTGACCACATGTGAGTTGTTTACTAATTTCTCCTGACGAAGGGCCTTCGCTCGAAACGTCGAGAAGATATTTTTCTCTGTTTTTCAGGCCAACGTGACTTAACCCTGGTAATATTTGGATTTCAACCGTGGCCGACGCTGTCCTAGAAGCTTTTGACGTATGTATAGTTTTGCGTGAAAATTCTGTTTATTGGAAAATCATTAAATGGCCATGTATAGAAATAGTCAGCTCCCTAAAAATGTTTCACAAAGCAAAGAGATGCATGTATGCATGCAGGTAAACAATTGGACATCCACCAGTACTACACGACACAAACATACGAATGAGCTTTGATATGACTTAGTGAATAAATTAAAGGTTTACTGTATATATAAACTGCTATCAGAATACATTTCCGTCTAGTTCTGATGACATGATGTTCAAATTTCTACCCCCAGGCAATTGCAGTAGCCCCCTTGGAGACTTGCGATTATGCAACTCCCCCAATCGGGTGAATAAACGTTGAACTGTAGGAAAATAGCCCTAGGGCTTTCAAACTCAGAAAAGTGCACACTTGGTTAATCCCGCAAACAAAGATATATTGTTCAGTGCAGTGGCGGCGCTAGAGAGGGGCCTGGGTGGGCCGAGGCCCACCCAAAAATTCAGTGTGCCCACCCACCAAATTTTGGTATTTCCTCTTTTTCATGTTTAATTATTTATATTTAAACAAACGTCCCATAAAAAGCTGTTATTGTCAATGCGACACAGAGTATACGTCTCGAGTTACGCGTGTTTATACTTCTAATTCGTACACGTTAACTCGCTCTCTAAATACAGTCTAACTAAACTAGTCAACCAAAGTATAAAGATAAAATCGTACATACAATCGGCCTCCGACGGCCGGCACGACTGAGTGACGATTTCACCTACGCAATGTATAACTTTAGCTCAAACTCCCTTGCCAGTGGAGTCGATCTCTGGAAATTTGTAGACGATACCACCAATCCACCATTGCAGAAGAAGTTCCCAAAGGAGTCACAAGCAAGATTCAGCTAGCGACCAATGAGATACAGGATCAGTCAACCGACCTTAAATTCACCCTGAACTGATGAAGATAAATGCAAAGAAATGCGTGTGTGCTTCGCTAAGTTTGGAAGACCCGACATTTCACCCGTGGTAGTAAACAACAAAGAAATTGAACTATCTTCTTCTGCCAAAATCCTGGGCGTAACTATTCGAATTGATCTCAAGTGGAATGACCACGTAGAATCAGTTTTGAAGAAATCGTCAAAACGCTTGTACTTTCTACGGCAATTGAAACGTGCAAGAGTTTCGGTGGAGGAAATGGTTCTCTTCTATTGTACTTGTGTCCGTCCAATTTTAGAATATGCCTCTCCTGTCTTTCATTACAGTTTGCTATGTTACCTGAGTGACGACATCGAGAGGATCCAACGACGCGCACTTAAGATCGTTCATCCGGACCTATCCTACCACGAAGCTCTGGCTAAGTCTGGGCTATATAACCTTAATGACAGACGGGAGACATTGTGTGAAAAAACCTTTAATGATATTCTCAAAGATCCGAACCATAAACTTCACGCGTTACTACCACCTATTAACACTGAATGTCAATATTATCTAAGGAATAAACGTTTTTTTAGGTTGCCTAAGTGCAAAACGAACCGTTTTAAAAACTCTTTTATTATCGCTAGTGCAAGTCGATACTAATTTTAATTCTTCTGATCTTGATATTTGAATATTTTATATTCAATTATTTATGTATATTTGTATATTTGTACACTTGTAACCTAACTTAGCCTACAATCATGGCCATAAACAATTGGGACAGCAGTGCAAATGAAGAGTCTGGTAGCCTCGCACAAGAAAAACTATAATATATCGCCTTGAATCCTTACCTAACAATCTCTCCCCTCCCCCCTCCATCAATGTTGTTTCATTTTATACTTGGTGTGATATAACGACGAAAAAGAGCAATAGATTGGCAACATTGAAGGGGGGAAGGGGGGCAACTTCGAATGCGTAGTGGTTTTTACGAACTGTCCTAGGGTTTTTGGCCATGATTGTAGTTGTTACCATAATATTTACCAATTGACCAACATTTTGTAAACTTAAATAATCCATTGTAATTCAGCTGTCGCTGCAAGTTTGGATTCAATAAACGCATTTATTATTATTATATTATATTATATTATATTAGTAACCAGAGCTTATAGGCCGTCGTAACAGCGCAGCCACGCCTCAGCTGCATAAGGAAACTTTCGTATTCATATAGCGTTTCTACACGTTGGTTATGAGAGATACACTGTAAAAACTGACTGGTTGAAACAACAACCAAAAAAAGATTACCTGGATAGTTACCTAGAAATGACAAATATTTGACTGGTTGAAACAACCAATATTATTGGTTATTTTAACCAAAAAACATTGATTATTTTAGCCAAACAATATTGGTCATTTCAATCTAAAAACATTGGTTATTGTAACCAAAAATGTATTCGTCATTTTAACCAATAAACAATTGGTCGTTGTAACCAATACAAATTGGTCAAGCAAATGCATTGGTCAAGAGAAATTCAAACGGTAGATTCAACTATAACTTTTAACTGGTTGAAATAGCAACTATAACAAATACCACCAACATGAAAAAGTATCAGTTTTGCATATTTTACACAGTGCTTACTTGCAAGAAATGTTGCCTACAATTCACATACATTTAAATAAATAATTAAGGTTGTGACAGAATAGTCAAAGCTAATTGGTACAAGTGAAACTTTCTGTTATCCAAAAAAATGTTAACTCAGAGATCACACCATCTTGTTGGACCCACAAATTAGAATATCACACTCTAAAAAAGGTGTGTTAAATAATTAACACACCTTTTTTGTCCAAATTTTAACACACCTTAAGTTAGGTTTTCTAACACACCTTAAGAGTTGGTTATTTAACACACCTTGGTGTGTTATTTAACACACCTTGGTATATTATATTAACACATGTTAAGATGTGTTACTGTATAGGTGTGTTAATACAAAGGTGTGCTATGCCCTGTTTAACATTGTCAACATACTTAATATATTTTAACACATGAACTGTGAGTGTGAAAATGGTCATATGCAATTGGTCCAAAATTAAAGAACAGTAAGAACGAATATACCAGCTCACCAAGGAAAGTGATCCAAACGACAATTAAAAACGAATTTGACAAAACCCAAAGCGACGTGCTTATTTTCTTTCCCTCTTCCCATTATTCCCCGCGCGTCTTCTCTCTCGCCCGCACGCCTTCGCCTCCGAGCCTCAGCGGAGGAGATAGAGTAGAAATTCATTTCGAGGAAGAGATCTTCTCAAATTCGCTGTTCATCGGATCTTGCGAAAGGTATAGGAAAAAGGTTCACATCACTGACAACTGTTCGTCTGCATGTTTTCGTGAAGTGTTTCGAAACGCCTTGCCGTTTGCTGGCCCTAACCCAACAGCAAAGTGAACGATCGAGGGTCTAATTTAAACAAATGTTTTGCCAATGCTTTTTATGTCAGTATATTATATTATCGTCTCATATCCGTGTAGATTTAAGATTCTCTTGCGACTTGCGTTTATACTTGTCTTCGCCGCCGGTACCAGTCTCGATAGTCTCCGCGAACATGATGATCATGACAATTTCTAAGTTCTCCAACCCCTTCCTAACGACAATGCTGAAAAATAAAAATATCCCAGAGTATGGGATACACGTGACCATCCCCGGCCAGGGGATATTTGGGCACTTTTTTCAATTTGTCGCATCATTTTGTCTTATTTGCCCACAGCATTTATAGTTACATTAATTACCCACCATCATTTTCACTTTCACTTTCACTGTCACAGTCAGTAACTTTTTCGTAGTCATGCAAGTCATTACCATTAAAGTACAGGTAAGCACCAAACAATGTCATAATTATGGAAGTGGCAATAGCGTTATAAAGCAGAGTTGCTTTTAATCCAATAGAAGCGAAGAGTGTTCCCATTGTAGTTGATCCTGCTTCTTGTCCAAAGGAGTAGGTCAAATCTGCTAGTCCTTAAGCGTAAGGAAAAATAACGATTATATATATATATATATTAAATTAATATAATGTAAAAATTACTGTAGAAGAAATAACGAGAAAGAAGCAAAGTTATATTGTAAGAACTCTCTCTCCAAAAACTCCTTTAAGCGACGTCACTTCCGGCAAGTAGTCACCACATTGACAGCTAAAAATTCCATGGAGATGAAATTTTGGAACGACAAAATATATTGCAATTTCGCTTAAAAGAATCCAAAGGTTACGAATATAAATCCCGCCTTCGCTGTTTTAATGTGTGTTCTTGGAATACAGAATATGGAATACTTTGTTTACTGAACTTTGTTCTATTTTCTTATTATTTTGCCTCGGTTAATTACGAATTTTATCTTCTCGTGTTGGTCGAAGATAAAATTCGTATCTCCACACGGTCATGTAATATTCTCTGTTACTCTGTACATTATTACATTAATAGGAATTGTCATAAAGCAACCAAAAAAAACCCGGTCAAAAATAGATTAAACAAATGCATTTTAATTACAAACAATTAATAAAATAAAATGATTAACAATGGATCTTTTCACCAATACCAGCGCCATTTTGAATTCGCAATGTATTGTGGTCTATCCAGAACAAGCTAGCTCAGTGATTGCTTAGTGAGGAGACACAATGCGGCAAATTTATCTCTATAAATACTGTCGTAATACCGTTGTAACAAAATCAATGTAAATATGAACGTTGTAACATTAGTGAAAGTAATGCTATAAAGATACATTTGTCATGAATCTTCCTTTTTTTGTTGCTTTTACCACAGAAACCCTGGAAGCTTTTAATTGCTGCCAGTGTCGACCATTGGTGTAGAGAGCACTTAGCAACTTAGCATGCCACGCTAATGCCGTATTACACAGCTTCATGTTTACCTAGAAAGTGTCACCTGCAAGTTCACTTAATGAACGGCGTGTGCGATTGTAAGCGTATATAATAATATCAAGATACTTGCCAGCGACATTACTGCCCAATAACTATGTCTGTGAACACACAAAACACATCCGAGACGAGAAAGGGCACTCACTCCCTCAGGCCCCGTTTACGCTTGAGCAAAAGTATCCGGATTCACATTGTTTTTCATCCTCATGGGAATAAGAAACAATGTGAATCCGGATACTTTTGCTCTAGTGTAAACGGGGTCTCAGTCGAAAAGAAAAAAGGCACATGCAGTCATACTGGTCACATGCCAGCATAGTCAATCGAGATATGGTCTGGTAACTCAGCTGAACTCTTTGGTCTATCTTTTTGTTCGCCTTTATGCATTTTTGTGCACGGTGTACGGTCACTGAATACATTGTATTTTAGTATAATGAACGAATTGTCCAATAGCAAGGTTTCAGTTCAATCACTCAACCGTGCTATTTAAATATTAATAAAGCTAAAACAAAGGATGTGCACGGTGTAAGGTACGGTTCAACATAAAATCACAGCTCATTATAGGCGCTTTGAAGTTTGCCGAATTTCCAGACCATATCTCGATTGACTATGATGCCAGCATATCCTCCTACCTAGAATTACCAATAATCAGTAAGTGTGAAATGCCTAGAATTACTAATAATCGTTAATTTTAAAAACGAATTCCCAACCCCCACACCCCAACCCTAACCATAACCTCTAAACCTTACCCTAAACCTAACCATAACCCCCTGGCAACCCTAACCCTAACCCACAACCCCCCAGTGGCCCTAAACCTAACCACAACCCTCCGGGAAAAAAGTCCCACCTCTCAGACCCCGACTACAACACCCCTACTGGTTTTTTAGTTATATGCAATTTAGTTTAACATCCCGCATGTGGGACAGAGAATTACCTACAATTACCAATTATTGGTAATTCAAGACCGTTTCACACTTACTGATTATTGGTAATTCTAGGTAGGAGACATGTTGCACATGCATAGAAAAAGTCACATCGACCTCAGTTTCGCAAAGCTTATTGGTCAATATCGCCAGCGGCCGCGCGGAGGACTAATAACGCGTCGCAGAAAAATAAAAATAATAAAAATAATAAAAAGAAGAAGAAGAAGAAGAAGAAGAAGAAGAAGAAGAAGAAGAATCGCGAAAGCCCGAGTAATAAATCACACATGTGAGATTATCGTTTTAGTGGCGGAAACATCATGCAATACTGAAACACTCTACTCTATATAATAAAGGTCTTTATTATACAAAATAGACTTGTATAACAATGTATATATGTATAGAATAGATTTTCCCGCCACTAATAAAAATGATAATCTCACATGTGTGATTATTCATGATAATCTCACATGTGAAGATTATCGCTGAATCAGCATTATAGTTTAATGCAATTTTTTAAGGCAATAGGACAATTTTTTTATATAATAAACAGAACAATACATGGATGTGCGGAAATATGAAATTTATTTCGAGTGTTGAGGTCAACACTCGAAATAAATTTCATATTTCCGCACATCCATGTATTATTCTCTATAGAGCGTTTTCACTCACGTGATCGGTGGCCCATTGGGGTGGTGAAACAATACGAAATATTTGAATAAGAAAGAGCTAATTCAGGGACCGCGCAGCGATTTAAAAAGTGATGGGGCTACGAGACTTCGTCGCGTCCATACTAGGAGGGGGTCCGTGGGAATGCTCCCTCGAAAAAATTTTGAATTCTTGGGATTCTGAAAGAGTATTTTTTTCATTTTTGGGGCGATATTCTCGTGTTTCTTGGCTGCGGCGCCGAGATGTAGGCGAAGTGTTCAATTGGCGTTAAACCCGTAAAGATTTTCCAAAATATTTTCTTAAAGCGCGCGGATATCTTTTCGATGAGTAAAATTAAAATTGAGTGAACTTTTTTTTAAGCTACACCCTTTTAGACTCCCAGAAAATGCACTTTTGATATTAACCCAAGAATACGATAAAACGCGGCACATGCACACTAGCAATATACTTGCACGCATGGAAGCAGTCAAAACAAATTTACATCTGCTATTTTCAACCGAACTCAACACATTATTGTTCATCAATGGATGAAGTATGTAACATAGGAATCTTGAACTTAACTTAACTGAGCTAGATATAAATTTATAATTATTATTAATTTATAATTATTTGCCCAAATGTCTTTGGGCAAAAAACTGGTGGGGCTATAGCCCACCCAGCCCACACGGTTGCGTGGTCCATGTAATTCCCATACCGTACATCAATATAGTCGCCATTTCATTGTTTTGGTACACCAATATGGCCGCCGTGACGTTAAGATGAAAACGCTCTATATATTTGTCCGAGGTCTCAAAAGCTGCCCGAGGCCGGAGGCCGAGGGTTATTTCCTAGTACGGACCGACCAAAACCGGTAAATAACATATTTATTTTCAGTTTATCATAGTAATGTTACGTAATAGGAAGTAGCATAATCAAAAACATGATATTCACGTGATATTATTAAAGTCTAAAGTTCGTCAGTTCACGATCAGTTTCAGTGTTTGACAGTTTACAAGCCTGGGCTGACACCAAGCTTGTAATCCTTTTTGTGAACGGCAAAACAGACAAAACTTTAACCGATCCAGTCACGAAGAAGAGCGAAAATCCTGTCTTTGTATTGTCAATACTTAGTTCGTTAATATATAGATTCTTCATCGTTCTTCCTCGTCGCTTGCTCGTCTATGCATGGCTGTTCGCTTGGAACGTTGGTTTAAAAATATTGGATACTGAAAGTGCATTGTTCGAGTGTAAAGACAAAAATGCTTGTGATAAGCGATCTGTAGGTTTTTTCAAAGAAATAACACAACGAGTGTTGGCTTGTGAAAAAGATTTGTCTGCATTTGGAATGGAGAAGCTTCGTTGTTTTTTCCTTTTTTCCCAGCAGTAAGTTTCCTTTTTTGACAGCCGAATAAGTGTGACGATCTTGTTTGGGACTTTCGAAAATAGATAAAGCTTTTTCAATAGCTTTAAAGCCTTCGCCGTAGTGGTATATATTCTATATTTTATATTTATATATATATATATATAGTTCAAAACCTCATTAATAATTCATGAGGAAAACACAAAAGAAAATCCAAGAAAATCATGACCGTATCGTATCTTTATATGTGATAAAGATTTCTCCTGGTTTACATAAACTTTAGCTTTGATTTTCTCGGCTTAGACAAGGTTATTTTTCAAACTAACTCCGCCAATCAACTTACCAAGTGGTTCGTTTTTGAAGCCGTATAATAAACTCGCAGTTCGTGTTTTATCAGATATAAAAACACTCGGCTTCGCCTCGTGTCTTTATATCTGATAAAACACTCCTGCTCGTTTATTATACAGTACTTCAACAACTAATTCGAAATACATGCAGTCTACATGCAATATATATTTAAAGTGCCAGTTTTGGTGAATGTCGTCGCTCGTTTGTGATTTTTCTTTGTAACAGTTTTCCTGGCATTTTCCCACAAATTTATTGTTTTCACGTGCACATTGTCATAAATAGAATAATAGGTAAAAAACTAACCCATTCGTATCGTAACACCTATACCATTTGTGATTTGTCTAAATATATTTTCTCCAGTGTCAAGCGAAATAGTTAGAAAAATCGATGTTAGTAAAATGATTTTGATTTTAAACTTGTCTTTTCAATCCTCGAGCGTATATATTGGGGTCCGTATACGGACCTCTCGTCAGCCAATCAGAGCGCGCGAATCAGATGGATACCGGACCGCAAAAAAATAAACAGCGATACTACACACCAAAACATCTAAGTGCTGCCGAGCGTAGCGAGGCAGCTCACTAATCTTGACATGGGTTACTGTGTCTCGTGTCCAGACCTCTTTGCCGAGTTATGTATAGTCAACGGAATCGAGATTTTGAGAGTTTATTTATTTGTTGAGCATTTTATGACGTTTTGTGACGTAGGAAGTTTCTTCCTACATCTTACATCACATACGCCAGAAGGATTTGTTTGATGAAATTACATGTACGTTTGAAGCGTGGTTTCAACACGGCAACACCACGACGGCGATGGATTTTCTGAACTCGCAGTTATCACACTTCAATGTTCTTGGCTATAAATGAACACACTTGTTGTCTTAGGATAATAGGATCTTATACAATTTTAGTGAGGAGAGATTATCTTGTCGAGGACAGGTAAGATATCAGCTTTTACAACTGACAACTGGGTTTCTTGGTAGGAGATTTCACGGTTGTTTTCTTTTATTTTTAGGTGTACAGTATATTGCCAATATTTGTGTGGGGTCATTGTGTTTGGCTGTTTGCGCTGATCAGCATTCTGATCAGACGTACGCTACTATCTGCGTGTGTGAACGTGTGTATATTTTTACTTATACAAATTCTGCAAAATAATCAGATGGGCTCAATGGTACATCGCTATATGATTTTATAAAAGCTCTAGATTTGTCAAAACATATTAAGCACTTGGGATTGCACTGACAGTAGAGCAAGAGGCATGATTATTTAATATTCGTATATTAATATGTGTATATCCTGTCAAAACCCTTGCCACATCATGTTAAGCAATAAGTTATATATAATAACTTGTAGTAATGTGTAATACTCTGTCTATTGTAATTAATATTAACTTTTGGGACTTTCCAACCTCCCTCGCAGGTAACTCTGTGGGCTATTTTGGGTGGAGTGGGCAAACTCACGTGCAGTGGGCAAACTCGGGTGGAGTGGGCAATCTTGGGTGGAGTGGGCAATCTTGGGTGGAGTGGGTAATCTTGGGTGGAGTGGGCAACCTCGGGTGGAGTGGACAAGGGCAACCTTGGGTGGAGTGGGTAAACTTGGGTGGAGGGGGCAATCGGGTGGAGTGGGCAATCTTGGGTGGAGTGGGCAACGGGGGTGTCACATTGGCCACAGACTGCACATATTTGCTTGTGGAGTAGGCTAAAGGTTTTTGTCCCATTTGAGGCAGCACTTCACTTGCGATAGTAATTTCTAGTAAGATATATTTATTTCTTACCTAAGATTACTGCGAGAGAAGCCTTTGACCCAGCCTTCGAGAAATGAACGGTTAAAGCTGAATATGAAAAAGCCAGTGCCATCGACTGGAAAGCGTCAATTACTAATACAAGCCATGGGTTTTGAATAAATGACAAAGAAAATTGCGATGCTGCAAAGAGAAATAATGCTACCACCATTGTCTGAAGTTCGCCAAGCCTTTCCATAATCTTTCCTGACATACAATACCAGATCGCAACAAAAGGTCGCCGTATTAAACCTCCCACGGCCATGATAGAAGGAGTACCTGAAAGTTCAGCAATATACCAGTACTCCCAATATGGTTGAAATGAGAAACACCAACCAAAGTAGAAACAAATGAACAGCATAATTAGATAATGCTTGTTAAAGATAACGCTTTTCACGTCTGCCCAATTTATGACCCGGTGTTCAAGGTATTCGTAAGACATCCAAGGTATAGCAATGAGTGACAAACTCACTGTGATAGCTGCCCAAGGAAACGTTACAAAGTAGCCATCACCGACTTTCCTGCAATACATACTAGGTATGTGGGCTGCCATAAGACCCACAGTAAACAGCGAAATACCACCTCCAATTTGCGTCCAGCTCCGATACGAACCAAACTTTGCCTTTTCATCTTTAATGTGGGTCAGGACGGCAACGTTGCATAATGATATAATTGATTTGCGAATAATTTCATATATTCCTCTGATTATAACCATGTAGATAAATAGCCGAGATGACCATGGTAAATAATCGCTTTGCTTCGATGTGTTCAGTACTTGTTGTTTCAATTTGAATAACGAGAAGTTTGCATTTCTAGATCTTGTTATTGGAAATAGTACATTCAATTTTACTTGGTTCGTTGAAGTTTTGGCAGTATGTAAATTGGAAACTTTTTTCAAAAATGAGGTTTTGTTCAAGAGATTCATAGTGTAATTGATAGAAGGATGGCCCTGTTGACATTTTTCCAGAGAAGCAAACAGTGGAAGTAGAGGAGCAGCAGACAGTAAAACAACAACCAGAATGGAAAGAACTAAAACCAATTTTCTTGCTCGAAATCGATCTCCCACATATGCAATCAAAGGCATGAAAATCAGTGGCAATCCCATGAGCGATGTCATTCCAATTTGAGAAGCACTGAAGCGAAGTTGCTTCAGATACATTGGAAAGTACTCCTGAAATGGAAGCCCGCTTGATCCAACCCAGAATATGCTCCATTTCAAAGCGACAGTCTTCCATGAAAAGGATACCATTTTAAGCTTTGGACAGCAGCAAAGAATTATTTACTCCACGGCTTCAACAATGGCCAGCTTGGCCTAAAAATATATTTATTTGGTAAAGTTTTTGTTGTACAATAATTTGCATAAATTCCTTAACGCTTTCAGGTTTGAAGCCTCGTATACGCATTCATTTGTGACAATTTAATTAACACTTTGGGCCTTAGCCTTAGCGAGAATAAAATACTAAAGACTCGTCTTAGCTTCAGGCTTCAAAGTGTTAAAGAGATAGGTTTTAACACTTTGAGGCTTGGACCCCTCACTGTGCTGAATAAAATGTCTCGCATTAGCCAGAATAAAATAATAAAGACTCGACTTCTATGGTACTCATAAACTATTCAGCTGAAGGCCCTGTTTACATGAAGTGGATTGACAGTCCACTTGGATCGGAATACATTGCTTTTGATTTTGCCGGAACACTATTTTCTGTGCTTCCCCAATGTGTGCCATTTATCAAGTCATTTTCAAGTCAAACCATGTTTAGATGAATCAGATTGGAGATATTCAAGCCGATTCAAGCTTGAATCTCAAGTCAATCGGCTCAGTCCTCTGACTCCTCTCCACTACGTGGATTGACAGTTCAGCCATCCGTTAAGTACTGTATAACTAGAAGTTTTTATCAAAAGTGAAGTGCTGCGAGTTGCTACCATTTACTATTGAGTAGTAAAATACTTGTTATCGTCCGAAGCATTTTCAATTAAAGAGCTTAAGCATGCGACGTTTTCCTCAACATGGACGTCACGCGTATAAAATCGAGCCATTAAAGAGTGATGGCGTCAGCACTCTTGCTTGAAGTGAAGAATGGCAATCTATGCAGTTTTAGGTTGTGGATTTGCAGCAATAACGGCTGTTGCCATCCTTAATGACTCAATTTTGTACGCGTGACGTGAGTGTTGACAATAACGTCGCATGCTTAAAATGTTAAGTGAAATCATCTGGCACAATGGTGTGGAATGTCATATAAAAATTAATGAACAATGACTCGTATAAATACACTGTCTGCCCCTCGAAATGTCGCTTAGCCTTTTGTGGCCTTGATATATACTTCCAACAACAAATAGAGTTGTGTTTGATATAATATAGTATAGTAGAAAAATACACTTCTCTCTTTAATAAATCAATATATTCCAGCGCCAAACAATGCCAGGCGTAGCGTAGCGCCCAATTTAATAATGCCTGCCGCTGATCGGCAGACATTGCGTATACCGAAGATCATCGCCCACGAAATCCTAAATCGAGTTTGTAGCGCATATAAACTTGGCCCAGACCTCGTCAAGATTAGTGAGCTGCTCGCCTTACGGCTCGCAGCAATAGATCGTTTCCATCTGACGTCACGGCGGCCATATTGGTGTACCAAAACAAAGAAATGGCGGCCACATTGGTGTACGGTATGGGAATTAGCTCTTTCTTATTCAAATATTTCGTATTGTTTCACCACCCCCATGGGGCAACCGATCACGTGAGTGAAAACGATCTATAAACGAGCAGGAGTGTTTTATCAGATATAAAGACACGAGGCGAAGCCGAGTGTTTTTATATCTGATAAAACAGGAACTGCGAGTTTATTATACGGCTTCAAAAACGAACCACTTGGTAAGTTGATTGGCGGAGTTAGTTTGAAAAATAACCTTGTCTGAGCCGAGAAAATCAAAGCTAAAGTTTATGTAAATCAGGAGAAATCTTTATCACATATAAAGATACGATACGGTCATGATTTTCTTTTATGTTTTCCTCATGAATTATTAATGAGTTTTTGAATGACAAATCAACCTCCCGCTTCGCGGTCGGTCGATTTTGTAATCACTCATATGATTTTGGCATTAATAGCACTCCTCGTCGTTCTAATTAATGCAAATTAATGTTACCATGGTAACAGTGGTAAAAGATAAAATTCAAAATGGCGGCGTATTTTCAAATTGAAAGATTTTGACTTTTTCAACGACTGGTGGAACACTTTCAACTGAAAATTTCATGTAAATATTTGAAGATCAATACAGGTAACATCTGCTCACCATAAGTGAAACTGTTTGTTGTCCAGTTGTACCGAAACAAGATGTTTTCAAACGCGCGAATTACTACGAAGCGTACGACAAGGATTGACACTTCAGGTAATTGTAAATTGGTTTTGAAGTTTGTGATTACTTATAGTTAGTTGCCAGAAAGAAAAATTAATTCACTGCTTTGAATAACGTTTTAAGATTGTCTGTGGTTGTATGGCCAATAAACATTCAAATTAAGACAAAATTTTTTGACTGTATATAATAAACAAGTAATCATATGATTTTGCTCATGCAATTAACCCTATCCAGACTGGACGTTTTTTTTACTTCTGGGACGGGGGGGGGGGGGGGCGGAAAGTGCCCGCAATCAATATCTCCTGAACCATTTGGTGTATTCCGACGAAACTTTTACAGGTGGATGGTATGCCTTGTTCAAGTATGTGTTACACTTATGTTGTCATGGCGACAAATTATGACGTCATTAATTGCAAACACCCAAGATTTTTAGAATTTCCAAAAAAATTTTTCTTATTGTTTTGTTAACATAAAAAAGGTAGTATATCAAAAAAATAGTTTCTCTTTATTAAAAAGTGCTTACTTTTATTGTAACTATTATAAAAGCAAGCATAATAAAAATTGTCGGCTGAAATTTATTGTTGGTAGGTGTTCACGACTCCGCTGTAACTTTTTTTTGGAGTAATATTTTTTTACCAAATTTTCCACATATAAAGCCCATACATATTTAGGAAAAGTCATAAAATTTCAGAACCATACCTGTAATGGTTTAGGAGATATTAACCTTTAAATTCAGCACGGGCACTTTCCACCTCCCCCCCCCCAGTCTGGATAGGGTTAATGATTTTACACTACTCGTGATATTTGAAAATTGAGCCAAATTGCACTCGCCTACGGCTCGTGCAATTTTGGATCAATTTTCAAATATCACTCGTAGTGTAAAATCATTAATTGCACTCACTATCATATGATTACCTATACTTATTGTTACTGTTTCGAAATTGTTTTGAAATTTATCGTTACTGTTTGGAAATTGTTTTGAAATTTATCGTTACTGTTTGGAAATTGTTTTGAAATTTATCGAAACTGTTTGGAAATTGTTTGGAAATTTATCGAAACTGTTTGGAAATTGTTTGGAAATTTATCGAAACTGTTTGGAAATTGTTTGGAAATTTATCGAAACTGTTTGGAAATTGTTTGGATATTTATAGCTACTGTTTGGAGATTGCTTGAAATATATTATCGTTATTAAATATTTAATAACTTATAATATTATATAACTTATATATAACTTATATATAATATAACTTATAATATTTAATATTTAATAACTTACTATGGCTTGGGTCAAGCCGATTTCGTCCTGGAGAAAGATACCTAACTCTTCGTTTAGGTGGATTAGATATCCCCCGATGAGCTACGGTACTGTGTGCGATATATAATGTATGGATATTTCTGACTGCCTCAGCTGGGAGTCCCAATAGCTCAGTGGTAGAGCACTGGTACGCTAAACCAGAGAGAGACCTTGGGTTCGATTCCCGGTTGGGGCAGTCAGAAAACTTTTCTCTACAGCAGTGATTTGACTTCATTTGAAATTCTTCTTCATATATTATCGTTGTTTATCGGAAGTTTTCAAAACAAATAAAAAAAACAAACAACTTGCTATTTCCTTCTCGCAAAGAGCTCTAGTGAACTCTTAACCTCTTGAATGTCACCCATGATGGTGACACAATGTGTGACACACTCTAACCGCTGACATTATTGACAGAAATTGTAGACTCATGCTTCAACCAGTTGACGATTATATGTTGAAATTAACGATCACAGAATAGTACCCAATCGACGCCATCCGGCCACCTAGGATAACACCGCTGCCAAACGTTTTGCGCATGCGCGACGTCCGAGCTCGTCCTCAGAAAAAGAGCAGCAAAACACTGAAATATTTGTACTAGTCCGAGAGTCCGACACAAAAGTTAAATTATAAGCATATACTCGCGTATTGTCGACGGAGCTGTCCACAATGCACCGAAAAGATAAGGTAGATAATTTGTGCATGGCTTCTTTGTCAATGTTGTAACATATTCTGAATTTACCCCTTCGTAATTTTCTTTAACCTTTTTTAAAAACACAAATGAATAGTCGAGTCTTAAGCCGGTTTTCCACCAGGCGACTTTTTTTGGCGACTTTCTTTTGTTCGAATTCAATAGATTTCTGATTAGTTCCAGCTCATAGCACATGAGACAAAAGAAAAAGTCGCTTCGCGCAAAAAAAGTCGCCTAGTGGAAAACCGGCTTAACTTAGTCTTCGCTGTCTGGTTGTTGTCGCCACGGCTTCTCTTGATGTTTATTCTAGCGAGTTCACGCATGCGCAAACGTTTGGCAGCGGTGTTGCCTAGGATGGCGTAGGAAAGCGTAGGATGGCGACAGCCTCGTCCCCAGGCGCTTTATCGTCGCCGCGTGGAGGTACACGCGGGAAAATCGCGAGGAGCGCCCCCGAGTTGGAGCCTGGGGACGAGGCCGGGATGGCGAATAAACATCAAGGTTTTCGACGCGAGTTGATTCTGTGGTTTCGATACTCGTTCAACCTGTGGTTCAACAAAAATGTGGTACTTGTATGCCTTTGCTTAGTTGTTAATATTGTAACTTATCTACGGTAATGTACCTGTCAATGTCTTCCCCCAACGGGGGGAGTGCGAGCAAACACGGGGTATTGACAACAAAGTATTGCCCGTACAAGGGATCTTTGGTTTCGTTTGACACTGTTCCCCCCAGGGGTTGGGGGTTTTGACATTCTTTAAGCGCTACAATTAATGGCCAACGCGGAGTCCAACGCCGATGAAAATTAGAAGGTTAGAATATCTATATCCATGCGTTAAACACACCATCTGCTTCTGTAGTTTAATATTTTACAGTGCAACACAGATAATAGTTTATGTTTTTGTTTTGCAAGCTAAAGAAGAAAAATGGTTACATGATCAAACAGTATTCATCCACAGTTTAATAACTACAATGTAAACACAGTAAAACACATTATGTATGTAGTTAAACGTATACTACAGTGTAGCTGACAGGGGCGGATTAGCATGCTCGATTGGGCCCGGGATATACATCACAGGGGCCCCCTTAGTGACGTCATTATCACAAATTTTTAATAAATTTGTATCATGGTATAATATTATCATTATTATGTATTGTGTATGTATTATACATGATATTGAAGACAAAAAAAAAGATTTAGTAAGTTACAAAATATATCTATCAATATCAATGAAAGGGCGCGTTGACCTTAGATTAATTATTAACGTAGCAAGAGTCTCGGAAATTCTGAGAAATGATGGGCTACCCTGTCAATAATGCTCTCCGTACTTAATTTGGAATTTAACAGTTGGTTTCTACATTAATTAGTAATAATGAGTCAAGGTGATTGTTTGATAACTTGCTACGCAATCTAGTTTTTATTAATTTGAGTTTTGAAAATGTTCTTTCACAGTAGCCCTGCGTCATTGGTAGTGTAAGAGCCAGCTTATATACTTGATACAAGTTGCTGTATGAAGTTGTACCTCGTCAAAAATTTGTAAACGCATGTTGGGCAGTTATTGCATCTCTCTTGTTGTTCTTTTAATTTTCGTTTAGCAGGACCACTCAATTGCTGTTTGCGAGGCATTCCGATCCGTTTGACGTACTTTAACAGCTATTTTGTTGAAAACATGGCGGGTCACCAGAGAAGGTTTACATTACTATTTGGAGCCTAGCGGATGGCGTCCGCTTACGATATCATACCGAATTCCCAACCGAGTGGAAAGACTACTGGAAACAGTAATATCACCGGTACATCGTTGGCTGTTACCAGAAAATCAGTGACGCAGCTCGAATTTCGAACATAAAATCGCCCTACTCCACTTTCTACGGAATTCAGAGTTCTAGTTTTCTACAAATTGAAAGCCTTTGAAACTATTCAGACAAAGATTTTAGTTGTTTTTGGTAATGTGACTTCCGTTCCTTGAAGGGGCCCCCGAGGGGGGCCCACCGGGCAATCGCCCGGTAGCCCGGTGGGCTAATCCGCCCCTGGTAGCTGACTCGTACCCATGCAGTCGTCTGGGGAAATTTGAGGTTTCCGATGCCTGATGGGAATAATATTTAGGCGCGGCCGGACTGTCGAAATTTCCCAACCTCAATTTCTCATTGCTTCCCGCAAGTGCCTCGTACCCAGGCGCGATTAAAAACCGGACGCGCCTCTTCCCATCAACCCCTTCGCGTGACACCCTCCCTCCCCTAAATAGAAAACTATACTTTGTCGTCGTTTTCGCCAGGTTCTTCTTCAGTATCAAGATAGTAGAAAACTTGTTCAACATCTGTTCAGGAACTGAGGAGGGCAGTAAAATGACGCATCCAACTGCCTCAAAATTTGTATTTATGTTTTTTTAGCATACTTTTTCATGTTTAACTCTTTCTTGTCCGAATTGGTCTTTAGTATTTTATTCTGGCTAACGCCAGACGATTTTATTCACCTCTGGGGAAGCCCCCGGACAGGAATGAGTTATAAACTATCTCTTTAACTCTTTCTTGTCCGAATTGGTCTTTAGTATTTTATTCTGGCTAACGCCAGACGATTTTATTCACCTCTGGGGAAGCCCCCGGACAGGAATGAGTTAAGCAAATGCCTTTGTGTAGAAGTTTGTTGTGTATATAGGGTTATATTTTTTTTCGTCGAACAAAAAGCATGTTTTCGGGTTTTTTTTATCTGAATGAACAAGGCACCGTTGGTTATTTGTTGTTAATTAATTAATTAATTAATTAATTAATTTGATTGATCGATGATTGATTGATAGATTGATTGATAGATTGATCGATTGATCGATCAATCGATCGATTGATTGATTGATTGATTGATTGATTAATTAAAGTTACAAAACCGCAAAATGTATTTAACACTTACAATAGCTAATAAAACTTGGCCGTGCATATATTTTAAAACTACCAGATCTATTTTGGTTTGAAGTTCCTAATTTTTTCAAGAGCACCAAGTAACTAAAGACAAAAAAATTAAAACAGTAATCAATTGTTTGTGAGACCACAAACATGTATAATAAACATATATCTCATTTAATGGTTGAACTCATTATACAGGCAGGTAATTACTCATTTTTCTAATTTTTACTGCTTTCAGATAGGATCAGGAAGATATGTTCGAGATTGATAAAAGACCTGCTCCTTTTTATGTAAAGACATCACATAATTCAGCTAAATCGATATCTCTATTTAGCCGGCGTTGCAATACGTTTAAATTTGGGACCTGGTTTCGGTATCCGCTTACCGATATTCACGGTTAAAAAAGCGCGAACTGTGGTAACTGCAGTGCATGCAAACAGGTTTTCGCTTGTATGAGAATGTCCATCAATAGAGGTTCCTAACAAACAACTATATACAAGAGATGTCCAGATTCAAAACTATGTTTTCATTGTTGACAAAATATTTTTATAAAGGTGTGTCGTTTTTATCTCAAAAGAACGCGCTCAGCCTAATCAGATCCTGATAAGTTACTAAGTTTGTCAAGCTTTGATCAAAACATCCTAAAAATTGTACTTTTAAAGAAGACGGTGGCAACGTTCCGTTTTACAATAAATTTGCAACGGCGTCAAAGTTGGCAAATTTAATGACGAATTTGCGCTAAAAATTGACTTGAGCAAAGCTATTAGCAAAATTTTGCAAAGTTAAAAAAAGCAAAGTTGAATAAACTATTGGGCAAAGTCGTGCAAATTTCTTTTCAAATTTGCTGTAAATTTACCTTCATAGGCAAATTTATTGCAAATCTGGTAACTAATTTGCAAATGCGCAAATTCATATACAAAATTGTTGCAAATGTATTTGAGTGCAAATTTAAAACACGCCATTAGCAAATTACATGCAAATTTAGTTGAACAAATTTGCAAGTTATTTGGAAATGTGCAAAATTAGCGCAATTTTCGTCCCGTGACATGTAGAACTGGAGTATCTCAAAAACACGTTCTGCGTGTTTGATCGACGCAGTATCCGCAAAACACTTGAATCTTGAAAGTAACGAAATAATCTCTCGCAGAGATTCCATTGCTTTCTCGTGTTTTGATACTGTAATCAAACACGCAGAACAATTTTTTTAAATGATTTCTCAGACTATATGTGCACATGGTAACGTTTCCGAACGTTTTAATTTTGCAGATACTGCATGGTTGCTAAACGATATCCACCATGACGTGAGCCAGGTTGCGCTTGATTAACGATGTATGTATATATGCAGGGTGTTGTCAAGATCACGTGGTCCACTAGATTACGTCATCAGAGTCTTGATTCGTGGGTGCGAGAGTTGTACGAGCGTGTACGAGAGCAGCGGAAACAAGCGGAATTCCACTAAGGCAAATGCGGTACAGGGCAAGCGAGTACACTAGGCTCAGTCCAGTCTCGAAGGTTCTCCGGTCTCTCGGCGCCGGCGATGCCTTATATTTATAGCATTTGATGAAGAAACGCTTGTGTTTGATGTAGTATTTTACCAGTGTATTAAAGCCCATTCACGTAACAAAATATAGCTGTATATAATTGAAATGAGTTTGAGAAGGTATAGTATAATATTCATGATTTACTTAGTAACGAGGGACGGGGGGATTTTATATAAATTTCTTTTGCATTTTTCAATTTTAAATGTTCATAGTGGATATTTTTTCTGCTTCCGTTATGTGATATTATGCAAACAAAAGTAAACTACAAACATTCAGCTGTCTTTCAGAAACGTAATTTTTTAAACTTAATCTAAATCCTTTTATTTCACGACCTGCTCTCACTTGACCTGCATGTAGCTTAGTCAATTTCACTTTCATTTTCACTTTCACAGTCGACAGCAACTTTTTCGTAGACATGCAAGTCACTACTACAGTGCAGGTAAGCACTAAACAAAATCAGAATTATGGAAGTGACAATGTTGGTATAAAGCAGAGTTGCGCTTAATCCAATGGAAGTAAAGAGTATTCCCGTTGTAGTTGATCCTGCTTCTTGTCCATAGGCATAGGTCAAATCTGCTAGTCCTTAAAATGACGTAAGAGAAACTGATGATCAATTTATTTATGATTAAAAAATAGAAAATGGCCGCCCATGTTAATATAGCCTGATGCAAACACGAGAGTGATTTGGGAGAATTCGAAAGTTTATGTGAACCTGAGCCATAGGCGAGGTTTACATAAGTACTTTCGAATTCTCCCAAACTCATTCGAGTATTTCTTTTATGAAATTTGCCGTGACGTCATAACCGTGTTTGCATAGCCTGATATAAACACGGTAATTGACCAATCACAACACGCGTAAGACGCAACCTATATTATATCAGTTGGTTGGGGTCTGAGAGATGGGACTTTCTTCCTGGAGGGTTGTGGTTAGGTTAAGGCTCACCGGGGGGTCGTGGTTAGGTTTTGCGTGGTTAGGTAGCTATGACGTAATTTTTGCGAGTTGGCCGGGACCTTTAGGACGGACGATCAGAAGTGAATAATCGGCTGGATTTGGCAAGTTTTGTTGACGCCAAAACCAAAAAGAAAAACCAAGCGAGCTACACATACAGCTGTTAGAGTTTAAAGCAGTATTTGGAAGAGAAAATTGTATTCGAAAAAGAAAAAAGTAAGCGAACCTCAAACTGAAGACGGTATGATATGATTCATTTTTTTATCTTACTTCCAACTTTGTATAAAACTCCTTAAAGGCTTCTATATTTATTATAATTGTACACTTATTGAATTCGGATGTCGCATGATAGCTTGTGTTAACAAGCCTCGGTTTGTATTATCCGCCTCAGCCTTCGGCTTCGGCAGATAACACTTACCTCGGCGTTGACTGATAACACAAGCTATCATGCTCAACCTCATCTAATAATTGTATATTGTCGGTAAGCAAAAAGTGCAACTAAACTGAACCTACTCACAGGTTTCTTTTTAAAGCCGGATATTTCAGAATGGTTTTATGTTGTATTTGTATGTTTCTTGAATTTCTTTGTGTTTGGGAAGATGTTTTAATTGTCCGTTTTGAGCTTGCTTCATTCGACAATAAACACGGCAAAGAAACAAAGCTTGGAATTTTTCATGGAACATTTGTTTCACGCCATAATTTACGTTATATATCATACACGAGGAGGAGTGTTTCATCAGGATTTCCAAACACCGAGACTTTTGTTGAAAACCAAGGCGAAGCCGAGGTTTTTGAACAAATTTCGACTGAGGTGTTTGGAATCCTGACGAAACATTTAGTTCCGAGTGTATGATATAGCTTCTCAGTATTTTAAGAGAAAATAAAGTTGGCTTAATTTATGTCATTTCTTCCTCCGATATCAAAACCTCCGTCTCGGTACTGATTTCCTTTGTTTTCGGGAAAAACAATAATTCATGGGAATTATTAATGAATTTGAGAAATGTATTTCAATGTCTTTGCACATTTTACTTTAAAAAAGAATTACATTTCTGTGTAACGTTTTTCTCAAATCAATAGTTATCAGCGTGAGTCGTCACTTCGGGCTACTTTATACCGTCGGAAGACCTAACAACATGGCAAAAGTATCGTGGAACCGCAATCCAATATATACATATATATATATATATATATATATATATATATATATATATATATATATATATATATATATATATATATATATATATATATATATAGGTCAGTGGATTAAATTCTTCTTGTTATGGTTTGCATTTGAAGATTTTGAGCTGAGCTCTTATATTAATCTCGATTCTCGGCATTAAAGTTTTATGATATGTCTATATTTCTTACCTAAGATTACTGCGGAAGAAGCCTTTGACCCTGCCTTTGAGAAATGGACAGTTAAAGCTGAATATGAAAAAGCAAATGCCGCCGACTGGAATATGTCAACTACTAAAACAAGCCATGGGTTTTGAATATATGACAAAGAAAATTGCGATACTGTAAAGAGAAATAATGCTATCATCATTGTCTGAAGTTCGCCAAGTCTTTCCATAATCATTCCTGACGCACAATACCAGATCGCAACAAAAGGTCGCCGTATTAAACCTGCCGCAGCCATGATAGAAGGAGTACCTGAAAGTTCAGCAATGTACCAGTACTCCCAATATGGTTGAAACGAGTAGCACCAACCAAAGTAGAAACAAATGAATAACATAATTAGGTAATGCTTGTTAAAGATAACGCTTTTCACGTCTGCCCAATTGATGACTCGGTGTTCAAGATATTCGTAAGACATCCAAGGTATAGCAATGAGGGAAAAACTCATTGTGATAGCTGCCCAAGGAAACGTTACAAAGTAGCCATCGCCGAGTTTCCCGCAATAAGTACTCCTTATGTGGGCTACCATAAGACCGACAGTAAACAGCGAAATACCACTTCCAATTTGCGCAAAGCAGCGATACGAACCAAAGTTTGCTTTTTCTTTCTTAATATGAGTCATGACGGCAACGTTGATTAGTGATACAAATGATTTGTGAAAGGTTTCATATATTACTCTGGTTATAACCATGAATATAAATAGACGAGATGACCATGGTAAATAATCGCTTTGCTTCAATCTGTTAGTGTTCACTGCATTCGAGTTCAATGAAGAGAAGTTTGCATTCCTTGTTATTAGAAATTGTAAATTTAATGTGTCCGTTGGTGTTCTGTCCGTATATAAATCGGAAATATTTTTGAAACGTGAGGTTTTGTTCAAAAGATCCATAGAGGTATTGATTGCAGGATCACGCGATGTTAGACGATGTCGACATTTATCTAGAGGTGCAAACAGTGGAAGTAGAGGAGCAGCAGAAAGTAAAATAACAACCAGAATGGAAAGAACTAAAACCAATTTTCTTGCACGAAATCGATCTCCTACATATGCAATCAAAGGCATGAAAATCAGTGGCAATCCCATGAGCGATGTCATTCCAATTTGAGAAGCACTGAAGTGAAGTTGCTTCAGATACATTGGAGAGTACTCCTGAAATGTGATCACGCTTGAACCAATACAGAATATGCTCCATTTCAAAGCGACAGTTTTCCATGAAAAGGATATCATTTTAGACTTCGAGAACAGGATAGAATTATGTACTCTACGGCTACAACAATGGTCAGCTTGGTTTTAAGACCTTTGGTGAAATTTTTGTTGAGCAGGGAAATTTGACACCCGCGTTTCTAGGTAACGACAATCTGGCCTTGGCGAGGTCAGTAAAAGAAATCACGCTATATACTTTAATAAAGATTCAGTGGTGTGCGGTCGTGTAGGCAAGCGCCGCTTGCCTAAACATTTTTACTGAATGAAAAATTTCTGGACCAATCTCTGAACAAAATCAGTCTTAATTGTTCTCTTCTAAACAATATCAATTATCAAACTAAATCTTCTGTCTAGTGCGCGAGTTAATGTCCTGCTTGCAAGATGTTTTGTCTAGAAAGAGTCAAGTGGTTTAAGAAGACTTATCTTGAGGAAGGCAAGCCGATTTCTCATGTTTAGGTGCAATTGCCTAATATATGTTAAAAGTAATTTAATTGTTAAGTCCGTCAAGATACGTCTCAAAATACGCGTATACAGTATACTCTTTCACCGGTTGATCGATTATTGAAACTGAAGATTGACAAACAAAATAATGTCTGATGACAAACAGAAAGCCGAATTTGAAAGAAGGACAGTCTGACAGATCACAACAATTGAAATTACTTTGATAAACTTAATAGATTACAGATGTTATATAAAAACTTCTGAAGAGAACTGCAGGAGGTACTGACACTTTATAGTGTAAGTGTATGCCCGGCATAGCAACTTGTTTGGGGATTCTTGTCGAACTTTCACCGATTCGCCGCCTCGCGACGTCATTACTGTCAGTAGTAATTTCGCAATTGGTAATTTCGGTGATTACGTCTTTATGAATTATTAAACAGCTGAGTCTACTTACCAAAATTCGATTCCTTGTAAACACATCGCCATCCGGTGCAAGTTTCTTTCTTAAAATCTTCGAAAGCATCGAGTAATTCCCCATCCACCTCCTCCATTCTTGTTTTTTTATTTTCCCGCAACTTCCCGCCATAATATGAAAGTTCTAACATCTAATCTAGTGCTAATCTAAAATTCTGACGTCACTGTACGTTAACTCAATAGAGAGCTTAAGCATATTAGGCGTTTTTGAGACACGGACGGTGACTGGAAGAACAGGAATACAATACAGAACTACTGAACCGCGTATTCTTTGAAAAGACTTTTTTTACCCAAAACAAAGGCTATGAATAATCACATATCTAAACTATTAGTTTATAAGCTTAAATTTCATCTTTATATAAAAATACAGATCCTTTACTTCATATTGTAATGTAAAAAAATTATCCCCCTTAAAATACGAGTTTCAGTCTACTTTAAAAGTATGTCTCATTGTAGTAAAACAACGATGACAGGCCTCAACGTTCTAGAAGTTCCCGTCGTCTCAAGAACGTGAAAATGCTCTCAATGACGTCTTGTGTAGAACGACGACGGCGTTCTCTTTGCTCTTGGAATTTTAAATTGTTCATTATCATTGTTTTGAATGAAAAATGCTATTGAATTCAATCGCCGTCCGTGGCTCTAAAACGCCTGTATGCTTAAGCTCTCTAATATCATTTAACGCCGACCCCTTCAGAGCTTAAAATCAACGATTGCGCATGCGCTAATTTAGGTTTGGGAGCCTCGCGCTTCTAAGGGACACCGCTTGATAGCTGATAGGCCAACACACACGTGCGATACGATTGAACACATGCCTCTGGGCCCTTAGCTTAGGAATGACAACGCACGCAAGACAGCACGAGTCGGGTTTTCAATTTCGAGATAATCTAATTGGCGCGCCTCGCGAGTCGCGAGTAAATGGCGCGAGTCGCGAGTAAATGGCGCGAGTAGCGACTAAATGGCGCGAGTAAACTTTTGTCGCGAGCTTTTGTTCCGGCTTTAATTTTGCCTGGGTCTTTTTCTCCGGTTTTGCTACCGGGGGACAAAGCCTAAAAATATAGATGTGTTCAGTTGTTTACGATGGACAGCGATCATGATGTATCTTCTAAACGCTGTAATCTTCTGTCGTTTCTTTATCTCGCGCTCCATCCAACGTACCAATATTACTTCATGTCGACAATTATTGTGGCCGAATATTAGTTATTTTAGCTTGCATAATTATATTGGGCCACCGAGAGCGGCGGCACAAATGACCCAAATTTCTGGTGATGTACAAACATGAAACTTTTCAGTAAACTTTGTCATCGCACCAACTAATTATAAACTATAATATGTGTATATATATAACACGATCTTAAAACGCTTTATCCATACAAATAAATGCTTGATGAGAACCATCGACTAATATTCGGCCACAATATTAAATTGTCGACATGAAAATCAATAGAAATCGGCTATTAAAGTATATTGGTAAGTCGGACGGAGCGCGATATAAAGAAACGACAGACAATTTATACAGCGTTTAGAAGATACATCGCTGTCCATAACATTCTCTGTGCGTAAACAACTGAATACACGCTGAGGAAATTTGAGATAATCTATTATATTATTGCAATATTGTTATCGTGTTGTGTGTGTGTGTCTGTGGGTTAACTTTTTGGTGTAACCGCTGATCTGTAATGTGTGCAGTAGTGTGACTGTTTATATTTCCTCGCCATGTTGTATGAACTAAGGAGCGAGACAAAGAACAACATTATTTTCGAAGAAAGTCAATTGCAATGCTGTATGATTGGAGTAGTATGATTCAGGGATACTTTAAAATGATTGCGTCTGACCGTACAAGTTTCCCAAATGGCACAAACCTACAGACGATTGATTTACTTTAAATATGACCGCGTTCGATAATAATTCAATTTGATATTTGCGCTCATCTCAGTTCAAATAGATTTTTCTCCGTTGCTATTCTATACGATTTGTTCTAATTCACATATGTTGTACAGAATTTAACGCTCTATCTAATCGTACAAGTTTCCCAAATGGCACAAACCTACAGACGATTGATTTACTTTAAATATGACTGCGTTCGACCGCACGCCAAGTAAATAGCATAATAATTCAATTTGATATTTGCGCTCATCTCAGTTCAAATAGATTTTTCTCCGTTGCTATTCTATACGATTTGTTTTAATTCACATATGTTGTACAGAATTTAACGCTCTATCTAACCGTGCAAGTTTCCCAAATGGCACAAACCTACAGACGATTGATTTACTTTAAATATGACCGCGTTCGACCGTACGCCAAGTAAATAGCCGTATAATGCAATTTGATACTTGCGCTCATCTCAGTTCAACTGATATATTTTTCTCCGTTGCTACTTGCTATTCTATACGATTTGTTCTAATTCACATATGTTGTACAGAATTTAACGCTCTATCTAACCGTGCAAGTTTCCCAAATGGCACAAACCTACAGACGATTGATTTACTTTAAATATGACCGCGTTTGACCGTAGGCCAAGTAAATAGCGTAAATAATGCAATTTGATATTTGCGCTCATGTCAGTTCAAATAGCCTTTTCTCCGTACCTACATACATGGCATAAACCTACAGACGATTCAGGGGTATTTAGATCCGCGGTAGCCGTATTATTGGCCATTGGGATATATCTTCCAGCAGTTAGCCGTTAAATTCTATATTTCCGACAAAATTTTGCACAAAAACATTTCGGAGACAGGGGATATTGTTGATAAACTGGTTAAGTACTTTTAACGTGACTTATAGTAAACTTGTGAGTGTGATCTACCACAGTTTTTGTGAGCCATGATGAGTCTTGATAAAAAATTATTAAGGTCAGAGAACGTGTACTTTCTCTTTAATTATCTTATAAGATCTCGCTAAAATCTTATAAGATCTACGTGTAAAAATCTTAAGATTTTCTTAAGATCTTACAAGGTTTTCCAAGATCACACAAGATCTTGACATGATTCTCACAGTGGTGGGTTTGCGCAGATACATGTACGCATAGCGGACCTTTTGTTTAGGTTCTAAAAGACCCAGCCAAAATTAAAGCCGGAACAAAAGCTCGCGACAAAGTTTACTCGCGCCATTTAGTCGCGACTCGCGCCATTTAGTCGCGACTCGCGCCATTTACTCGCGACTCGCGAGGCGCGCCAATTAGATTATCTCTCTCAATTTCAAACAGGGGAATTATAGGCACCAAGGCGCGTTGTTTTAAACTATACACATTGTACATCATTCATTCAAAATTGAGAAATAAAGTTATGAAGGGCAAGTCGTTGGTGAATGGTGATATTGTTGGTGAATTGCGCACAGAAATAATCAAATGCGCGCAAACATGTGGCGTATGACTATATGACCGATTGTGCAATTCTGTTGCTGAAATAAAGTCTTCGGAAACCCGAGAAAATACCGTCTGCGGACCAGCGACCAGATTCGTGTTCCGACCCCCTGTGTATTTGCATGATTCTTTATAATCGCCTGTGATTCGCTCTTGCTCTGGGTCGTTCTTATCTGCGATATGATTGGTCAAGAGCGATCATTCTCCCGCGGAATAATAAAATCAACATGGCGGAAGTGCTGTTGGCATATGCAAATATTGAATAGGTCAAACAAATGGCAACTGTTCAGTCTGAAAGCGTAAATGCGTGTAATTTATGCTTTAGAAAGATTGAGAAAGATTACGAGAGATATTTAGTGGAAGGACGGGGACAATTTAATGTTCTTTTGGAGCTGGAAAGTCTTGAATTTAACGTGACGCGTACGAGTCGATTCATCTGTCGTGGTTGCCTTCAAGAGCTGAAGAAACGAAGGGGATTACTAAATCAACTCGATAGCATTAACAGTTATTTTAAGAGTTTGCACAGGGTCAACGTAGAAGACCTTCACCCGAATATCACACGCAGGTCTTTTCAGCTGTGGGATAATACCAATCATACCATTGCTAAGAAAATTTGCGAAGAATCAACATCAACGATATCTTTGATCAGACACGTAGACGTGTAAACCAGCCCTTACAGCACACTGTTGAAAAAATGCTTTGGTAGTGTACTGTAGGTATATAATTATTAATTTTATTATCATTACTGTTATTAATTATTATTATTTATCATTATCATTACAACTATTAAGTATTAATTATTATCATTATTATTGTTATTATTATTATTATTAATTATTATTATTATTAATTATTATTATTATTATTATTATCATTATTATTATTATTATTATTATTATTATTATTATTATTATTATTATTATTATTATTATTATTATTATTATTATTATTATTATTATTATTAAGGTTTTGGGAATGAACAGCT
This sequence comes from Corallium rubrum, assembly GCA_964035015.1. Taxonomy (NCBI): domain Eukaryota; kingdom Metazoa; phylum Cnidaria; class Anthozoa; order Scleralcyonacea; family Coralliidae; genus Corallium; species Corallium rubrum. The sequence goes on from OZ035997.1 coordinate 94,433,255, forward strand.
TAGATGATGAAAAGCCAACAAAGAATGTTTTATCAGATGGAAGTATTGCAACCAAGCAAGAGAAAGTTGTTTACCTGAAGAAAATTGCTTCCATGGTTGTAGATGACTATGTTGTTGACCAAAAAAGAAATGAGGACATTCTTAAGTCTGTCCAGGTAATGCAGCATGCCAAACAAGCAAAGGAACGGGAAGTAAATTCAGAAGGAAGATATCCTTGTAGAGCACGTGGCTGTCATAAAACATTTGCCCATGATGGTAAACTAAGAAGTGATCATGAAGCCAGTCACAATCCCTCTGTGGTTGTTGATAAATGTTTGTCTGACACATTTGTTATTGACTCCAACAGAAGTGAGGAGGACAGAGATGACATGTTAGCCTACCAGAAAGCTCTTTTGGATTATGGTATGCTAATATTGAATTTCTGGGATGCCATTGCAGAAGGAGATGGGGGCCGTGTTCTACGTTGCTGGAAGTTCTTCCTCATGTACTTGAAACATCAGGGAGGGTCTTCCACAAAGTATTGTTTGGAAGCCTTGTACCTCATGTTTCAAGTCTATGCCCTTTTGAGTCCCCAAGCAGCCCACCGCTTGATATGGAACCGGTCGGTCAAAAAGAAGAAAGGAAGTTCCAACATCCCATTAGATTTGATGCTGGAATCCTTCAACAAAACCATAAAAGAAGCTGTGAAGAATCTTGGTCCAGGCGCATCTCCAAAGTCATTAGACAGAATAAGTAACTCGCTGGGGTTCACGGTTGAGCTCGTGAAAGTGTTTGATTCAAGTTTGTCAGTATTCAAACGATCTGGCAAACATATCAAAAAGTCATCAAGGAAAGATACTGAAAAAATTGTGAAGGCATTAATTGAAAACAATGCATTTACATTCACCCAAGGAAGGAAATACACATCATATGCAAAGCAAACATGAAGCCAAGTATTCTAGCCAAGTATATATATATATATATATATATATATATATATATATATATATATATATATATATATGTATACATGAAAATTAAAAGGCATAAGATGTAAATAGTTGTAAATAAAAGTCAATATTTCAAATTACTGTTGTGAATAATCAAGTAAAGCATTAAAGCTATTCACTCGTATCAGTGTTGCACAAGGAAATTAAAGATTCATCATTGCATGTGTCCATTAAAGAAACCATGCCTTCCAAGTCCTGGGTGTCAATCATGCCAACAAGGGTTGAGTCATTTCGAATCTGGTCCCAGTCAGAAATTATGGAGTAATCAGATCCTGATTCATCATCTTCAATGGTAGGTATTTCCATGATGTCACCAAATACATCGCTGATTTGTTTTAATATGCCAACAGCATATTGGTGTCGCCATATTTCCACATTACTAAGTATGTCCTCAACAGTAAATAGTTTGTGGCAGCTTTCAATGACTTCGTTTATATGGAAGTTGTTAAATTCTAAGATGTGATTTGGGCATGTGACCATTTTGTTGATATTCATTTGCTTGATCAGATCTTGGTGGTATTCGACAAGCTTCTTCCTTAGATACTCCTTATCTTCTTCAGTAACAGTTCTAACAACTGTACTTTTCAGATCATCGGATGTAGTAAGAGACAGTTGTGGTACATTCATGCTATATTGGCTTGGACTCCAAAACTCACCACAGTTATCACTTCCACATGTACACTGACTAGCACAGATATTACAACATTCATGCAAGTTATGGAATTGTGAAGGGTTACCATTGACACCAAAATGATACATCAACCACTTTCGCCGACATTCTTCAATTTGAAAATACTGCTTCATATCTTTGTCACAATGGGCAGACAACAGACCATTGAATAGAAGCACACATGTACTTGGTAAACCATCTCTCCCAGCCCGTCCACATTCTTGGATGTAGAGTTCAACTGATTTTGAAGGACCAAAATGTACAATTCTTCTCACCACCTTGCAGTTAACACCCATACCGAATGCCACAGTAGATATTAGTATACGAATATGGCCATCATCTTTGCCCATATTCTCCAGGATATGTTCCTTCACTGACGAAGGGGTTCCTGCATGGTACATTTCCACAATGCGGTTTTGAGGTGAAGACTTGCCATAAAACATGTGCTTACCCAAGTAAATTTGAAACAAACGAAAAAGAACAGAGCATTGTTTTCGAGTTTGACAGTAAATCATAGTTCTTGGTGTTGTGACATTTCTTGACTTCACCTCACAAATCAAAGATGAAAATGCAGCCTCGATTGGTTCATTCTTGTCCAAATAATGTGCCACATAGGAAAGATTGGGTCTGTCTGGGCTCTTCTCAATCATTTTAACTTCATCAAGGGACAACTGTAGAGTAGTTAGGATTTGCTGTTTCGTAGCTTTTGTTGCAGTTGCTGTCAAAATCATGATCTGGCATTGTTTTGGAATCAATGATCGCATTTCCCCTAAACAACCATACCACTTTCTGAAGGGGACCTTCTTTCCTGTAGATAAGCCCCTGCAAAGCAACAAAATCAAGGCAAACTATTGTCAAGTAATATTTATAACAAATATTGACAAATTAAAAAATTAACCTTGTACTATATTTCCTTGAATAAAATCACCCTAGGCAAATATGATTTTTCTTTTGAAACCAAAAGGGGCAATTATTTGAGGGGAGGGTTGTTTGAGTGAGGCAACTATTTCATTAAAAAAGAGTTGTGTGAACTGAAGAAACAAAATGACTGTAATATAATACATAATTTTACATTCATTTAAAATTGGCTAAGTTATATGTAATTACTTGTAAATACAATGTGACAAATTCATCAAACCAAACTAAAATATTGTATTTATTCATCAATGAACTATGGAAACTCAAAGAAGAACACAAATACACGAACATCAATATCTGGGGAAAAAATTACTAATGCAGCAGTTTTGTTCAGAAAAAGACATATCTTTTGTATTAGATGAAATGATTACGAAGAACTCGAAAATATGGGGGGGGGGGGGGGGGGGGAGGCGTAGATTAGAAGACTTCTTCGAAAAATTATATTCATTGTGATGAGTTAATAACTGCCTACTGTAAACGTAAAATAAAAAGTTATAATTACAACCAGTAACCAAAACAAGAGGCTAGCTCTGTCAGAGTCAGACTAGTGGCAGAGATGATCTGATGATGCAGTTAATATAACGTAGAAAGAATAGAATTAACGTACCATTGTGTTATGCAGTGTGCCTCGTCAATAGCAACTCCTATCAACATTTCCTTGAAACTTTCACACGTAAATATTCCCCTCCAAGTGGCGGTTGACAATAGGCATTCGGGTGAACCAAACACAACGATGTAATTGCCATTTAAAACTTGCTGGATGATTTCTGGGTCTTCTTCGTTTGTAAAGGCTATGGCTGGAATACAGAGATTATTCAGATAGAGAACTTGGTCATCCATCAGCGAACGCAAAGGCGAAATCACAACAATAACGCTTGATCCACAAGGCTTCGACTGAAGAACGTCAGACACAATAGGAAGACACTGAAAAATTAGCGATTTTCCATAACCCGTTGGCAAATTTACAAAGATGTTTTTCTCCTTGAAAAATTCTCTAATCGATTCTTCTTGTTCGGGTAGAATGTCCGTCAAATTAAACCGATTCTTTACCTCTTCAAATGCTGAATTCCACTGGGCTTCTGTGAACAACCCCACGGCCATGTTGATTTTATTATTCCGCGGGAGAATGATCGCTCTTGGCCAATCACATAGCAGATAAGAACGACCCAGAGCGAGAGCGAATCACAGGCGATTATAGAGAATCATCGCTGGTCCGCAGACGGTATTTTCTCGGGTTTCCGAAGACCGGATGCGACGCAGGCTATAAAAACACACGAGACTAAATAAACATCACTGTTTATTCTCGGATAATCTAGAAGATGTAAAACACGTTTTGCTATGCATTATAAGACAAGACATAGATGGTTATAAAGAGGAGCGTAGTTAAGAACATGCGAGATACACGTAACACATGACGTCACGGAAGTTAGCAATGAACGTCGCTATGATTTTGTCCCGCGCCCTGTATTGCCTAAGTTGCTGCTATGTTATTAGTCAATAAGCACTGTATCGAAGACTGTGTCACTGGAAAAGCGTCCTCATCTTAAGTTCTTAACTGTTACCGCTAGGGTTTCGTGCCTATACAAAATGACCGAATGTATTGTAGAGTCGTTGTTGTCTCGCCCATTTGGATCGAGACCTTTTGCCGAAAAAAAGAAATCGTTGGGCTGTCCTACTCCTGAGTTGCAAGCACTGCATACAACATCGAAACGAGGTGGTAAAGTTTTTATTCGAAGCTTTCAAACATCAAATTACGACAAGTACAAATGGATGGATGGATGGCTCCTCCAAGATCAGATGAATAAGTTATTCTTTAAAGGGATATGGCAATAAAAATTATTTTTGTCCAATTTGTAAGAATATGTAGAAAAGTTAGAAAGTACGTTTACAGATTTTCATTAGCTGGCTTACTTTTTCAGATATTTGCGAACAAAAACACAAGCCGTCCGCCATCTTGTTTCATAATTAGATCTAATTAAGTGACGTCACAAGCAGGGTAAACATTGTAAAAATTGCAGTCAGTAGCGAAATGTCAGCTAAAATTCTTTTACATTGTTAGAGTTTCAATTTGAAATATATCAGCTCAAAATACTTAAGATTTTGCATTAAAATACCTAGGAAATTAAGAAATGTTTAGACAAATTTTACCCTGCTTTTGACGTCATGCATATCTGACGATAGACATGCATATCCAAAATGGCGGATGGCGAGCGTATTCGTACGCAAATAATGCCGAATTTCTTAAAAAATAAAAAATCTAATGAAAATTTGTAAACGCACTTCATAACTATTCTTGATGTTCTTACAAATTAGACAAAAATAATTTTTATTGCCATATCCCTTTAAGTAAATATAGAATATTAGTTCCGCTTTGTTACTTTTTCATGATTATTGCAATGCATGTAATTCGGTATAGCCATGTACGTAGTGACTGAATGCATGTCTGTACATTTACATCATAACGTGCAGACGCATTATAAGTTTATAACAGTCGTAAAATATAATTGCTAATAATAATACTCTATCATTATTTCTAATTATTGTAGTTACCTCAAAGTCACTAGTCATAATATTATGCATCTATTTTGATGACCCAAATATAGCTGTTCTGTAATTTTTGATTCGTGAATGCAGTGAAATAACTGTGTATTTTCAAAAATACCAGAATTTTCCTTCACCCAAAATCCTTAGTACACGCTATGTAATCGAGTGAAATGCCCAATATTACTTATAATATACCCAATTCTCTCCTGGCATTACCACCTTATTATATATACAGAACTCGCGATCAAGCTCTCGGCAACGCCCTCCGTGGCTCAGTGGTCAGAGCATTGCACTAGAATCGCAAGGTCGTGGGTTCAATTCCTGCCGGAGGGCCTGTGTTGTTGCATTTTTCGCAACTGGTCCCGGTTTGGTCTTAAAATGTATATATTCTACACTCGAATTTTCCTTCACCCAAAATCCTTAGTACACGCTATGTAATCGAATGAAATGCCCAATATTACTTATAATATAGCCAGACCTTACAGATTATTATTTTTGGAAAAATTCTTTCGGAAGTCACTGGAGATGCACTCCTGGGATTTTCAAATTCATATATTTTCTGGGGGAGCATGCCCCCAGAGCCCCCTAGAGGGGTTAGCTTGCCTATCAATTTTGGTCACCGCAAGCCACTGTAAAGATTAACTTACTATAGTGGAAATTCTCAGTGGAAATGCATGAGGCTGAAGGAATTACATAGGAAAGGCCAGGGCATGTCACTAGAAAACGCAGAGTACAGAGTGCAAAGAACAGAGTGCGGAGACGGAGTCGTGCGGAGTTACTGTTATAAATGATGTGTGATTTTGGTTGTTTTACCGTGTAGCAGAACACAAAGTACGTCACCGATAATCAATCGTTGATTTCAATAATCATTCAAAATGGCGTATATTGCATGCTTCAGAATGACTATAGCTGCTTGCTCCTTTCTGCCAGAGTGCCAGTTTGGCCAGAGTAACTTTATATATTTGTTCGTTTCTGCCAGAGCGGCCAGAGTGCCAGTTTGGCCAGAGTAACTTTTAGTTTATGTATTTGTCTGTTTCTGCCAGAGTGCCAGAGCAGATCCTGCCTCCTCCACAGGCTCTTCTTATAATTTTTAGGAAAATATTTGTTTAAGTTAAATTTCTCACGTTGAGCGAAGCTCGATACTAACGTAGAGCGCGCGCAATGGTTGATGGGAATGCCACGCGAGAGAAGCCTTTCCCCCTTCCCGCCTTCCCTCGCGCTCCCTCAGCATAGGCCCCACTGATGGGCCCCCTCTCAAATTTACTCAATGTCTCATTCTTGAAAAGCGACTGGGGACGAGGCAGGAGCAGATCAACATGTATTTGTCTGTCCGTCGAGCAGCAGTCTGCTCATAGGTAGCCCAAGCACAATATGTGATTCTATTTTATAATTGATTTATTTTATATGGCATAGAAATGCATACTGTTTAATAGCATGTAACTGTTCATATCCTCTTTCATAAGATCAATATGTATCTATATGACTTGTTCATTGACCATAAAATTGAGCAGTGTTTTAATAATATAAATAAATATACATTTAAATCTACATTACCCCCTGCTGTGTTCACCTCGCTTAACCATCGGATAAACATTGTGTTCACCTCGCTTAACCATCGGATAAACATTGTTATATTACTATTTTTACCGTAAAATATACAGGGAAATCAAATTTACAGAGGGTAATGTAGATTTAAATGCATATTTATTTATATTATTAAAACACTGCTCAATTTTATGGTCAATGAACAAGTCATATAGATACATATTGATCTTATGAGAAGAGGATATGAACAGTTACATGCTATTAAACAGTGTGCATTTCTATGCCATATAAAATAAATCAATTATAAAATAGAATCACACATTGTGCTTGGGCTACCCTATGCTTAAAGTTACTCGACAAGGTAAACCCATAGATAATGGAAGGGGAACTGGATAGGAAACTTACGAAACCGGAAACGATGTTTGCACAACTTGCTATGGTAATTCTACGCTTATAAGCGGGCAATGCACCTAACGGGTGGTCCCTCATGGCTAAAATCAGACACTGCTGAACTTAAGTGATATTACACTTTTGTCTAATTTCAGCAATAGGTGCATTAGCTGCTTATAAGTGTGTAATTACCATAGCAAGTTGTGCAAACAACGTTTCCGGTTCTTTAACCTCGTTTGAAGATTCCTATCCAGTTCCCCTTCCATTATCTACGGTAAACCTTGTCATGTGTATACCGTATTTGCTGCAGATTTACTAAACACCTCTTAGCGCTAGTTGACATCGCCCTGTTTTGACTTGTTTCAGGTTGTCGTACATGCAATGGAAAGTGGTTCTACCCCTACTAAAACGTTTTAAAAGTCTGTTCAACTCCAACTTCCAAAGATAGCACTTGCATAGCAATTTAGCCTGAATATAATTACTTCCCGAATACGTCACGCTCACCGGTCGAAAATTATTCACCGGTGAATTTTGGCGCGCTGCAGGTGGGAAAAATCCTTTTCAACGAGGAACCGAAAGGTCAAAAATGTCGAAAGGTCAAAAATGTTTATGGCTATATGCGTCGGACGATTTGAATTTGTCACCGTACTAATTTGGTCTTTTTTACTTGTCTGAGCAATTTTCAAAAAGAGAAACAGCATATGCATGCGGTTGTACATTGTAACCTGATACTGCGAACAACCAGAATAAGAATAAGATTCTCGCTTCAATCTAAAGCTTAAAGGTTGGTTATGGGGATGAGCATAGAACTTTTTAAAATGATGAATACTTTGGTCTCTGTAGCTTTTTAAAAGTTTGCCTAAATTTTTACCTATAATTTTGGTCACATCTTTCTCTGTATCTTTTGATACAAAAATCATACAAGCAAATCCTATGCTTATTAATTACCAAGTCAATTGGTTCAATTTTTTTCCAAGATATCCTTTCTCAAAGCCGCAGAAAGCATATTCTAAGAAAAATGGATTTACATCCAAAATATATATGTAGAATTAGGTTCTAAACGGTCCTAAGTGTTCTAAAATGGCATAAACGGTACAAAATAATATTGTATCTGTCAATTTTAAAAAGTTGAAGGCTCCTGCTTCATATGTCACTCCCTCAGCCTCCCGAAGGGCTCCTTCGCGGCGAGTTCAATCAGCTAGATCCCTGTCAATTGTGCGTTGAAATCTTAAAATGTTATAAAATATAATTCACTCGACAATTTGCCATATTTGACCACTGCTTTTAGTTACACTCATCATCCACTTCACTTTCACTTTCACAGACAGCAACTTTTTCGTAGTCATGCAAGTCATTACTACAATATAGGTAAGCAATAAACAATGTCAGAATTATGGAAGTGGTAATGGCGGTATAAAGCAAAGTTGCTTTTAATCCAATAGAAGCGAAGAGTTTTCCCATTATAGTTGATCCTGCTTCTTGTCCGAAGGAATAAGTCAAATCTTCTAGTCCTTGAATGTAAGAGAAGATAACGATCAATTTTTATTTATGCAATATTTTGAATAGTACGCGCGTTTTTATTGGTTAATAGCCATGTCTATAAATTAAAAGGACAGATGCCCAGATTACATCACTGATGTGGTCTGATTTCTCTAAACCAATCATGGATCTCTCTACCACATCACGAGCCAATGACATTGATGTTACTTGATTTGTGTTGATCATGGATCGCGTTAGGCTCAGATTCCAGCCATTGGTCTCGTTGCGCCCGCGATCCCTCACCCTACCAACGGCTGGGCGCATCGGCTTCATCATTGTTTAAATCGACCAATCATATGTCAGCCCCCCAAATTTTGGGGAGCATAAATTTCACTCGTAAATGACCGAACGTAAATAATTATATACTACGGTAAGTACGATTAGCGTAACTTCGATATAATTTTATCTCAAAATTTTGACGTTTGTTGGGTCAATCGGTCACTCTCTGGCTTTCCTTGAAAAGAAAATATCACTCCACAAAGGGCACAAAAACTGTTATTGAATTCTGAATGCCTGATTAGTAGTTTATACACCAATTTGATTTAAATCACATTCTGGATTCCGCAAGATGCATGCAAGCCATGTTATATATTCATGCATTCATGCAGGGGAATTAGCAACCTCGTACCCAGGGTTTTCACTCCCCCCACGCGAACTCGTCGAGCGAAAACCCTGGCATGGGCTGGTCACGTGCCTCCCAGAATCTGGATATACTAAAGGGGGGGGGGGGGGGTCGTTTACACGTTCGTGCTTTTATTGTGTCTGGATTCCGTTGTCAAAGAGTATTTATACAAATGTTAATTTAAAACCAAAGCAAGTCACCTGCTTAGAGGCTCTTTTTAATCGAAGAGATCCAGTACCGAGTCGCTGTATTGCCTACAGGATATGGGAAATCGCTGATTTACCAACTGCTTCTTTCCCTGCTCACCAAGAGAAATTTATCATGTCCGAGAGAACCTTATTTTAATTGGCTTATTTTAAAACCTCTGCCATGTGGTAGATTATTTTATGTATACTGTACATTCCCTTGATCATGTCGAAGCTCGTCAATCATTCCTTCTGCTGTTGTGCTCGTCGTTTCGCCGATGAACTCGCTAGCTCATACATTGATGATCAGCTCAGGAAAATAAATGAGTGTAATGAAGTAAAACAGCTGCCGTTCTTAAGGTTATTAATCGAGAAGTGTCAGTATAAACTGGCGACCTGAGCGATATTTTTGCAGTGAGTTACGTCGCAAATCAGTTGAGCTCACTGTAGAACTTTTTCGGTGTATTAAACTGTTTAGACATCAAGCCAGGTTAAGTGATACGAAAGGATATGTGATCTCGTGTCGCGGAATTTAATAAACCGAAACTTACACTATTTTGGGAGGCACGTGACCAGCCCATGCCAGGGTTTTCGCTCGACGAGTACGTGAGGGCGGGAGCGAAAAGCCTGGGTACGAGGTTGGGGAATTAGATTACTCTACGTTTGGTCGTTTGGAATCACACTAGAACATGATTAGAATAAGTGTAAAATCTTCGGTATTCAACAGTTCATACAAATGATTGATTATCATACTATCACAGTCGAATCCGTGAAAAAAATATGAATAATTAAAAGTTAACGACAAAAGTTGTTAGTGGAAAACGCTCTTTACCTGGATATTACCATCACGAGTTTAGCGCAACACTGCCAACACACGGCTGGTTTTGTGATAAAATTTAGCTGCTAGTCTCAAAGTAAATTGGCATGATCTCACTGACCGTTGGAACCACTTGAATGGGATTGGCCAACGGCCCACTGCATGATTCAATAGAATAGTGCAGCAAAACATTCTCGCCAGCAAATTGTCAAAATTTTATGAATTGTAATAAAATCACGCGTTCAACTGATAATATATTATACACCGTAGTTTATCAGGTGCTTTACACCTTGAAGAGAAATGCTATAACTCCTGAAAGAAGGCGCTTTCGTTTTTATTTTTTTCCACTCGTCGAGAGTCTCAAGATCGCCACTCAATCTCGTTCCCAGAGCCTTCGGGCACCGCCCGCGTGAGTATACAACTGGCAGGCATAAAATATTTTCGATCATCAGTTTTATTGACAAAATGTGTGCACTGTACATCCCACTGGGAGTTTTTAGTCATGTCCTTAGTGTTATTTGCATAATTATAAATTATTTAAATATTAACCCATTACGTCACGGACAAGGAATAAAGCCGATGCGCACAGCCGTTCGCAACGGCTGGAATCTGAGCCTAGGATCACGTCGGCTGACGCGATTTATCTCAGTTTTTCAATGCCCCAGGATTTGCCCTTGCCAGGTTTTTTTTAAAACATAATTTCTTTTTTTTTATTATATAAAACAAATACTTATAGATTCTATTCTTTTGTTGTCTGTTCAGTTACAGACGCACAGAAGACGTAACAACGTGGTAAGAACATCAGTGCTGCGTCTTGTGCATGAGCCACTTTTTTGTTCTTACCACGTTGTGACGTTATCTGTGCATCTATAACTGAACAGACAACGGCAAAATGGAATATATTTGACACAATCGACCTTGATATTAAAGCAAATTGAGCAAACTAAAGTAGTTTTTTGTTTTATCTATATACGTAAGTAAAACTATAATAATAGTAAATTTACTAAGTATAATCTTAAATATATTTGTACATGTATTAAGAAATTATTAACCGAGAACGAAAAAGTAAAAAAAAAACCAAAAAAAAACGCGGTCTGATATTTTCCCGTACACACCGAGTAACGAGGCAAATAAATCGTCTATCATATACGTATATCATATACGTACCTATTTCATGTTTTTCGATATTTACTGTATCAAAGTCAGTGTAAACTTTTCATCTGGAAATTCACCAGCAAAATCAACATCTGGGACAGCGGCCCGAAATGTGATCTGGATACGCATTTTTACAAACCGTGCTTTGACCAATCAATTACATTGTATATACCTTCGTCAGCGCGGTTTTAAAAGACTGAAACGAGCAGCCCACGAGACCTATACATACATGTATGAATAAATAAAATGCTTGATTACATGCACTCGTACCAAAATTATGCCACTCTTTCCCTCATTCTGAAGATGTTACCAGATTAGTAACAAAACTGACGTTTAGTAATAATATCTTTGTAGTTATGAATCGATTCTTTTTGTTATGGACGTTTTGCAATTGAAACTTTGAGCTGAGCTCTATATATTAATTTTATTGTTAGGTCTACATATTCTTACCCAAGATTACTGCGGAAGAAGCCTTTGATCCAGGCTTCGAGAAATGGACAGTTAAAGCTGAATATGAAAAAGCAAATGCCGCCGACTGGAATATGTCAACTACTAAAACAAGCCATGGGTTTTGAATATATGACAAAGAAAATTGCGATACTGCAAAGAGAAATAATGCTATCACCATTGTCTGAAGTTCGCCAAGCCTGTCCATAATCATTCCTGACACACAATACCAGATCGCAACAAAAGGTCGCCGTATTAAACCTCCCACGGCCATGATAGAAGGAGTACCTGAAAGTTCAGCAATGTACCAGTACTCCCAATATGGTTGAAACGAGTAGCACCAACCAAAGTAGAAACAAATGAATAACATAATTAGGTAATGCTTGTTAAAGATAACGCTTTTCACGTCTGCCCAATTGATGACTCGGTGTTCAAGGTATTCGTAAGACATCCAAGGTATAGCAATGAGGGAAAAACTCATTGTGATAGCTGCCCAAGGAAACGTTACAAAGTAGCCATCGCCGAGTTTCCCGCAATAAGTACTCCTTATGTGGGCTACCATAAGACCGACAGTAAACAGCGAAATACCACTTCCAATTTGCGCAAAGCAGCGATACGAACCAAAGTTTGCTTTTTCTTTCTTAACATGAGTCATGACCGCAACGTTGATAAGTGATACAAATGATTTGTGAAAGGTTTCATATATTACTCTGGTTATAACCATGAATATAAATAGACGAGATGACCATGGTAAATAATCGCTTTGCTTCAATCTGTTAGTGTTCACTGCATTCGATCTGTTCACTGGTCGCTTCAGTCGAGTAAATGAGGAGAAGTTTGAATTTCTTGTAATTAGTAATAATAAATTTAATTTGTTCTTTGGAATTTTGGAAGTATATGGATATGAAAGATTTTTTACACGCGAGGTTTTGTTTACGAAATCCATATTATTGATTGAAGCATGACATTTTTCCAGAGAAACAAACAGTGGCAGTAGAGGAGCAGCAGAAAGTAAAATAACAACCAGAGTGGAAAGAACTAAAACCAATTTTCTTGCTCGAAATCGATCTCCTACATATGCAATCAAAGGCATGAAAATCAGTGGCAATCCCATGAGCGATGTCATTCCAATTTGAGAAGCACTGAAGCGAAGTTGCTTCAGATACATTGGCGAGTACTCCTGAAATGTGATCACGCTTGAACCAATCCAGAATATGCTCCATTTCAATGCGACAGTTTTCCATGAAAAGGATTCCATTTTAGACTTTGGAGAATAGCAAAAAATTATTTACTCTGCGGCTGTAACAATGATCAGTTTGGTTTTGGTAAAGTTTTTGTTGAGCAATAATTTGCATATAATTTTATAATTTAATCGTCACAAATGATTGCGTGTATGACAATCACAAACGTATACTCTATGCTTGATATATGGCAATCATGGTATAATTAAACTATTCATGCAGATTAACTTTTGTTAACGTGAGAAATAGTTTACATGATAATATATACACTACACTATAATCACTATATCATAGTCACCATGGAGATAATGTGGTCTGGAAACTCGGCAAACCAGTTCATAGATAATGGAAGGGGAACTGGATAGGAAACTTACGAAACCGGAAACGATGTTTGCACAACTTGCTATGGTAATTAAACACTTATAAGCGGCTAATCACTTAACGGGTGGTCCCACATGGCCACGATCAGCTTTGCTGAAATTAAACAATAGTGTAATATACTTAAGTTCAGCAATGTCTGGTGTTAACATGTGGGGACCACCCGTTAAGTGCATTAGTCGTTTATAAGTGTATAATTACCATAGCAACTTGTGCAAACATCGTTTCCGGTTTTGTAAGTTTCCTATCCAGTTCCCCTCCATTATCTATGACCAGTTCAAAGCGGTATATAATGAGCTGTGATTTTATGTTGAACCTACCGTTAGACCATAGTACATATATAGGTGGAACAGACCATGACTATCTTTCTTATATAAACTAATTGTTTCTTTACACTCTTTACGTTTTAATCACCCTGCAAGCAGACCCTTATAAATAGACTCGCCGCTAGCAACTCGTAAAATAAGGCTCTGCCGAAATTGAGTCGAATGCGCGAGAAACATTGTCAACCCGCTTCCGTTTATTAATATTAAGTAATCGAGTGACGAGAGCGATTGTTACAATTTATTTCAGCGAACTCTATAGTATATAGATTCATTCTCGTTCTCAGATGCCACGATCTTTTTGGCTGCCAATAGGATCGTGGCCTCTGGGGACGCAGAATGTTGCGCATTGAAAACTTACCGGATATATATTATTAAACATGTGTGGTGGAGTTGAACGAGACGTTCAGTTTTAGGTAGACCGCGTGGGAAAAGGACTAACGAGAGACTACATATAAGTGAGAAAGCAGGAGCTACTATTCAAGAGCTAAAACAACCGTGATTTTGTGAGGATATCAAAAGTTTATATTTAAACAAGCACTTTCCCGACAAATACAGTACAACGGGCTCAGATTTGGCAGTTGGTTTTCCCCTAAATTCAATGCGTGCAACCTAAAAACCGGTTTGACGAAAGAAAACGAGATTGACTAGTCCAGAAGTTTCGACTGCGGCCATTTGAAAGATTCGACTCGATTTCGGCAGAGCCTTATTGACCTTATTTTATGAGTTGCTAGTAGCGAGTATATTTATAAGGGGCTGCTCGCAGGATGCGTTTTTCTCTGACGAAGGGCCTTCGCTCGAAACGTTATAAACTCCTACGTTCTCTCGGTTTCGGCAGTATATCAAACCTTACTATATTTCGATTGTCATATAATCGATAGTTGCTGATTTATATAGTCATGCATAGTCGTTCAACTACATATGGTCTGGAAACTCGACAGCTATAAAGTCTTTGAACCCATTGTAATTAGTATAATTAAAAAGAAAATTAGTATATTTAAAAAGAAAACGAGCCATCCCGCTAATCAGGCTCGCTCACGAGACCAACACATGCATGTATGAATAAAATGCCTGATTGCGCTCGTACCAAAATTATGCAAACATTTTGCATAAAATAAGGATGGTGAGCGCAATCAAGCATTTCTTCTACACGGAGAATCTTGCGGTCAGATTTTTATTAATTTCTCCTCCAAATTTTGACTAAATTCAACCAAAATTTAGTAGATTGGTCGTTGGTCTATGGCCAACCCTTCTTCAAAATCTCATGAAAATCGGTGCTATCCGGATATCCAGGCGACAAACGAACGGACGGACGGACGGACGGACGGACGGACGGACGGACGGACGGACGAACGAACGAACGAACGAACGAACGAACGAACGAACGAACGAACGAACGAACGAACGAACGAGCGAGCGAGCGAGCGAGCGCGAGCGAGCGAACGAACGAACGAACGAACGAACGAACGAACGAACGAACGAACGAACGAACGAACGAACGAACGAACGAACGAACGGAAGGACGGACGGACGGACGGACGGACGGACAGACGGACAGACGGACAGACGGACAGACGGACAGACGGACAGACGGACAGACAGGCGGACAGACAGACAGACAGACAGACAGACAGACAGACAGACAGACAGACAGACAGACAGACAGACAGACAGACAGACAGACAGACAGACAGACAGACAGACAGACAGACAGACAAACAAACAAACAAACAAACGGACGGACGGACGGACGGACGGACGGACGGACGGACGGACGGACAGACAGACAGACAGACAGACAGACAGACAGACAGACAGACAGGGGTAAAAACATAACCTCCTGGCGGAGGTAATCAGAAACACTATGTCTAATTATAGTGTTTGGTGAAGAAACACTAATGTTTGTTGTTGCCCATGCTGTTCGGTTTTTGTTGATCGTTTTGGACCGTTGTTTATGAATAATAAGATAGTTCTTTGTACATAGTATGTTTCTCCAGCATAAAATGATAAAAAGGGTAAAAACCAACCTCTCGGACTATGCGTCCATCGTCAGGGTAAAATGGTTCAAACGAGCTTCAATCTCTGTTAAAATATTAGTATTTTAACAGAGATTGAAGACAGAGATTGAAGCTCGTTTGAATAATTTTACCCTGACGGTGGACGCATAGTCCGAAAGCTTGGTTTTTACCTTTTTTATCATTTTATGCTGGAGAAACGTACTTGACTAAATTAACGATTTAGAAAATGTTAGTAATTGGTTGAAAGCTAACAAACTAACTCTAAATATGACCAAAACTGAATACATGCTTATTGGATCACGGCAGAGGTTAAATACTCTCACAGATTCCCCAGCAATTGCAATCAATGGTGCTGAAGTAAGCAAGGTAGCTACTACAAAATCACTTGGAGTAATTATCGATGACAAACTCAATTGGAGTAGCTACGTAGAGAAATTAACAAAGAAGATCGCCTCTGGGATTGGGGCCATGAAACGAATTAGGCACCTTGTCCCTCAGGCGACCTTGCATCTCATATATCAAGCTTTAATTCAACCGCACTTTGATTACTGCAATATTGTTTGGGGGAACTGTGGGACAACCTTACAGGATAAGATACAAAAATTACAAAACAGAGCAGCCCGTGTTTTGACTTTTTCAAATTATGATGCTGATGCTGGTGATCTATTTGAAATCCTAGGATGGAAAAATCTAATTCGCCAGCAACAAATTCAAAGAGCCATAATGGTTTATAAGTCACTACACGGGTTGGCCCCAGAATATCTATGTTCCACATTCGAAAATAAAATATCTACATATAACCTTAGGAACTCAGAAAATAAGGTCAATGTTCCATTACCGCGCACAAATTATTACAAAAATAGCTTTAGCTATAGTGGCGCCATTCTTTGGAACAGTCTTCCTTATGACGTAAGACAAATAGAATCCCTAGGGAGATTCAAACGCGCAGTCAAACAAGTACTTTGAGGCACGGCATTCGTGGAAAGCAGCTCTTATAATAATTTTAATTTTATAAACATGTAAATATATATAGTTGTAGTATTTATTGTAGTATTTTTTGTATAGCTGATGAATTGACCGTGGATAAATAAAGATTATCTATCTATCTATCTATCTACTTGTGAATGTGAATTTTTTGTTGTAATATAAGAGATACTGAGTCTGAATAATTGTATGACAACAGATATGCGTTCCAAATCGAAGGTATATTTTTGTGTTCTATATAACTAAAGCCAAATTAGTCACAGAAATGAGATGACATTACAGCCAGATTTTCAACATTTTTGGTCTTAAATTTTTTTTACTAAAATCATGAAGAAAGGTTCATTTATTTTCAAAATAAATGATTAAAATTACGATTTAACGTTGTATTGGAGTAGATTTCACCACCGTATATGTCTCAAAAAGCTACATTTTATGTATTTTCCTGTTTTCAAAAATGTTACGGTAAATTAACGATTTGCATCATGAGACCAGTCCACGAGTCAGTCCATGAGTCCTGTACATGATTCCATTTCATGAGTCAGTCCATGAGTCCTGTACATGATACCAGTCCATAAGTCAGTCCATGAGTCCTGTAGATGATTCCAGTCCATGAGACCAGTCCATGAGTCAGTCCATGAGTCCTGTACATGATTCCAGTCCATGAGTCAGTCCATGAGTCAGTCCATGAGTCCTGTACATGAGTCCAGTCCATGAGACCAGTCCATGAGTCAGTCCATGAGTCCTGTACATGAGACCAGTCCATGAGTCAGTCCATGAGTCCTGTACATGAGTCAGTCCATGAGTCCTGTACATGATTCCAGTCCATGAGACCAATCCATGAGACCAGTCCATGAGTCCTGTACATGATTCCAGTCCATGAGACCAGTCCATGAGACCAGTCCATGAGACCAGTCCATGAGTCCTGTACATGAGTCCAGTCCATGAGACCAGTCCATGAGTCAGTCCATGAGTCCTGTACATGAGACCAGTCCATGAGTCAGTCCATGAGTCCTGTACATGAGTCAGTCCATGAGTCCTGTACATGATTCCAGTCCATGAGACCAATCCATGAGACCAGTCCATGAGTCCCGTACATGATTCCAGTCCATGAGACCAGTCCATGAGACCAGTCCATGAGTCCTGTACATGAGTCCAGTCCATGAGTCCAGTCCATGAGTCAGCCCATGATTCCAGTCCATGAGACCAATCCATAAGACCAGTCCATGAGACCAGTCCATGAGTCAGTCCATGAGTCCAGTCCATGAGACCAATCCATAAGACCAGTCCATGAGACCAGTCCATGAGTCCTGTACACGAGACCAATCCATAAGACCAGTCCATGAGTCAGTCCATGAGTCAGTCCATGATTCCAGTCCATGAGACCAATCCATAAGACCAGTCCATGAGACCAGTCCATGAGTCAGTCCATGCGTCCTGTACATGAGTCCAGTCCATGAGTCCTGTACATGAGTCCAGTCCATGAGTCCCATGAGACCAGTCCATGAGTCAGTCCATGAGACCAGTCCATGAGTCAGTCCATGAGTCAGTCCATGAGTGCTGTACATGAGTCCAGTCCATGCGTCCAGTCCATAAGACCAGTCCATGAGTCAGTCCATGAGTGCTGTACATGAGTCCAGTCCATGCGTCCAGTCCATAAGGCCAGTCCATGAGTCAGTCCATGAGTCCAGTCCATGAGACCAGTCCATGCGTCCTGTACATGAGTCCAGTCCATGAGTCCTGTACATGATTCCAGTCCATGAGTCAGTCCATGAGTCCAGTCCATGAGACCAGTCCATAGGACCAGTCCATGAGACCAGTCCATGTGTCAGTCCATGAGTCCTGTACATGAGCCAGTCCATGAGTTCTGTACATGAGTCCAGTCCATGAGACCAATCCATGAGTCAGTCCATGGGTCCTGTACATGAGCCCAGTCCATGAGTCCAGTCCATGAGACCAGTCCATGAGTCAGTCCATGAGACCAGTCCATGAGTCAGTCCATGAGTCAGTCCATGAGACCAGTCCATGAGTCAGTCCATGAGTCAGTCCATGAGTCAGTCCATGAGTCCTGTACATGAGTCCAGTCCATGAGTCAGTCCATAAGACCAGTCCATGAGTCAGTCCATGAGTCCTGTACATGAGTCCAGTCCATGAGTCAGTCCATAAGACCAGTCCATGAGTCAGTCCATGAGTCCAGTCCATGAGTCCTGTACATGAGTCAGTCCATGAGTCCTGTACATGAGCCCAGTCCATGCGTCCAGTCCATGAGACCAGGTAGGCAATTCTGCTTTTTTGTATCGTATTCTATTACTCAAATTATAGTTGTAATATAAAGATTTTCGAGACATAAAATCAGCCCGGTAATCGCTATATGAAATCTCCGAGTGCCCTCTTGTAAGTATAAAGTCACTAAATTGTGTAGATTTGGACACTTTTTCACTTTGGTTGTGGTGGCACTTTTCCTTGTTTCATCACTACTGCTTTATTTTATTTTCAGTCACTTTCGCTTCCACTTTCACAAACAGCAACTTTTTCGTAGTCATGCAAGTCATTTATACTACAGTACAGATAAGCAATAAACAACGTCATAATTATTGAAGTGGCAATGGCGAAATAAAACAAAGTTGCTTTTATTCCAATAGAGGTAAAGAGTATTCCCATTGTAGTTGATCCTGCTTCTTGTCCAAAGAAATAAGTAGAAAGTGCTAGTCCTTAAAAATAATTAAGAGAAAATTATCAATTTAGACTTCTGGTATAAGGTGAAGGGAGTCGACTGTCACTAAACCAGTCAAAAAGCGTCAAAGACTATTTAAGATTTACAATGCGTGGTTTATAGAGATAATAAAGCTTGTCTTACTCGCAATCTGTTGTCGGTGCATTCATCCTGGTTTCTCTATATAGTATTTACGTAACAGACTCGTTGTTCCCAAACTCATACAGATAACGAATTTGCGTCAGCACCTGCCTATACTAAGAACTAAGAAGCACTCATTGCTTTAGCTCACCGTGCATGCAGCCCAAACATTCTAAACCCTATATATAGTCAGTATTACGAGTATGTGAACCAATTCTTAATTAAAAAACAAAACTATATTTCGTAAACTATGCATTGAAAAACACTGAAAAAGTTAGTAAATTTATCAACGGAAGAGAACTTACACATTAATTTGTTGATGAATGGTAGATGAATATAGTTGATATATCCAAACTTTAAACAACTAAACCCTGTTAAAGATGCATGCCGGTTCGATTTTTCCCCGCATTGAGCCATTGATTTGTTGTGCATGATATTTTTCTCTATTTCCCCGTTGCTCATTTCCCCCCCTCAAAAACAAAACAAAAACATATATATATATATATATATATATATATATATATATATATATATATATGTTTATTATATGCATGACAAAATTACTACATTCTGATTGGTTGAGAGGAGTAGAATTATTTTATTAATTGTACTGCAGTACAATTAATAAAAAAAGAGAAGACCCTGGGAACGATGGTGACAATAAAATTCAAAATGGCGGCCAGTTATGCAATGGAAAGTTTTCATATTTCCAACGACTTGTCATTGTGATACACTATGAACTTAAAAATTCCATGTAAATATTTTGAAATGAGTACAGAGAACACCCAGAGTGAAAATGTTTCTTGTCAAGTAATGAAACAAAATGTTTTTAACGCCTTTAAAAAGTGAGTACGAAGTGTACGTGTCGTAACTTTGTCATGCATATATAAATGAGTAATCATATGATTTTGCTCGTATAATTAAGGATTTACACTTCTCGCGATATTTGAAAATTATGCCAAATTGACAATTTTGGCAAAATTTTCAAATATCACTTGTAGTGTAAATCCTTAATTGTACTCGCTATCATATGATTACCTATATATATATATATATATATATATATACCTATATATATATATATATATATATAAGTGAGTGAGTTTTGGTTCACGAAATTTTAGAGAGTGCTCAATACCATATAGATAGAGCAATATATATATATATATATATATATATATATATATATATATATATATAGACCTTTAGGTCATATTGAGCGCACTACAGGATGAGCCATTGCCGCTTACGCATTGTGCGCACGCTCACTGCTTGCAGTTTGAGCGCTCTCTGGCATGGTTTTGATGTCCCACATTTTGTGAGGCATCAAAGGTGACTCATAAGCAGTTACCTTCATCCTGCTCATCAGCACTACACTGATGAGGCCCGAAAGGCCGAAACGGTACCGTCTGTAGTTAGATATCGCTCTATGACCTTTAGGTCATATTGAGCGCTCTACAGGATGAGCCATTGCCGCTTACGCATTGTGCGCACGCTCACTGCTTGCAGTTTGGCGCTCTCTGGCATGGTTTTGATGTCCCACATTTTGTGAGGCATCAAAGGTGACTCATAAGCAGTTACCTTCATCCTGCTCATCAGCACTACACTGATGAGGCCCGAAAGGCCGAAACGGTACCGTCTGTAGTTATATATATATATATATATATATATATATATATATATATTTACTTATATTTATTATATATATATATATATATATATATATATATATATATATATATATATATATATATATATATATTTACTTATATTTATAATCTAGTTTTATTTATAATCTCAATAGACGTGGCCGTGTAGGAGCCTGAAAATGGCGTGCAAAAATCTTCCATGTCGGCCATGTTTCGCCTCACTTTTTCGTCCAATGATTGACTGGAGTAAGCCTTCCAGGTATACATAGAGTTCACTGACTTGGCGTACTCGATATTTGTCGACAAAACAGTTTTATAATACAACTTTTGGATATATTAATGGCTAAAAAATTGTAAAGAAACATACCTGTGGACACTCTTCTACTTAATTTTGTTAAACATAAATAACCCAAGTACCACCATTCGGCCAACTTGACCTGTAGCTCAATCGTTAAGAGCGTCGGACTATGCTAGCAAACCGAAGGTCGCGGGTTCGAACACAGGAGCCCATCTTGGCAATTCGTCACGCCAAAAAGCGCGTGGGCACCTGGCAGAAAAACGAAAAACGGTTACCGGAAGCGGGAAAAAAGGCGGAAAAAACGGGGGAAAGGGAGGAGGGAGAGGAAAAAATATATATTGCACACCATGACACGAATTGCCAAGATGGGCTCCCTGTGGTTGGCCCGACTGGGATTCGAACCACAGGAGCCCATCTTGGCAATTCGTCTTCTTCCTTGTTTTGAACATCGTCAAGTGCCTATAGGTATTAAAATTTTTGAGACAATTGAGTGAAGCAGTTGTGATAATGATTCATTTATCAAAATATAAATCAAAATGATATCTCAAATTTTAGCCGTGATTTTGGAGCTAAATTACATATCGTATTTTCGGGAGACGTGTTCCGCAAGTAGCTATAGTTTCGCAATACATCATCGTTGACACTTCGGATAGCTACGAAATCCTACGATAAGCTTTTCGGATAAAGCGGGAAGTCTCAGGATTATTGATTTATTGCACATTCATCTGACTCTGAGTTTCAATCGATTTCAGTATTCTAACGGTGGCTCCCGACGATACGAGATGTCCTGGCTACTTGCGGAACACATTCCACGTTGAACATTTGGTGTTTCATACATTATATTTTTTCCTCTCCCCCCTTTCCCCCGTTTTTTTCCGCCTTTTTTCCCGCTTCCGGTAACCGTTTTTCGTTTTTTAAATCCCCTGCCAAGTGCATGCCCACGCGCTTTTTGGCGTGACGAATTGCCAAGATGGGCTCCCTGTGTTCAAACCCGCGACCTTCGGTTTGCTAGCATAGCCCGACGCTCTTAATGATTGAGCTACAGGTCAAGTTGGCCGAATGGTGGTACTTGGGTTATTTATGTTTAGCATATACCTCGCAGGTGAATAGTGCTTTTCACGCAATCTGATTGGTTCCTCGCGGGCAAAACAAAATGGCGGGCAAAACAAAATGGGGGCCAGTTTTGCTTTGTTTACCGACGCAGGAGATTTTGTTGATAAACAAGGCTGATGTTGTAGAATAACGAGAAAAGTCAACAAAATTAAGTAGAAGAGTGTCCACAGGTATGTTTCTTTACAATTTTCTAGCCATTAATATATTCAAAAGTTGTATTAAAAAACTGTTTTGTCGACAAATATCGAGTACGCCAAGTGTCCAAGTTGCTAGCGGCCGTGTCTTGTATAAAATACCGAAAAATATAAGTTAAGAATGTTAAACTTGTTATTTCATTTATGAGGTATATGAAGCGGCTCGGTGAATATCCAGCACTATTCACCACCACTTCGGTGAATAATTGTTAACTATTATGTCAATGTCCTGATTATGTCTCGATATTGAAGAAACTATGGTATCTGTTTAAGAAATATCAAATACCCAAAGTGGCAAAGTAGTACCATCATTCGACCACCAGTTCCCAACTTTACCTGTATGCAGTCGGTAGTACCGTAGAGTGTCGGACTAGCAAACGATTTAGGTCGCGGGTTCGAATCCTAGCCGTGCCAAGTAGAGTTTTATCTATTAGACGGTCGGTCAACCTCGATAAGTGTCTCAAAAACATCGTTGATGGCATTTTTTGTTACAAGCAGGTAACCAGGCCCTTCTTTTTCTTCTGGGGACTGGTCGTCCAGAATCTGGACGAAACCCTGATTGGTTTAGAGACAAAGACATCAATGGAAATTAAGTAATTACTGCTAAAACTGGCTAACCGAGGCCACTCATAAAGTTAATCCCCGGAGCCCGGTGAGGGTGCTAATCTCGACATGGGTGTAGTCCACTTTACACGCGTGTAGAAAAAGCGAGGGAGACGAAATCTGGGAAATAGTTTATTTACATATATATATATATATATATATATATATATATATATATATATATATATATATATATATATATATATATATACTGTATATATGTTTGGTCCGGTGTCACGCGGTAAGAATAGTTGGACACTGGTGACTAGCAACGAAGAAAACTATAAACTCTCAAACAAATAGTATTTTGCTTTCGTTTATTTAAACGAAACGAAATGGAGCACGAAGAAAAGAAGGATACAAGCAACCCGTTTAATATATCTTGAAGAGAAACCAGAGAACGTGAAGAAACCAAACGCTGTATGGTAAACAAAAATTCGATCTGAATTGCAGCATTTGTGGTCACTCCATGAGTCCGTGATCAAATCATTTTAAAGTTAACGGTAGGATTCTTGTTGTTTTCAAGTTTTCCCTTAACCTAAACAATATACAGCTTCACGTTTTCGTGCTTTCCCTTTGCTCGCCCAAAGTATAACTCACCTTAACTAAAGCTAACTTAAAACACTACCTTAGACTTTATGTGGACGTGATGTTTTTCATTGGCATTGAATGCACCTTTTATCATTAAATACTCATGGGCTTTGGCGATTTTTTTTGGCTGTATTTCCAAATTTTCGACTTAAACGTTGTCTGTTTAATAATTCTTTCTAGAATCCGATTCTACCAAATTGTTTTTATCTCGGACTATTATAAATGTAATTTTTGAGCCGTTGACTTTTAATTCTGCCTTTGCAAAACATGTATGCATATATAGGGAAGCCATTTAAAGCTTGTTAAAAATAATCCCTTTTGAAACCTCCTAAAAACATATTTTGTACAACCAGAATTTAATAATGAAATCTAAGTTTTGCTTTGATATGTTAAATCAGTTTGGTCATCTTCTACATAAATTATAGAATTATCTTGAAGATTATCATGCTTTGTTTGTTTTTTTTATATTGGCTGTATATCAGGTGTGCTTATTCTAATCAGGGTGGGTAATCATGCATGGCCTCGGTTCGGCTGTTCGAGCAGTAACTGTTCGAAAATCGAAAGTTCTTCGTGCGAAAGCTGAGAAGCCGCCCAGATTGCCACTTCGAAAGATTACTTGAAAACTGAATAAACGTGTGTTTGAAGAAATTAATGCACGAGCAATGAATTTTTTGAGGAAAAATTTGAATTTTGTGAGCTTTATGTAATATTTAAAAACCGCGCAGGAGGGCTGTATCGGATATTTAATTTATTATTGAGTCGGTTTTCTTTGTTCTTTCGGGGGCTTTATATCGCATAAAGCCCTTGAATACTAATTAGATAAGAAATGAAGGAAAAAACTAGGAAAATCTTTGTCCAAGGTAGAAAAAAACAACAAACTTTGTTGGAAAACCTCCTCAATAATAAATTAAGTCAGATAAATCCCTCGAACGTCGGGATTTATGCGACATAAAGCCCTCGGACGCTTCGCGTCCTCGGGTCTTTATATAGCATAAATCCCTCGTTCTCGGGATTTATCTATTACAAAACACGAGGCTATCGCCTCGTGTTTTAGAGCCGATAAAGCCCGTACTGCAGGGTTTTTAAATGACTTCTAAAATTCATCACTTCATATGTTCATTGGCGTAGTAATTCTGAAAATTAAGCTTATCTCAGCCGTTAAAAACCAGCGAGAAACTTCGAGCGAGTCTATATCACATATATAGATCCGATACGCTTATGATTTTTCTTTGTATTATGCGTGGTTGGAAAAGCGGTATTTAAATATTACTTATAATGGTCTATATATATATCTCTTAGGAAAATTTCCCAACAAGTTCATTACAACCTTAAGTTAATTGACGAAAAACAGTTTTCACTTTAACTGAGTTCATCGTACAAGATAGTATACGGAAGATACTCGGAACACTAATGAATCACTTGATGTTATATACTTTAAACTTGATTTGAAAAGAAAATATAAAGAATAACTGACATACTGGTTGTATAACTAATGTCTCACCACACTCACTTCAGAATATGTTCTGAATAGATCTATTTTCTTACCTAAGATTACTGCGGAAGAAGCCTTTGATCCAGGCTTCGAGAAATGAACGGTTAAAGCTGAATATGAAAAAGCAAATGCCGCCGACTGGAATATGTCAACAACTAAAACAAGCCATGGGTTTTGAATAAATGACAAAGAAAATTGCGATACTGCAAAGAGAAAAAATGCTACCACCATTGTCTGAAGTTCACCAAACCTTTCCATAATCTTCCCTGACGCACAATACCAGATCGCAACAAAAGGTCGCCGTATTAAACCTGCCGCGGCCATGATAGAAGGAGTACCTGAAAGTTCAGCAATGTACCAGTACTCCCAATATGGTTGAAACGTAAAGCACAAACCAAAGTAGAAACAAGTGAACAACATAATTAGGTAATGCTTGTTGAAGATAACGCTTTTCACGTCTGCCCAATTGATGACTCGGTGTTCAAGGTATTCGTAAGACATCCAAGGTATAGCAATGAGTGACAAACTCATTGTGATAGCTGCCCAAGGAAACGTTACAAAGTAGCCATCTCCAACTTTCCCGCAATATGTACTCCTTATGTGGGCTGCCATAAGACCCACAGTAAACAGCGAAAGGCCACCTCCAATTTGCGTCCAGATGCGATATAAACCAAATTTTTGTTTGCTTTCCTTAAGATGAGTTACGATTGCAACGTTGCATAGTGAAATGATTGATTTGTAAAAAATTTCGTATATTCCCCTGATTGTAACTATGTAGATAAATAACCGAGACGACCATGGTAAATAGTCGCTTTGCGTCAGTCTGTTTACTGGTCGGCTCAAGTTGAATGAGGAGAAGTTGGAATGCTCTGCAATTAGAAATTCTAAATTCAATTTGTTCGTTAAATCGGAAACATTTTTGTAACGTGAGGTTTTGTTCAAGGCATCCAGCGATGTTAGACGACATTTTTCCAGAGAAGCAAACAGTGGAAGTAGAGGAGCTGTAGAGAGTAAAATAACAACCAGAATGGAAAGCACTAAAACTAATTTTCTTGCTCGAAATCGATCTCCTACATATGAGATCAAAGGCAAGAAAATAAGTGGCAATCCCATGAGCGATGTCATTCCAATTTGAGAAGCACTGAAGCGAAGTTGCTTCAGATACATTGGCGAGTACTCCTGAAATGCGAGTACGCTTGAACCAATCCAGAATATGCTCCATTTCAAAGCTACAGTCTTCCATGAAAAGGATACCATTTTAAACTTCGAAGAACAGCTTGGCAAGGAATTTTGCACGTCTACCGTCTATAGACCGGAGGCATGAATGCGTGTGTAACAATCACAATTCAGTCACTCTTCGTTTGCTACGGAATTATTATAATTATCAATTATTATAATATCGGAATTATTGTATTGAATTTAGAAGTCTTATAGTTTAGTCTTTAAGCCTGGTTCACACTAGTGACATAAGCAAAAGCACAAAAACAAAACATAACTTCTTTTCTGGGACTTGAGAAGACAGAAAGACAATTTTTTTTAAATTTCGTTTGTTGTTCTGCTCTTGGCCTACGATCTTATGAGTATGCATGCATGGTTATGATTGTCCTTACGTTGCAGGCTTGACTTCATTCTTTTGTTTTACCTTTTGTTTTGTCCTTACGCTTAGCTATGACTATGAATTTGCAACATTCGTAAGCAGTGTTGTATTCCTTTTGTGTTGGCTGGTGACTTTCATACAGATTATTTCAGACGGCCCTCACTTGAAACTCCGTAAAATACACAAAAAACCGCTCGATCTTGCCAAAATTGCCATCAGTATATTCGTGAAGAACTTGGCTTTCGGTTCATTGCTCTTTCATCCTCAACGGCAACGTTCATCTACGGCAACGTTCATCTTCTTCGCAGCTCGGGAAATGTTCATATACAAACTCTTTGGCTTCACAAAAGCTCTCGCCGTATGCGTACTATACGAACGGCCGGTGTCACCTCAGTTTGTATGAATGTTTCTCGAGCTGTGAAGGTGAACGTTGGGGTCGAAAGAGCAATGAACCGAAAGCCAACTTCTTGACGAATGTACTGATGGCGGTTTTGGCGAGATCGAGCTGAGCGATTTTTGTGGACATAAATATATAGTTAATTCAAACTCGTGGGTCAACATACGCCCCCACCCCCTCCCCCAAAGCAAATGAAATAACACAAAAGGAATACAACACTGCTCGAGTGCAAGAGTGTGTACTTTTGGGCGGCATGTGGAGCGAGAAAAAAGACTAGGGCCGACATCCAAGATGACCGCGTAGAAGCCTGAAGCTGACGTCCGAAAATTCCCCATGTCCACCATTTTTGCGTCGCCTTTTTATTGGCAGTCAGCCTTCCGGGTATATAATATATAGAGTTCACTGGTGTTCCCTTCAGGAAATGTCGTTGGACCAGTCCACTATAATGGAAAATTCAGATTTGACTTCGAGCCTGTTTTATTTTCACCTCGGCATCATAAACTGATAAACAGGCCTGTTGGGTCGTAAACAAGTAACGAGTACGAACGAACGAACGGACGAACGAACGAACGAACGAACGAACGAACGAACGAACGGACGAACGGACGGACGGACGGACGGACGGACGGACGGACGGACGAACGAACGAACGAACGAATGGAAGTTTACTATAAATTTATTATTAAAACGAACAGATTCAATGTCAACTACTCAACCTTTTCACCCAGACGAGTCAGACCTAAAAACTGACAACTCAAATTATAATCGGTGGAAGTACGTCACTATGGTGTCCGAGTGTCAATTAAATTACATATTAACAAATAGATTCACTGCGCACATTTGGAAACGATGACTAAGAGAGTATGTCCCCGCTCTATTGGAACGACGTAAATGGACTAAAGCTGTGCGCAACCTGGAAAAAGGCGACCTTGTTCTTCTGTTGACTCGCAGTCCCCGCGAGGAGTACACCATCTTCTAAAGCCGGTCCAGCATTCTCTTCGAGCAATGCGAGCTTTGCAACCGGCCGCACCATCGTACCATTTGTTTTCACTTCTGCCGCCCTGACGACTCCATTATCACCCACAATCGGACAAATGACACGATTGAGTGGCCAAACTCCTCGCGGGGATTGCGAGTCAACCAGAAGAACAAGGTCGCCCTTTTTCCAGGTTGCGCACAGCTTTAGCCCATTTACGTCGTTCCAATAGTGGGGATATACTCTCTTAGTCATCGTTTCCAAATGTGCGCAGTGAGCACTTGGCGCTTGCCGCAATCTCTTTCGGCTGGAGATGTCTTTGCCGTTTGCTCGTCCCAAAAGGAAATGGTTTGGAGTAAGTGCTTCTTGGTCGGCGAGGTCTGTACTGACATGAGTCAAAGGGCGACGGTTGAACAGCGATTCCACTTCGCTCATAACTGTGGTGAGGGTCTCATCTATCAGCAGGTGATTTTTAAGAACAGATTTCACGGCTCGCTTGCACGATTGAACAAGACGTTCCCAGATTCCACCAAAGTGAGGGGCAGCTGTCGGATTGAAATGCCATCAATGCATCCGGAGGGGAGTTACGATCTTCTTTCCATAGGCAACGAAAAGCAACTTGCTCTTGGGATGGAACAGCGACTTGAGAAAACATCGCTTCAATGTCGTTGCAGAGGGCGACTCTTTCCTCGCGAAATCACCCGAAATATCCCGATGAGAGAATTTAATAAATCAGGACCAGTCAAAAGGTGGTCGTTGAGGGAGGTGTTTCGGTAGCTAGAGACTGTGTCACACACTCGTTTAACTTTGCCAGGCTTGTTTGGGTTAAGAATGGGATGGTGGCGAAGAAACCATTGGTGCTCCACAGCAGTGGCGTGGTGGCAGGGGGGGCCAGGGGGGCCAAGGCCCCCCAGCTGGGGTTGCAGAAGGGGCGCCAAAATTAGCAAGGGCGCCAAAACTTAACAAAATAAACCTTTGTATAGCTAGGTCTTCAATGGGGGATATAAAGATCTGAAATCTGTAATCTTTTGTGCTTTCTATGAAGTTTTATAATCTTCAGAATTCTGTAAAATCTCACTCCAAAATGCTGGAAATGGCATATCAGAGACTCTAGTTTTCAACATTTTCTGGGGGAGCATGCCCACGGACCCCCCTAGAGGTTTGGTGCTACTTTGGTGCTCGCATTGGCGTGGTGTTGTTTGTTGTAATATTATATATTGCTACTTGAGTTATTTTAAAACAACAAGTGTGACCATTTATCAGGTATAGTAATGTCTTTCTTTTTTTCATTTTTTTTTGGGGGGGGAGGGGGCGCCAAAGCTAATCTGGTCACCCCAGCCTAAAACTTGCCACCACGCCACTGCTCCACAGGCTCTTGCGCTTCTTCTGGTATCAATTTCTTTACGTCTCTTGTCGAGGTCGGTGTCGATGGTCTTCTGATACGCTTTGCAAGGACTGGGTTCTTGACAATTCTTCTCTCAAGGAAACGCAGATGGCTCTCAGCAACCGAGCGGTTATTCGGCAGTTTGGTCTTTCCAAAGGAGTCCAGTTTCGTAGCGGTCTCCAACTTTCTTGGACGTGGTCGATTCAAGGATTTGGATTGCGGTGTGGTCTTCAACAGATCACGAGACCGGTCCATCGTACTTGCATCCGAAAGATTCTGTTTTCCACCACACTTGAACCTGTCGATGTAGGACTTCTTTGGGTGTGGAAAGGTGAACTTTAAAGGCATACTTCGATTCCTTCGTAAAACCAGGTCTAGCGAGCAAGTACTGCCCATATCCAACATAGCATACGTTTTGATGCTGGCGGCCGGCCCGTGAACAGTCACGGGGAGTACTTACAGCAGGATTTTAGATCGTTGTGGTTCACGCGACGAAGAAGCTTTGCAATCGGCTTAAGGACAAGGAAAAGAACAAAAATCTTTGCACAATCAACATGGACAGTTGCGCAGTAATATTGACCATATTTAATTTTGGCAAATCCTTGCGAAATGTACCCTGGGTGCCAGAGGTTTTTCGACGCTCGTGGGGAATAACGGGGACACGCGAGGACGCCAGGCGGTAAAGTGGGAGGGGCCAACCTGGAAGGCGAGCGCGAAAAACCTCTGGAACACCGAGCCGTGTTTTACCGTTTCGCCGTACGGGTAAATGATATTATATTTTAACAATGAATCCAGAGTCAAGTCAATTTTGTATTTCTCAAACAAGTAATAATGCTATCGTCTCGACAGTCGTCTATACATTAGACCACTAAAAATTGCTCAAATTTAATAAAACTGGTTTGATTTTAGTTCGGGCGACGTGACAACTATAAACTTTCAAATCCGCCGTCTAGCTGTTACTTGTCATGCATGCAGACACTCAGACAGTTATAACTTCCAAACTATGCATTGTTGAACGATATCTTGTACGTATGTTGTTATAAACTTCCCTTTGATGTATGGCTGATGTTTCTGGGTTATATGGAACTTTTTCAAATGTCCAAAATGTTCACTCAATAATAAATACATATTTATTTACACATGAAGTCGATTATAGAATTTCAGATGTTTCATTATATTAAATGCAGGAACTTGAACGACTTGAACTACACTTCAAATGAAAGCTTATAGGTTTCTAACAACATACTTACAGGATATATTTCAACGAATCGATGCTATCTTGTTATTTGTTATATATATTTTCAATGACGAAGACGTCTCGTCGCGGAATGAAGCTAAAGTAAACAGGTAGTCGCTTTGATGCTCGTTCAGCTCGTAACGAGTCGAGACTTTTCCCACGCAATCAAGAGCAAAGGCAATCCAAAAAAATGTGAGTTGTATATCAACGTGGAGCGAAAGTATAGGCTCCAAAAGGACCAAAACCGAGACAGAATATATATAGAAGGAAATCACTGCTGATGACTGCACCTTCTATACTAGACGAAGTTTAATATTATACTCATGTTATTATTATTCAAGATGTGCGATAGCCAATGAAACTTATTGTTAACAAAAAGATCCTTCGCTTGACCAATCAACGTCTTACGTCCATATTTTGGAACGTACTGACCCAGACAACCTTTTCATTGGCTCTGCGCGATCAGAGAAACGGCTCGGTGTTCCAGAGGTTCTTCCCGCTCGCCCTGCAAATTTACCGCCTGGCGTCCTCCCGTATCCCCAATTGTCCCTACGAGCGTGGAAGAACCTCTGGCACCCAGGGTATGCGAAATGCAAACCCTTACAAGACGAAATGTCTTGTAAGGGTCTGAAGCGAGTTATCTCAGGGTAGGCTTATTCACATCTCCCAAGACATCTCGATGTTAGCTCATTTACAAGTTTTTAAACATGTAAATGAGCTAACATCGAGTTTTATAAAATAACATGTATACTACGGGAGCCCTAATTGGTCAATTGCCGTGTTTGGATCAGAGTATCCAAACACGAAAAATTCCCGCCAAAACGATTTTTTGAAAATGTCGGACAGTATATCATATTCATATTCGAGACTCTTATCCAAACACTTCGAAAAGCTAAAAACACTCGCCTACGGCTCGTGTTTTGTTACGCTTTTCTCCAGTCTCGCAATTTCCCGCGTGTTTGGATTAGAGTATCCAAACACGGAAACCATTTGGTATTTCTTTAATCTCGGGTCTCATATAAACGGTTTAATTTTTTAAAAAAGTAAACCGTTTACATGACACCGAGATAACTCGGGGGATAGGGATAACTCGGTCTGAGGGATAGTGACCAGTGGATAAGGTGAGCACCTATACGATAAGGTGAGCACAATTATGTTTTTACCCAGAATAACTCTGGGGCCAGGGACAATTTGGTAGGGACAGAGTCAACTTTGCCCCTAGCTAGCTCCCGTACTCTATACCCTCCAATAACTCGGTTTCATCATATGAACAGGCCTTTAGCGTTGTGCTATTGCACGACTGCAACTATTTATTACAAAAATTGCATTTCAAATTGAGATTAGTAAGTTGGTTGGTATATTCGGACGGATAACAATAAGTATAGCATTTATTATATCTTTCAGAACATTGCAAAACTTGAAATCACATTGCTGTGTTACCGTATATTGCTATATGAACTAGTGTTTGTTGTATAGTACATGCAAGCGTTACCCGTGACCTCCATTCTCCATATCTGAAACGCTAACTCAGAGGCAAACAAGTGACGTCAAGCTCTACTGCGTCGCTTTTAGTCCCCTACAAGCTGTTCCTTACTACACTGCCTGGTGTTAGGAAAGCGAAGGGGACTGAAACTGACGCACTGGGAACAAATTGACGGTACCGAAAGAGATGGCGGCGGTACATTTAACCACAATGCTTTGCCACCTCAAATCAACTGAACATTGTTTATCATGCTAAAATGGATTAAGTAAGCAAGAACTTCATTCCTACAAAGTTGATCGTTTAAAAACCATATCTTCCAATAATTCTGCAAGAAACCTTATTACTGCACGCAAAAGATGCTAAAACTGGTTAAATGTACAAGTCGCCATCTTTTTCGGTACGGTCAATTCCGGTCGTCACTAAACCCAGATTCAAACTCAAGAACACCCTCCCAGCCTTTCCGCGGCTTTTCCAAAATATATCGTCAAATATGTTTTTCCAAAAAGCTAGGCGGTAAACAAGATTTCTGATTAGGATTAGGATTAGGGATTTTGTTGTGGTTAGTTTATCCAGAAGATTGGTAAAATCTTGAGACTCGCTGAAGCTTAACAACAAATTCGGAAAAACAAATTCGACGACATATTTTGGAAAAGACGCAGTCATAACTTTTACTGTTTTAGTGACGACTTCACTTTATCGAAGCCTGTTAATGACAACACAGCCGCCAAACGTTAAGGCGAGTTTGCAAGAGTAAACACTGCAAGAAATGTGGGAAATAGCCGTGGCAACCAAGGGGCGAATCACTCCCAAAAAAGCGTACGATTTTTTTGGGATATTTAAAATCCCATGGTATTCTTGATATTTTTTTGATATTTTTAAAATATTATTTAAAGATTTTTTCGGATATTTTGAGATATTTGCGAATTATTTTGAGATTTTAGGAATTTTTGGATTTTTAAAGGTGTACGAGATTTTCGGGAGTGATTTGCTCACTGATCTCTTTTTAACTGTTGTATAGAGATCATTGGGTTTGCCCCTCGGTGGCAACCACCACCACTAAACAACCTGTATTATAATAAGGGCCATAAAAATTACGAAGGGGCCAACTCAGAATATTTAAAGATATTAATAATGCAGCAAGTATGAATCTTGCAAGAAACGTGTTGCAGTCTCGTCGAATTACAGAATAACAAATACAACAGTCCCGCTCCTTTTTGGTCGGGACTCGGAAGCTCGCGCAGCCGCAAAACGTTTGGCAGTGGTGCTGGACTGAAGTTACAGGCTGTTCATTCATGTCTCGCGCGCTAATAAGGGTTAAGGTTTACGGTTGGGGTGGGATTAGGATTAATGAGCAATTGATGAATCAACAAGCGAAGTTATCCAAATGGAGAATGAAGATCACTGGTTTCTTGTATTGTATTGGTTTCTTAGATTTTGCGAAAACAATGTTGAGATTTTAATTATATTTTTTTTTCAAAAAAAGTATCCTATACCGGTTATACACGAGTATTTACATCACTTGTTTTGTGTATGACTTGCTGCCTACTTGCTTGAAGTGCAAACAATTGTGTTAAGCTGGGTTGGAAATGAAGTTGTAAAATTACCTCATTCACCCACCACTTGGAGTTCGGTAATTCAGTCTGAAAACTTGCACGATAGCTTGCCGATCAGAGCTTCTCAGATATGAGAAGGAGATTTTGATTGTCCAAATCACAAGCCCTGTCTTATTCCAGTTATAATTGGTTCTCCAGGAATTCTCGTGAGATCAAATAATCCAATCAAATAAGCAATTATGAATTATATGCGTACTTAATCCACTCAGAACCTACTTCTCAGATCTGAGAAGCTCAGCGGGAGGTCGACAAGCTATCGTGCGAGTTTTCACAGACTGAATTACAGGTATACTGTATATTCAGGCTGTACAAAGGCTACTTGGAGAGTGATTTGGATAATGTACTTCAATTGTATTATAAAGTCCTGAACTGTGTTTCTAGAAATACAACTCAGCTTATTTTACTAAATCCGAAATTTTCCACTTGCCATACTGGGTAAGAACACTTAGACCTTACTCTCATCCAATCATGTTTGGACAAGTCATTGTGTCATTTTGCTTTGGAACAATAGGCGAGTTTCAGGGTGTTGCGCGCGCATCATTTTTCAAAAAAACTGGCAAGCTCCACTCAAAGTAAACATACTGTTTAAAATAAACAAAGTGTAGATACAGTTTCTGGATATAAAACAATGTTATTCTGCTGTTGTTGGCTCGCTAGCAAGTCTGTTTGCCATTCCTTACTTTGTGGGGAGCCCGCCAAGAGCCCGCCAATTTCTTTCCAAAACGATGCGCACGCAACACCCTGAAACTCGTCTATTGGCAGCCATTGTTCTCCAATACTCAGGGGGTGTTTACCTGAGGCCGGCCCAAACTCAGGCCGGACTGATTTCGGGTCGGTTGTAGTGTTTTTACTATAGATCGTTTTCATGAATCCGGCCTGAGAATCAGTTCACGCCGGCCTAAATCTCAGGTCGTCTGCTAGACCGAGCTGAAGAGCTGAAGTAAGATTGGTGTTAACTCTACATAAAACAAGACACCTGGGTCAGGCGTTCACTCGGGCTACTGGCAACGTGCGGAGGTGCTTGAATAAAATCGATACTTGATTGTAGTGATATTGCAGCAATCACAAAGTCGAAGCCTTAATCGAATGCCTCTCTCCTCCACAGAGGTTCTATACCGCCTAGCAAAGGTGGGAGTGGGCCGAGGAACATCAGATCGAAGGCTGAATGGTGGTGCATACTTCACACTGGTGAAATATTTACGATCAAAACAGTTGTCAGCCACATCTAATCACTGTTAAACTACAAAGTCAGACAGTCTATTTCGAAGGCAAAACTGTTCAACTTTTTTGTCCAACTCCAAAAGCGAAAGGAGCAAAGAGCTTACAACATGTCTTACGGCCTCACTCCATCATACGGCCAACAACTCACCAGACGGAAGTAAAAAGTGCAAAAATGCAAGATCGTGACACCCAAGAAAAAAACAAACAAAAAAAACCCCGAGCCGAAACCTAGATTCGGTCTACCACAGTTGGGGGGACACGAGCTGGAAAACAATAGGCGAGGTTCAGGGTGTTGCGCGCGCATCATTTTTCAAAAAAACTGGCAAGCTCCACTCAAAGTAAACATACTGTTTAAAATAAACAAAGTGTAGATACAGTTTCTGGATACAAAACATTGTTATTCTGCTGTTGTTGGCCCGCTAGCAAGTCTGGTTGCCATTCCTTACTTTGTGGGGAGCCCGCCTAGAGCCCGCCAATTTCTTTCCAAAACGATGCGCACGCAACACCCTGAAACTCGTCTATTAACACGAATTTTGAAGCAAACAGCGAAACTAAGATGATAATATCAAGGCCGACCTCATGTAAACAAAAACCGAAATGCAAAATGCCGGTCCGAGTTCAGATCGGCCTCAAGTAAACTCCCACTCAGTCTTTCTTCTATAGCAAAATGACACAATGCCCAAGCCTGCATCCAATATGTTTCATACTTGGCTGTCCAATAGTTATATTTCCAACTCAGCTTAAACAATTTTAGGGGCAGCCATTAAATTTATATACATTGTCCACTGTTTCTTGGCGACTAGCCGACTACTATTTGTTAATTCATTCAGTGGAAGAATTAAATAACTATCATAATATATTTCATTTAATAGAATAAAAGTGAGTTGACTTCAAGTTGTTACCTAGCGAGGGCAAAAGTTATTCCATATATATGTCACTTGAATTCAGTCACCATTTGTATTCATTTTACCTAAAAAGTATACATATTTACTTCAATCAATGACTATTGAATAATAATGTATAGCTGTACAAAACGGTATAAGTCTAACTAACATTAGTCCAAATTTCACGCGGTTTTCTTTGTTATTCATAAGTTTTTATCTCCCATACAAACTGAATTGGAAGTATGTGGGCGTATAAGTAATATGCCTCGGTTCTCGGTAATTAACTCTTACATATATTACCAGGGTTAAGTCACGTTGACCTGAAAAACAGAGAAAAATCTTCTATACCTTTTATACGGGGCAACCTTTTATACGGGGCAAAGTAAGTCGCAGTCGCGAACAGCTCGTATAAACGGTCAATTCTTGAATAAGCCGCGGCTTATTTTGGACTAGCTTCAACCCTGGGCTTATTTTAGTCGTGGCTTATTTTGGATTAGCTTCAACCCTGGGCTTATTTTAGTCGTGGCTTATTTTGGACTGGCTTCAACCATGGGCTTATTTTAGTCGCGGCTTATTTTGGACTAACTTCAACCCTGGGCTTATTTTAGTCATGGCTTATTTTGGACTAACTTCAACCCTGGCTTATTTTAGTCGTGGCTTATTTTGGACTAGCTTCAACCCTGGGCTTATTTTAGTCACAGCTTATTTTGGACTAACTTCAACCCTGGGCTTATTTTAGTCGCGGCTTATTTTGGACTAACTTCAACCTTGGGCTTATTTTAGTCGCGGCTTATTTTGGATTAGCTTCAACCCTGGGCTTATTTTAGTCGCGGCTTATTTTGGACTAACTTCAACCCTGGGCTTATTTTAGTCGCGGCTTATTTTGGACTAACTTCAACCCTGGGCTCATTTTAGTCGTGGCTTATTTTGGACTAACTTCAACCCTGGGCTTATTTTGGACTAACTTCAACCCTGGGCTTATTTTGGACTAACTTCAACCCTGGGCTTATTTTGGACTAGCTTCAACCTTGGGCTTATTTTAGTCACGGCTTATTTTGGACTAACTTCAACCCTGGGCTTATTTTAGTCGTGGCTTATTTTGGATTAGCTTCAACCCTGGGCTTATTTTACTCGCGGCTTATTTTGGACTAACTTCAACCCTGGGCTTATTTTACTCGCGGCTTATTTTGGACTAGCTTCAACCCTGCGCTTATTTTAGTCGTGGCTTATTTTGGACTAACTTCAACCCTGGGCTTATTTTAGTCGTGGCTTATTTTGGACTAACTTCAACCCTGGGCTTATTTTAGTCATGGCTTATTTTGGACTAGCTTCAACCCTGGGCTTATTTTAGTCGCGGCTTATTTTGGACTAACTTCAACCCCGGGCTTATTTTAGTTGTGGCTTATTTTGGACTAGCTTCAACCTTGGGCTTATTTTAGTCGTGGCTTATTTTGGACTAGCTTCAACCCTGGGCTTATTTTAGTCATGACTTATTTTGGACTAGCTTCAACCCTGGGCTTATTTTAGTCGCGGCTTATTTTGGACTAACTTCAACCCTGGGCTTATTTTAGTCGCGGCTTATTGATTATATGACCGTTTATACGAGCTGTTCGCGACTTATTTAAGCCAAGGCTTATTTTGCCTCATATAAAAGGCCCTAATATATAGTATAAACGAAAAGTTTGTCACGCTCGGCAAACGCGATCGCGTTTGAATTCGCGTTAATGAGGCAAACGCGATCGCGCCGCAATTTGTGAAGCCTAAAAACGCGATAGCAATAGCCTGCGATAGCAACCGCGTCACGATTCGAATCGCGGTTCCCCCAAACGCGATCGCTTTTGAGTAAAACGCGATCCGTTTAGCCCAAATGCGATCCAAACGCGATAGCGTTTACTATGACCGGTTGGTTACTCTCGCCTGGCTCCATATTCAAATTTCACATTTGGGCAAGATGCTCAACGAGAACACACGAAGAGGAATTATCTCTCTTAGAGAGAGTTACAAATCACCCACTGAAATTAGTCGTGCCTTAGAAGGTGAAATACATTCACAAAATATAAAAAAGGATGGAAAGAAAGGCCAAGAAAAATAACTCCAGGCCTATATTAAAAGTATGTATAGTCTTGGTTGGTATAAATACTAACGATAAGTCTTGGTGGGTTTAGATTTATGTGACCAGGGCTGTGTAAATTTTACCCTTATAGCACTGAGTAAAACGCGATCGGTCCCGTTTTGGGCGCAACTGGTGTGAATGTTCTGCGCAACTGGAAACGCGATCGCGCTTTATGTTTAGACGCAATTGCGCTTTAGCAAAAGCGCGACGCCAAAATTTTGTCCGTCCAAACCCCACTATGGCCAGTCAATACGACCGGTCAATTCAAACTTACCAAGTTATTGTCTCTAAGATATTTTTTCCATTACTCGTTAGTAAAGAATATACAGAAAGAAAACATTGTTCATGGTGGTTTAGTATACGGTGGTCCATTAAGTGCTTGATTTTTATTTCGCACCGAAATCAACGAGCCTGCGCGACAGGTCAGCGACACACCCCTGTATGCTAAACCATATAGTCTAGCGAATTTCCATGAAGTTATAGAGACTAAAGACCTTGATCAGTGTACGATGTAGGTTTCTCCTACGAAGATCAACAAATAAGTAAACAAATTCTCCCTACGAAATAGTGCGCTGCACCGGTACAGCAGAGTTGTCAAACGTCAAGCAGTTATTGTGCAGTCCCAAACACGGATCATACATTACATAGTACTAGTTTATTGTTAATTTTTGAGATAAAGCTGATTCACCGTGCTTTTCATCACGATATATCTCGCATTTCTAACAAACAGGGAAAACTTTAGTCTGTGGTCTGTCCGGCCAGAATTTATACAAGTCCGACCACTTTCTGTCTTGGACTGACATTTGTCCTTCTACATAAAAAAATTATTTGCAGGCCTGCGCAATGCCATCGCGCTGCGAAGTCGTGACAAGCCATGCAGGCCGCTTATATACGCGCCTATATATACAAGCGTCCTGTGACAAACTTTACGTCGGTACATCTACACTTAATTCCGTGATCCAGAGAAAAATAGTTTTGTTTTCCTGAGAATCTCGATGTTTCCCGAGACAAAGTAGAGAGAAACATCGAGACTAAAGCTACTGTGACACGATGCGATTTTTCTTGCAACTTGCAACAAATAGCCTGAATGTTGCAGGTTGCAAAAAAAATCGCACGTGTAGCACCCCGTAACAACTTGCGATTATATTATTTTTGCCGTGTTGCAAGTTGCAAGAAAAAAGTTGATGGGTTCTAGTTTTTGCTGCAACTTGCAACAAAGTTCGCAAGTTGCTGAACGTGTAGCACCCTTTCTGCAACTTGCGAGTTTTTTTCCATGCGTAAATTTGTAGCAAGTTGCAAGAAAAATCGCATCATGTAACAGCACCTTAAAGGGAATCCCTTAAACTCCCTAGGGAACCCGAAGACGTTAAGTGTTTTGTTAGTATATACTGTACATGCATGCAGTAATAAAGAAATACCAAATTACTTTCCGTGCAGGATACTCTGATCCAAACACGCGGGGATGTTGCGAGACTTGAGAAAAGCGTAACCAAGCTTTTCGAAGGTCAAGCAACTTCCCAAGTGTTTGGATCAGAGTATCCTGGTATTTCTTTTATAAAATAACTGACTTCAAAAAAACAGTATATTTAGCCAAAAACACATGATGAAAATACAAATTCTCTCGAAATTCGTCAACTACCAATAACATTTCTTCTACTGCATGTAGCACTTTGGTGACTCAACAAGACTCAACAACCAATCACATTTCGTTTCTAACACGTTGATGACAATTTCCACTGAGCAGAGCCGAAACATGTTTTGCTTTGTTTTGCCGAATTAAAGCGAAAAAATAGGTAAAAAAGGTCAAATGTGAATATCGAAAACCGTGAAGCTACCGTAGCCAGTCATCTCACCGTCTGGATCATGTTTTAAAACATAGTTGACCGTAAAAAGCTACTCAGTGGGCATGAAACCATCTAAAACTCCAAAAAAGAAAAGTACCTTTTTTATCGGAAATATTTTGGATTTATGTTGAGAGCTTATGTTGACATTTTGCTCTATATCGATAGTTTTTTCCTAGTTTTACCAAACGAGTTCATCAGGCAAGAATACGTTGTGTACAAGAGGTATTTATACACAATTTTATTCCGTTAAGTCGCTTTAAAAACTTGAACTGATCACAACTTTTTGTTGTATTTTCATGAGCACAAATCATTGTTTTTTTTCTCCGAGTTACTGTATAAGCAATTGTTGAACTTTTTCTTTGTGTTGAAGCTTCAGTTCCCACAGTTCAAGACCTTACAAGTGCCTTTTTTGTTTATTTTTAGTTAGTACGTTGTTTATTTCCAGACCTTTTCGTAAGGAAAACTACACGCGTGCGGTAATTCGCACGTGCGTTAAAACTTATCAATTATGACACAGAAACATGAACCTACATATAACGTAAAACCTACTACGCTGTGAAAACTGCTACAGTAGCCTACGCTTAAATACAATATACGTTACATTGCAAGATCTTACGTTGTGAAACCTTACGTTAGGTTGTGAGATCTGATCATGCGTTACGCTGTGAGATCTTGCGTTACGTTGTGACACCTTCCGTTACGTTGTAAGAACTTACATTACGCTGTGAGATCTTGCGTTACGTTGTGAGACCTTGCGTTACGCTGTGAGACCTGACGTTACGTTGTAAGACCTGGCCTTACGTTGTCAGACCTGACGTTACGTTGTGAGACCTTACGTTACGATGTGAGACCTTACGTTACATTGTGAGACCTTACGGTTACGTTGTGACATTACTGAAACTTTCACACATTTTCACAATTGCAATGTGAGTAAACAATTGAACATGGCCTTTCACACCTGCGACAAATAGCACGTGCAGGGCGCTTATATAAGCGCCCGGACGCCCGGAGCACGTGTAGTTGAGTTTGCGCGTGTGCGCGTGCGATGGCATGCGTCAAACGAAAAGACCTGATTTCAACTTTTTCTTTCTTTTATAAATACGACAAAAGTGCTTTCGATTTCCGTGTTTGGATATTCCGATCCTACACGGTGATTGACCAATCAGAGCTTGCACCGTAGAATAAATGTTATTTTATATAAACTGGGTTTTCCCCTATGCATTTTCATTAGGCTTACAATAGGGTGCGTGGGCGTTTCGTTCATTCAAAAATTGAATTCACAAAAAATTGGAAATAATTGATTTCGCGCTCTGATTTCAATTTTTTAAAAATTGAATTCACAAAATGTTCTCAAATTCAATTTTCAGTTTCAACTAGAATTCTATTTAAAGTGTCATTGAGACGAAACTTTTACCCCTACTTTTTTCTCTATGACCCTAAAGTGCATGTATCGAAGACTTACCAAATGAAGTTTCATGCTGATATTTGGAAAAATAAAGCAGATGTTGACGAAAGAAATACGCAATCCGCCATTAAAATGTTTATTTGAGACAACCCAACAAAACTTTGCTCGTATGATTTGTCAAATGGGCTTATGTGCTGCGCAATCCTGCAGAATAATCTCATTCACTACTAGAATCCTTGGACTCTTATGCAACGATATTCCTGCTTTAAAGATATGAAATAAACTTGCTTCATTTGAAAGAGCATCAAAAAGTAGGACAATATGCAGTTTACCGTTCCTTGATATCTTTTATACAGTGTAGTTCCAGAGTTATAAAGATTTAAAGATGTCAAAATGAAGAAGAAATGTCAGAATCAAATGAACCTTTGCACACATATAGTGCAAGATGAAACACAGTTGATAATATCACCAATTTTGTTGTCAAGACAAGTGTTGTACCCAGGCCCCTTGCACGGATTTTATAAAACACCATGTATTTATCTCTGTGGGCATAATTTTCAAATTATTATAGTATAAACGTATTTTAAGCATACATAGGTATGACAAGCACATGTCTGATATAATTTTATCCTTATCAGGACAGAGCAGGTGGTTTATATATAAAATCCGTGCAAGGGGCCTGGGTACAAGTATTACCTTGACAACAAAATTGGTGATATTATCAACTGTGTTTCATCTTGCACTATATGTGTGCAAAGGTTCATTTGATTCTGACACATAGTAACTGAGCAATAGTTTAAACATTCACCAAATTAACATGGTTTACATGACGTCATAATT
Source organism: Corallium rubrum (assembly GCA_964035015.1). Lineage (NCBI taxonomy): Eukaryota > Metazoa > Cnidaria > Anthozoa > Scleralcyonacea > Coralliidae > Corallium > Corallium rubrum. The sequence continues at coordinate 94,475,805 of OZ035997.1, forward strand.
TGTGCTGAATCAGCGATTTGTTTGTGCCATATTTTTTTTTCATTAATTTTGACAACTTTAAATCTTTGTAACTCTGGAACTATAAAAGATATCAAGGAACGGTAAACTGCATATTGTCCTACTTTTTGACGCTCTTTCAAATGAAGCAATAAAATATTTCATTTCATAGGCACTTTAATATCACTGATTGCTGCAATCTTGTACAACAAAGCGTGATGATGGCATGATGGAATAATTTAATTTTAATGAGCGATTCTTCCAGGTCCGTTTGTTCGGATCTAAACATGGTGAAAAATAGTTTTTTTCAAAATATGGCTGGGAGAAAAGAGTCTGAGACCAAATAAGGCTGATGATGTCAAATCGGGACAAGCTGTATTTGCGACTACAGTTGTTTAGATCTAAAACTATGTTTGATCTAAAACTCTAATCAGTGAGTACTTGTGGGGGTGCTTATCGTACACATCTGCCAAAAGTTGGACATTGCCCAACATACAGTAGTGTACTTAAGACTTGGAAGACTAAACAACGCTAAAAATGGAAGAGCATGCAAGTGTTGAGTTGGTGAAGGACCTTTTGTTGAGAGGGAGATAGACCCACAAGAGCTGCAATGACAAATTCCCAGTGTTCGTGGTCTTAATGAGATGAGTGTTCAACACAAATATCTGAATAATTTATGTTGATTGATTTCAGTTTAACACGTGTACGATATAAATGGAATTATATACAGGCTTGCTTGTCTGGCAACACTCTAATAATCAGATTATTTATACATTGTCTTATTATTTTGTTTTTGTGAATTAAATTTTTGAATGAATGGAACGCTCATGCACGCAATAGAAGCCTGACTAGCATTCAGTGAAAACTCGTTTTTGAGATAAATTGGGTTAATTGTAAATTTACAGTCATTTTGAAACATCACTGTCTATCTGTTAACAGTATATGATTCCATGAATGTTATTCTATGCATAACGTTATTTTCACTCATTTCCAAAATATTCCTGAGTGCTTTATGAGGTTAAAACTTGCATATTTTCCACTTTTCAAGAAATGCTACAGTAGGGAGCCACTTTAACAAATCATTAACCCATCCCTTCTTCAGCTGGCAAAAAATGATCCCAATTAAAACATTTGATTGCTTGAATGAAATCACCCAAATGTTGGTGGTAAACCATTAATATTTTCCCCAAGCAATTCAAACATTTTAAGAGACCATGATTCAACTAAAAATCATGAACATGTTTTCAGTGAGTGAACAGAGATTGAGCTTGACATTGTGAGAAACAAAGGTAATTTTTATAACAAGTTTTTATTTGCAGCTTTTCAATTTCATAGAGGTGAGCCGATCATCGGCAAAACATCGGCAGAGCCAATTGCCCAATTAACAGCTAGTTTTTCTCACAATCGGCCATTGGCCAATTGTCTTTCACCATCGGATCGGCTGTCTCGAGACTCTCGTCCTCGTATTTCTGCTCTCTTGTCCTCGTTTATCATAGCCTAGCTGTATAACCCGTAATTTTGCATTTTTTCTTTCACTGGTCAGGTTCAAATTCAATAGTATACTTCAATTCTTTACCTTGTTTGGCATTTTTGCGCTTGTTGAATTGTTGGTACAAAAATATTTTAAATAAAGGAAACACTGCTGACTACTTGACTGTTTTCTGTTTGTTTTGTTGCACTCAAAATACGAGAATTGGCTTAAAGACTTCCTCTCATTGCAAAACTTGAGATGAATAAAATGACAAAATGGGAGCACTGAGCATCAGGTTAGCAAACATCGGTTTTGCTGATTAATCGGCCGATGGTGGGGAAATATCGGCTCTTAATAATCGGTATCGACAATTGGCCTTTTTTTAACATCGGCTCACCTCTAATTTCATACAACTGATTTGGCAACAAGTAAAAAATTTGGAAAATACACAGCAAGGACAAACACTTACCTCAAGTTGGAAAGTGTCTTTGGGACCAACAAGCAAGAATGTTGTAATTTTCCCCTTTCCTTTGACTGGTATTTCACCACGTTTTTCAAACGTGAAAAACTCTTCAAGGAGATTTTTCGATGCTTCACTAACTTGAACACGATTCTCCACACCAGTAGAATCCATTCTACTTGCAATGTTGACAGTGTCACCCCAAATATCATAAAACAGTTTGTTCGTTCCAATTACACCAGCTGTCACAGGGCCAGCATTGAAGCCAACTCTTAGGATGAACTCAAATCCAAGCATGTGGTCATTGAAATTCCTAATTTCTTGTAACATAGCTAATGCAAATTCAATAAGTTGCTTCAAATGGTTTTTCCCCTTACCATTTCCTTGTGAATTAAGCCCTGATGCAGCCATAAAGGTTGAACCATTCACAGTCTTAATTTTCTCAACTTCAGAAAACTCAGACTTGCCCAGCAAGTCATCAAAGTCACCAACTAGCTCATTTAATACTCGGATGCACTCCTTGCCTCCTTCAAAGTTCTCTTCATAAAAGTCACCAAAATTAACAATTGATGCAAAAATTACACCAACATTTTCATAATTTCTGGAATACAGTTTTTCTTCTTCTAGTACATCAATAACATGCTTAGGTATTATGCTTTCCAACAACCAATCAGCTTGGGCTTTGTTCATTTTTGCTTCTTTCTTGTCAAGAGCTGCCTCTGCATCAACCAGGAAGTTCATCCGAACTCCAATGTCATTGCGATAATTCAGAATGAAGATAAGGATGACAAGTAAGATCATTGCAGGTATCATATCCACACTAAGCATTTCCTCAACAGCAGCACATTTGTCCACAGTTGTTGTTATAATAACAAACATAATGGCAAGTATTGTTACAAGACCTGATTTTAAAACAGATGTGAGCTGTGTAAAATTACAGAAATGTATAAATGCAACAATCATAACATTTGCAGTAAATGTAACAAAGTCTGTAGAGCTATCTAAAATGTTCTCACAAGCAGTAAACATCAATAGTAACATCAAGACTGGCAAACACATCAAAACAGTGCCAGATACATGGCTTGACACCCAGCCAGGCACTTCGGAAAATATTGTAAAAATCCTTACATGTTGTGGAAATGCACGACTTATGTTAAAAATTAAGAAAAAAATTTCAAGAACAAAAGTGAGTGGAAAAACTACATAGATTGCTACAGGAATATAATCAATATCCCCATTAAGCATTAAAAAGCAAAGTACAACTACCAAAATATACACTAGGTTAGAAATTAAAACATCAAACAAAAAGTTAAATTTCGGTGAAGCAAATGTGGTGACTGTTGGGCTTAGCATTGTGGTGTCTTGGCCTTCTTTATGATAGGATCTCTCCAAATGCCTCTCTTTGAACCATAAAGAACCTGTAACCAATGGAGGATCTACAAAGGAATTTTCATTATCTTTGATCAGCGCCACCAACTCCATGTCATTTGAAGTTCTAAGTCGGTTGGCTCGGGCAATAGCTTCGTTGATAGTTGCACCAAATACTTGGGAGGGTCTTCGGCCAGTGTGCATGAAACTAAAATCATCCTCTGATGTGATTGATGAATTAAGGATGTCTGATTCCATTATTTCTTCACTTTTTCTTTTCATGCTGCTTTTTGGACTCTTGTTATCAGGTTGGCTCTGTACAGACAACGTGTTTGGGGCACTTGATGGTAGAACATCATTCTTGTCAATTCTAATGGAAACTTTCTTGAATGAAGGATCACCAGTACCATCTCGCTTGCGGTAGCTGTGATTCCTACTGGAACCTTTCTTTTCATGCTTCCTCTTTTTACCAGTGATGAGGTATGTTGTGATGCCCTCGAGTGCTACATGTCGAGTTCCTCCATTTCCAGGTTCGTAGAGATATGAATCATCTAGGAAATCATATGTTGTTTGGGTGATATGCACTTTACCAGGGACACCTGCGGTCTCCATCTTGTTTGCCAAGGTAACATCATTCGACCACACATCAAATTTAAAACGCTGGTTTCCAATTATTCCACATAAGACAGTTCCAGTGTGAATGCCAACTCTCATGCCAACCTGTTCACTGTTTTCTTCATCAAACTCTTTGATTGTCTTAACCATAGCTAGACCCATGTCAACACAGCAGAATGCATGCTCAGAAATTGGTTGAGGACATCCAGCAACACAATAGTATGCATCACCTAGAGTGCTGATCTTCTCGCACTGGTGGTCATATGTTAGTTGATCAAATCGCCCAAACAAGTCACTGAGGAGACCAACCAATTGCTCAGCAGTTTTGTTTGAAGACATTTGGGTGAAACCGACAATATCAGCAAACAGTATGCTGACATTTTCCATTCGGTGCATCTTGAATGGTCGAAAAGTTAGCTCCTTGTTATTACCGTTCTTAGAAACTTCCAGGATTTCTTCCGCAATCGTCTCTGGCATGACGGAGCGAATCATCGCATGTTTTGCGGACTTCTCGATTTCTGCTTCTCTCTTGGCTATCAATCTTTGGCCAAACTTCCAAAAGGTGCTCCGGTCGCGAACTTGGGCCATAAAACTAATCTGGATCGCGATGACATGTATAACCAGATGAAGAATCGCTGTACACGTAATTTTCCCAGCACTTTCGTTCGATCCCAGTACAACGTTGTACAACACCTCGTGAATAATGGAGAATAAAACCAAAATGATCATGCAGAGCAAGAGTGGAATCGAATGGAGCATCGTGTAAATAATCAGAATAAACGAAGCACACATTGCGAACCGAGCGCTGCCTGAAAGTTCTTGAACACTTCGTAAGAAAAACAGCAGATCGATGGCGATAATGAGCAGTGCTAAGAACAGTGAAGCAATGCAAGGCATATGACGGTAGAATGGCGATTTCACAAAGGCAATCGAGGCAAAGAAAACGCCACCAAAACAGGCGATGGCGATAAGAACTGGTTGGCGATTATCGTCGTTCTGGGTTGCGCCAAAATAGATCATCCATATTAACGCGGCAATCAACAAGTAAATTAATATTTTAACCACTGCACGACGATTGTTGACGAACGAGAATTCTTGGTACTCTCCCTCTAATATCGAAGAGTCAAATCTCGGGTACCACCAACCAGATGACGCTCTTTCAAAATAAAGAGGTACGCAGCCTTTGTTGTTCCGGGTGTCTACTTGCGAGAAGGAACGATCCTTTTTCACTGCGACATTGAAGGTTTTCACACGTGTATGAGAGTTTCCTGTATCAGCTTCGGATGAAGCCTGACTGTGGGTGCCATTTTCACCTGAGCAATCCATATTTTCACAGTAAACGCCGTCAGGAATGATGAGATGTGTGAAGCGACACCCCTTTATGAAGTTCTGTCTTTGTTGTTGCCACGAAAATCACGTCGTAAAAATGCAAGATTAGTGTCTTAATATTCTTACCCGAGGAAGAAGTACAATTGACGATGAATTCGACGGATTACACACCGTTCGTTTCATTAAAATACAAGATTAACTTCCCTGCTTTGGCTTTTCGATCGCGGTATTCCTCATTTCCTTGCACAATATATTCGTGAAGTATGATCATGTGACCCGCAAAAAAGAGAAATTGTTATTGTCATTGTTTGTTTGGACCAACCAATCCGAGCACAAGAGCGACAAATAATTAAAGTATTCTTGTGTTATTTGTCGGGAACCGCCGCAGTCATCTTTAATAAACAGGAGCGAATTGACAACAGGCCTACGAAAAAAATTAGAAAACCAGGTGTGCATTAATTAGGGGTTGGGGGTTGGGGGATTGAATAGGAGTAAACTTTTGGTCAAATCCGACAATCCACACTCTTTTTTGTTGAAATCCGAATCCACAGTTCAGTTTTGTCGCAAAATCCACAATCCGAGACACGAACAAGCAAGATTCCATAGAAAATTGCAAGCAAAATCCATTATAATTTATAATGCGATGTCAATTATTGGGAAAATCCGCAATCGACAAATGCGACAGAAATTTTGATCAGAACCGAAATCCACAAACCTATTCACACCCCCCTCCCCTAATTAAGCGTGGGTAGATTTATACACAAGAAGAATAACAGTTGAAACAGAGGGGGGAGAAAAAGCGCAGACAGTATTTAAACAAAAATGAAAATAGAAAAACCAGGTGCACATGAATCTTAGGAAATACAAGCGAAATTTAACGGGTGGTGAAATCCTGAAATAGCAGAAGTTTTGTAATTTTTTGCAGTTTTTTGTATTTTTGTAAAAGATTGTACTCAAAAGATCACATCAGAATAGGAAGTTTTAGTTAAAATTCAATTTTAAGACAAATTTAAGGCAATGTATAAAGCCAAAAAAGATATCGTCTGTTTCTGGTCGCGCGCGTCATCTTTTTCAGTTGCGTGTCGATCCTTTTTTTTTACATTTTTAATCATGTTTGGCTACAAAAACACTATCCTCCAGATCATACCAGAGGGTAATATTTGATCTGTCTATTAGAGTGTCGCGTTGGTTCATGTGTTATCGCGATCGAATATATATATGCAAGTTGATACGGTAGACGTAATTTTTTTACATAAATAAATCAAAACATATACGGTGCTAAATGAAAAAAAATCAGCGTCACACGTCGATTTTGGACATGCCGTGCCCTGACCAGAAACAGAAAACTTTTTTTTCCCTAATAATGGCAGGTTACGCGGTACTGACATGAGATTTGTAAATAAAATGTGAAGTAAAAGCTCACATTCAAAAGGGAGATTTTGGTTAAAAGTCTACAACATGTGATTAAATTATTATAAATTTAATTATGTATTTTGTGAATTACAGAGAGCGCGCAGTGTTTTCATAATTCATATTAAATCACCCGAACCGATCGTATATGCATGTTATTTTAATAACAAACTTGAGGTTCGTAGTAGGCAAAGTTTGCCCAAAATCGATCTGACATCACAAGTCTCTATCGCTGACACGAATCCCCTGCCTGACGTTCGCTCGACGCTCTTTATGAAAGTTCGGGATTTCTGTCGATCATCGGGTTCAAACAAAGAAATCACAGAAATTTCAACCATATATAAGGTATAACAACATATCAAAGAAAAGATCATATATTCTTCAAAATCTTATCCTTATACATTATAAATACTATACTAATACATTTATAGAGTATACCTTTATTTGTTCTCGTCTGGAAGAGGCTTATTAAAACCGTCTTCCGCCCACTTTGTTATTTTTAAAAATTAACGAGATATCATTGATGTGTTGTCAAAAGAACAAAGTCCATCCCACAGAAATTCAAATAGTTGTTCATTTCATGGCTTTCACTTTCATCTTGTTCTGTGTTCTGGCGTCCGCATAATGCGCTTTTTGCTCCATAAACTTAAAAAGCCAAGGTATTTTTAGTCTGGGAACTTTTAATTAGTACTTGTAAGAAATAAAGATCTGGTCAGTGCAAGGACTCAGGGACGCCGGGACTGGAGGGGCAGGAGGGGCAGTCGCCCCTCTTGGCTTTTGACTAGGAGGCAAGGGGGGCTGAAGTGCCCTTTAAATCTCAATAAAAAACTTGCTAAATACTTAAATGACGTGTATTGCATATTTAAACATACATGGAGGTCAAATATTTTCTAAAACCTATATTAAAGCATTCAACTATAATAAAACAAAGTATCGTCTAGGTCAATGTAAGATTGGAATCATTGGATTGCCCTTTGGCAAGTGCTTGCCCCCCCCCCCCCCCCTGCCCTTTTATCGTTCCGGCGTCCCAGGGACTGCATTCAGAAACCGTCTTCATCATATGTGATCTCATTCTCATGTCAGCAATATTGGTATTGAAGTGCAGAGAGAAAACGCACGAAGATTGCTACAATTTATTTCTTGATATATCGGATGCGTTAGAAAAAAATAGAAGCCCAACAGGATGGCAAAAAGGCGCAAATTCGCCAAACGTAGTCTTTTTCCGCGTCTGGTTTTATAGTCCACACTAGGTAGACTTGCAATAAATACACGAGTTCGAGTTGAAGGCGTTTGTCCAGGGTTTAGGTATTTGGCTCTTGGGACGAGATTGAGGTTTACTGTTTAGCATAAGGAGAACAAATAAAGAATGATAAAGTTAGGGATCTCGTACCCAGAGCCTTCGCCGTCGACGGGCACGATAATTTTCTTGCACTCTGCTCAATCTGACGTCATTTCCTGTTACTCGTCATCATTGTGTTCACAAGTTCAGAATATATACATCTTTTCAATACTGTTGGATTTCTAACATTAAATTTATTCTTTTAGCTGTTATATTTAAAATGTAAGTATACTTTTACTTGGAGTTCCTTGAAGTCGTTTCTGTGGCTTTAAAGGATATTAATATTTCCTATTTTTATATAAAGGTCTAAAGTAACGTTCAAGATTACTCTAACATCTGATCCTAAATTACCATTCAAGGTGTAAGTTCATTCTTCAGTTTATATTGTTGTTATTTTTCATACGATGAACATTTGAAGAACACGAAATGCTTTTTAAATTTCAGACTTAGCGTTCCGGAGCAGACTCCGTTCACTCATGTCTTAAAATTCGCTGCTGAAGAGGTATTAAAATATTTGAGTAATTGAAGTAATAAAACCAAGAAAATATTATAATCTTTGGATACACCTTTTCCCTGGAGCTTTTCTCTTGTCCCTTTATTAAACTGAATTAATCACGAAGCTTCCTTCAGTTTAAGGTTCCTCCAGCTACGAGCGCCATAATTACGAATGGTAAGTTCAAAATTACTTTGTTTTTATACACGACAGCTGTTTTCAGAAGATTGTTCTGGTGATAGAAATGTTCAATCTCTACTACAATCTGCAAAATCCTTCTCAATGATATTGTTCTCCACATAGTTATTTTAAATAAATATTTAAATTGTAAGTTTTAGGTTTATGCATGCCTCATATGACAATGACTGATATTTTTTCAGTAATTTGAAAATATTTAAACATCAAAACATAAGTGGGGAATATCAGTGGGAATATAAACACATGTACACACAGGTCTCCTACCCATGGCTGCCCACACGACAACCATAATTTTGCAGTGTTTTCTGCTCTTTGTTTCCTCACCTAATCGTCTACATGTATTTTCTTGACTTAAATAATAAATGAAAAATATTTAATGCTGCACAGATTAACTTGTGTAAAACATCCATCGTAAAGGAAACTAGCAAGCATTATTTAAGATGATACCTCTAGTACGATTATCCCATATAGTAGATATGGAAATATCATTCATGCACATTTGTAATACAGTAAAAACCCACATAAAAGAAACTGCAGATTAAGAACACTATATCTCACATCTTGTAAATACTTTGAATATTGCTCTGTTGCTTGTTGGACACTGTAACTGTACCTCATATTTTGTAAATAAGTTTAAATATTAATTCTTTAAATATTAATAGAGTAATATGGATGAATGATGTAATATGGATCCACGTAAAAGGAATATTTTGCGTGGTGTTTCCACAGGGCTTATGTATTTATATATAAATAACTTTAAATATTGTATTCCTATTTTTTACACACCCCCTGTGGAAATCAGCTTCGGTTGATGGGGTCAGCGTGGTTAAATAAAGTTATTCTATCCATCTACCCTTCAAGCTGAAATTTGGCCAATTAACACCCAATATATATATATTATAAGAACCAATTCAGCCTGACGAATATATATGAAGCAGTTTCTTATGCGAAAAATTACTAAAACTCAGAATACACAGCTAGCTACGGAGCATATGCTTTAAGGGTCCTTGGAAACAGACATTATAGTGCTAATATTCAATCAGTGCCAGAAAAATAGTACCAACAGTATTAGACATTATGCTGGATATATTAATTCACTCTTTTTTAACCAGATACAGTACATGTATTTTATACTATAGGAACAATTGTTTTGCCATATAAATAAGAACCTGTTAAGAACCTATCAGTCTGATTTCTCACTACACACCCAACATGTAATATAAGAACCATTTCAGCCTGACTTGGAAAAATAGGGATTCTTTTTGCAGGCTTTTACTGTACGTGATTGTTGACTATATTCTACAATGAAAACTATACATGTACTGTATATCTTTTCTAATTTGCTGTAAATTCTGAATAGAGAAAGCTTCTTACTAAAAAATTAACTGAATAAAGTAGGTTATCTGAAAGGTTGTGAATGCTGTTATTTCAATTTGTTATTACTAGGTCTTAAATTGTTGATCATTTCAAAACAAATTGATGAGTGTTACTGTTTGCATACAAAGAATGAGAAAACCTCACTTGAGCAGCTACTTTAGCAGAGCTTTTATCTGTAAGCTACATTTAGGCAGGTCCTAATGAATTTGGAACTGTACCAAAATCTGCACAGTTCCACCTTTTAATATAGGACACATACAGTATGAGTCCTAAAAACTAAACGGACAGTGAACTTTGTTAGATGAAGCACCCAGGCTTCTCAACATGAAGTTAAATTCTGCATTCATAACAAAATATTCTCACTGATAATCATATTATATTAAATAAAAATTGGAGATAGTCTTGTGCTTACACTGATCAGAGGTCTAATAAGGATGTGTTGTGTAAAAGACATTTTTAATTAATTTATATTATAAAATAAGGTGCCCTCTTCTATAAGCTCTGTGCAATGATGTCAAACTTGCCTCAGTTTATAAGAGTACAGTACATATGCATGGAGCTTTATGTTTTATTTGTTAAAAAACAATTCTTATTTGTAGTATTATAATATTATATAAAAATGAGTGGCTAAAGAAACGTGAGACATAGTCATTAGGGTGTTTTATATTAATTTGTGAACAACTGCTTATAAATGGTCAATTCTTGAATAAGTGTAAAGCTGTGGCTTATTTTGGAGTAGCTTCAACCCTGGGTTTATTTCAGTCATGGCTTATTGATTACGTGAACGTTTTATCCCAGCTGAATTGTTTTAGAAACTGCTTGTAAAAAATAAATAAAAAATAAAAATTGCCAAATGGCATCAGTGGGAATGAAAGGGTAAAGGAGAGTTCATGTCAGGTGGTCTTCCCTTGATGAGTAAAATTGTCTGGCGTTAGACAGAGTAAGAAATAAAAAGTGCCAAATGGCAATGATGAGAATGAAAGGGTTAACGAGATGTTTATTAACCTGTAATTAACTCCCACTGTGTCAGGAAGTCTTCCCTTGATGAGTAAAATAATCTTGCGTTAGACAGAGTAAAAAATAAAGTGCCAAATGTCAATGGAATGAAGGGGTTAATTAAAAGTGTTAGGCTGCCATAGGTGATTCTAATAAGAAGCACATGTTCTTATCAAATTAATCAGATTTTGTTTGATATACATTATAAGGCTGCATGCAGTTACGTATCTTCAGGAAGGTCAAAAATTTGAACCCCATAATTTTCTGATAGTTTGACATCTAGTCAAAAAGGAAAAACTCCAACTGCAACAACTTTAGCATGACACTTCATACCACACTGTGTCTTACAAATTCAAGTCAGAAAAAATATATTTGGGAAAACATAAAAACAATGCATTAAAACTTGCCTTTTAATAACACTGCTGCCTAACGTTTGCACATTCATGAATTCGCTGAAATAACTACTAAGCCGTGGCAACAACAACCAGACAGTAAGACTCAACTATTCATTTGTGTTTCAAAAAAAGGGTAAAGAAAATTATGAAGGGGTAAATTCAAAATATGTTACATTATTGACAAAGAAGCCATGCACAAATTACCTACCTTATCTTTCAGTAGTATGCTTATAATTTTAACTTTTGTGTCGGACTCTTGGACAAGTCCAAATATTTCAGTGTTTTCCCACTCTTTTTCTGAAGATGAGCCTGGGACAAGCTCAGACGTCGTGCATGTGCAAAACGTTTGGCGGTGGTGTTCCTTTTAATAGAAATATGATTGGAAGAATCCAAAGTCACAGCCGTATATAAGTTATTACATTATTATAAGGCCCACAACTGACTACATGTAGAAGAGATTGTACATTGATTATACTTAGTTTACAAATGAAATTACAATCTCAATATTATTTGTAATGACTCTTTCATGTAAGGTTACGGTTCAATATACAGGGGGGTTGAGAGCTTCTGAGCTTGGAAAATTTGAACTGCATTTTCTAATAGTTTGATGCCAAGTCAACTCAAAAAAACTGAAAAAAGAAACAGAAATCAACTTTGGCATGCAAATCCTACAAAAGCTGTTTTGATGACACTTCATACCACATTATTTGAACTAGAATCAGGGTCATGTCCCCGACCCCTTGCCCCCCACTCCTGGGTAATCCAGGGGTGGATTAAAGGGGGGTGGGTGGGGGGGGGGGTGACTGGACTGCAGCCAGGGGCCCCCAATTTTTAGGAGCCCCAAAAAATAGTTCATAAAATTTTTTTAGAGAAAAATAAAAATTCTTATATTTTAAATATAATCTTGTATGGCTAGGTACCTCAGTACTGTATATGTATCTGTCTGACCTTCAGCGTGCCTATGTATACAGTACCAGATTAAACATATGTACAGACCGCCTGATTGTACATTGGAATGTTTTGACCAGGAGTTCAGTGAATGACGTTTATCTCGGCTTCGACATTAAGCAAAGATATCTACATTTTGGGAGATCTAAATTGCAATGTTCTTAATAGCAGTGATAGTAATGCCAGGGCCCTTCTGGATTTTTGTTCGGCTTTCAATCTTACACAGGTAATAAAACAACCTACAAGATCAACTGAGGCATCCAAAACTTTAATAGATGTTATTCTAGTTACGAATAAGGGCATGGTAAAGACCGCTGGAGTAACACCAATCTCAATCAGTGATCATGACTTGGTTTATATAACTTTAAATCTTAAGGATCGTCGTCCGAAACCAGTTTATGTAATAAGACGCAGTTATAAACATTATGATGCCAGTGCATTTGCACATGATATTTCCGAAGCTCCGTGGTCAGTGATAGAGAATTTTGATGATGTGGATGAAAAATTAAATGCTTTCCACTTGCTATTCGATCCTATTTTAGATCAGCATGCTCCAATTAAGCGAGTTAAGCTGAGAACTCGACCAAATCCTTTTGTAACAGATGAGATCAAGTTATTAATGAAAACGAGGGATAACTGGCGTAGGCAAGCCAGCAAAACAAATCATCCTGACGCGTGGTCATCATATAGAGATTTAAAGCGTGAAGTTAAGCAACGATTGAGAAAGGCTGAGAAGGAATATGTAGCTAAGCAGATAAAAGACAATCCAAATGATTCCAAGTACTTATGGAAAATAATTCGTTCATGTGTCCCAAAGAAAACAACAAGTGCTAAGTCTTTTACGAAAGAGGAAAAGGTAATTGCTAATGACTTTAATCAATTTTTTTGTTCAGTTGGACAAAACACTGTTAAAAAATTCATTCATTGGCAGAGGAATTTAATTATGATTTAAATTGGTCGCCTTTTCTCCCGAGAAGTTTTCCCCTTGGTGACCAATTTACATTTCATGCTGTCACACAAGAGGAAGTCAAGCAGATAATTCTTGCAATGCCATCAGCTAAAGCTCCTGGGGCCGACAAAATTTACTTGAGAGTCATTAAAGATTGCCTTCTATATATTATACCACCTTTAACATCTATTGTAAATGCCTCTTTTGTTAACCAAGTATTTCCTAGTATGTGGAAAAAAGCCGAAATAACACCGATCCCTAAAAGCAGCGATTGTGATCATGAACAAGCTGATAACAATCGGCCAATATCGTTATTACCCATTTTGTCCAAGGTATGCGAGAAAGTGGCTTTGAACCAACTCACGCCTTATCTTTTGTCACATAATCGACTAACAGCTACCCAAAGTGGTAACAAACAGGGGCATTCAACTGAAACAACACTAATAAAGACAACTGATATAATCTTAAAAGCAATAGATAATAAGAGACTAACTTCTGTTGTTCTACTAGACATGTCTAAAGCATTTGACAGTCTTGATCATAGTATTTTGATTAGTAAACTTAAAGATGTTGGGCTGTCTATCGAAGCACTAAATTGGTTTACGAGTTATTTGACAAATCGATCCCAAACCGTACGTATTAATTCTACACTGTCCAATGCTCTAGATGTGACAAATGGAGTACCACAGGGAAGCATTTTGGGACCTTTGCTGTTTAGCATATAATTAACGACTTACCTTCAATAACTAATCAATGTCCAGCCGAAAGTTATGTTGATGACACAAAAATGTATATGTGCTTCCCAGTTAAAGATTACGATTCAGCTATGGGACTTATGAATGAAGATCTTGAGAGAATTCGAAACTGGTGTTTTCAAAATCTATTATTACTGAATCCTGGAAAAACCTTTTTAATGGTTTATGGAAGCAGGCAGATGGTCTCTAAATTACCAGCGGTTTTTCATCTTTCACTGTTGGGCAAAGAACTTATCCCAAGTGAATCGGTAAAGGATTTAGGAGTAATTTTTGATCGTAATCTTGATTTTAACGAACATATTATTAAAGTGACAGCTTCGTGCATGTCTGTACTAGGACAAATCAACCGAATTAAGTGTCTTCAATAAGGAGTTACTTATTGTAATTATTAATTCGCTGGTGTTTAGCAAGCTCTTTTATTGTTCCTCCGTCTGGTCAACGACGTCCGAGGGAAACATCAGGAAACTTCAGTCCGTCCAGAATTTGCGGCAAGAATCATTAGCGGACTTAGAAAATATGACCACGTGACTCCAATACTGAAAGAATTACATTGGATTCCGGTGAAAAAGCACTTATACTACCGGGACGCAGTGCTTGCGTTCAAGTGCATGAAAGGAATGGCACCAAAGTATCTTAGTTCTCAATTTATTACCAGAGAATCAGTAAGCAGAAGGACAACCAGGCAATCTGACCAGTTAAACATCCCACTTTTTACAAGTGCAACTGTAGTAGGGTTATTTGTAAACACGTTTACTTCTTTTATTAAATCACAACACTTCGATACAAACACTTCGATACAAAGCACAGTTTTCACCTCAGGCCATGTTGTCTTATCTCACCCTCCGTATCCCCATAGGGGGGTACTCAATACCAAATCAGAGTAACCCCCCTATAAGGAGGTACCTATTATTACAAAGTAAGAGGGGTACTCTGCGACATACCTCCCCCTCATAGGAAACAGCGTCCCGATGTTATAACACTAATTTGAACTTAAAAATCATAAATACACATAAATGTCTTAAACCCGATCATCCAACCATTTCCGGAATATCGTCTGAACAATCTCTCGGTTAGTAGTGTTCACTAAGGATAATAGTACAGCAGCTTTCTGGGACCAGACTGAGTTGTATCCAAGTCGTTCAGGTCTGCAACTGTTGCGAGTCGATCTCCTCAAGGTGGGGGGATCCTGTTCCTCCAAAGGTGGTCCAGGAGTGGTATCTTTGTCGGTTAAAACTGGAACAGTTTCATGTGGTAATTCGGCTGGCGAGGCTGGTATAAACTCCTCGGCTCCGGTATTTAGCGGTCGCGAGATGACGAACACAGGTTCTTCATTGATATCTTCTGGTGGGGTTACCATTTGGTGTGGCCGCGCTTGATCTGGAAGTACAGGCAGCTTGCGACGTCGCCGCGGAGGATTGAAATTGCCAGGCTCAATCGTTTCTTTCTCAGTCGGGTGTGATCCAACAGGAACAACTGTAAGGGGCAGCAAGAGGTTCCGATGAAGCACTCGTTCCCGTCCTCCACCTTCTGGTCGGACCTTGTACACTGGTAGTTCGCCCATCCTCTTCATCACTACGTGGGGTTGGTCCTCCCACCTATCGGCTAACTTATGCTTTCCACGTACAGTGAGATTCCGAACAAGGACGCGATCACCAGGCTGGAACCGCAGGTCCTTCACATATAGATCGTAACGCTTCTTGTTCCTTGTCGTTGCGCTTCGGACATCTTGGGTAGTTCGCTCGTACGCGTACTGCAACCGGGTACGAAGTTTGTCAACGTAACTGCTTTGGGATGACGGCAGTTGGCCCTTGGTAACCAATCCAAAGTTGATATCAATTGGCAGTCTCGGAGTTCGACCAAACATCAGATAATAAGGCGAGTACTTGGTCGAAGTATGCTTCATGCAGTTGTAGGCATGTACCATTTGCAGAACGTAATCTGGCCAACTTGACTTCTGGTCTTTGTCAAGACTTCCGAGCATATTCAACAGGGTCCTGTTGAAGCGTTCCGTCTGGCCATTTCCTTGGGGATGATATGGCGTCGTACGGGATTTCACGATTCCCGCTAGTTTACACAGCTCTCGTATGAGAGTGGACTCGAAATCAGCTCCCTGATCTGAATGGATGCGGTGTGGGAAACCATAGTTCATGAAGATCTTTTCCCACAAGATCTTTGCCACTGTGGAAGCCTTCTGATTTCGGGTTGGATATGCCCACGCAAACTTGGTAAAGCTATCAGTGATGACTAGAATGTTACTAAAGCCACCTTTACCTTCTTCCAATGATAGAAAATCGACTGCCAACACTTCAAGAGGTTCCGTTGTTTCCAAGGAGAGCATTGGGGCAGCAGCCGGGGAAGACGTCTTGCGTTTTATACACCTGTCGCAGCTTGCAATGTAGTGCTCAACATCACGTGTCATGTAAGGCCAAAAGAAACGTGCCCGAGCAAGTTCCATGGTACGGTCTCTACCTGGATGACCAAGTTCATTGTGTATTCCCTGCAGTGCTTCTTGTCGGCTGCCTGCAGGTAAAACTAGCTGGAAACTTTGGGTTCCTTCCTCGTCACGACACCGTTTTAAAATCCCATCGCGAATAACCAAACGGTTGAACTCCTGAGCTAGTCTCCGAGCCTCTGGACACATAAGCGAAAGTTCTTTGGACTTAGGCGGTGTTGCACTCTGGACAAACGGTAAGACCTCAGCAACGACGGGGTCGCGGCGTTGTAGTTCTGGCCAATTAATAGTCGCGTTGGTCATTGACGAGGTTCGTTGGAGAACGGGACCTCCAAGATCGGTTACTACTGCTTCTGGTCTTGCACCAAGAACTTCAACTGCTGGTGACCAAATATCATCGTCCGATTCAGGGACCTGAACGTTGCAGGATTGGCATAGGGCTTGAAATGCTTGCTCTGAGAGATCAGCAGTAGGTGATTCCAAAGGCTGGAGTCGGTTCAAGAATTGGGCGAGGTAATCCGATTTGACATCACTCCTCTCGGGGCCCGAACCTTCGCGTGGGATTCTAGAAAGGCCATCTGCATCACCATGTGCCTTGCCTCTGCGATACGTGATAGTAAAATCGAACGGTGCCAAGGAAGTTAACCATCGTTGATCTGTCGGGCTGAGTTTTGCTGATGTGATGAGGTAAGTTAACGGATTACTGTCCGTCACAACGTGGCACTTCATCCCATAGAGGTACTCTCGAAATTTCTCAGTCATGGCCCACTTGAGAGCTAGGAATTCTCTCCGATATGCCGAGTAGTTCCGTTCTGCTGAGTTCAAAGCCCGACTTCCGTAAGCGATGACCCGAGCTTTGTTATCTTGCATTTGGTACAAGGCAGCACCCAGGCCCTCCCCGCTTGCATCGGTATGGAGGATGAAAGGAAGCTTGAAATCAGGAAACCCAAGAATTGGAGGAGAGGTCAACTTGGTGATGAGTGTCTCAAAGGCGTCTTGGCATTCCATTGTCCAAACAAACGGTGGGTTCTTCTGGGGCCTTTTCTTTCCTTTCCCATGCTCTCCTGCCAGCAACCGTCGAAGAGGTTCACTCAACTTGGAAAATTGGTAGACAAATGAGCGGTAGTAACTGGTGAACCCTAAGAATGTCTGCAGCTGCTTGCCATTCTTTGGTGGATTTAACAACCACTCCTGTAATGATGCAATCTTCTCTGAATCTGGCTCAATGCCCCCAGCTGAAACAATGTGCCCAAGACATTTAACTTTGCTCTGGAAAAGTTTGCACTTGGAAGGTTTTAACTTGAGGCCAAACTGACTTAGGCGGTTCAGGACTTCTTCCAATCTTTCAAGCATTTCGTCGAAACTGCTCGCAAATACAATGACATCATCAATGTACACCACACACTTCCTGAAATTCAAATCCTTTAAGCAATGTTCCATTAATCTCTGAAACGTGGCAGGGGCATTTGTAAGTCCAAAAGGCATCCTGTTGAATTCGTATAATCCCAAAGGCGTTGTCATGGCTGTCTTTGGACGGTCACGTTCTGCCATTTGAACTTGTAGGTACCCACTTTGAAGATCCAAAGTACAAAAGTACTTCGAGCCACTTAATGCTTGCAAGATCTCAGTCACTCGGGGGATTGGGTATGAATCCTTAATGGTTCTTGCGTTTAACTTCCGAAAATCCACACATAACCTGATACTGTTGTCTCGCTTGCGAACTATCACCACCGGGGATGCATAAGGGCTCTTGGACTCTGTAATGACTTCTGCATCCAGCATATCCTGAATTGCTTGTCGAAATTCTTCCATCTGACCAGGGGCCACACGTCGGTAGGTCTCCTTAAAGGGAACCCTGTCCGTGACGTTTATCTCATGCTCGACTTCGGTTGTGCGTCCAAGGTCGGTTGAGCTTGTAGCAAATACATGGGACATCCTGTTAAGCAGACCAACAACCTTTTCTCTCTGTCCTTCATCAAGGGATGCTGACGATAAGTCAAAGAGATCTTTGGCCTTACAACCACCATCGCTTCTTGGCATGGTGGAAGTGTCCATTATAGATGATGCATGGTGCACTGTAGCAATCTTTGTCCTTGGATGGATTGTCACTGGCTGGCTTGTCGTGTTGGTGATCTCTATGGGTACTTTACAGGTGCTGAGGCCTCTGTGCAGTGTAACCAGGCCAGGTGTAACTGTAAGAGCCCCAGTCTTTTCCATCTCACTGCTGGGTTCAATAATTGCCTTCAATGCCCCATCTGGAGGGGGTCTTGTAATTCCCCAAACAACCATTCGCTCATTAGCTCCGACCACAACTTTGCGATCAGTTAATTTCACATCAATTTTGCCACTCTCTTGCTTAGTGATAAAGCTCTCGCACATGTGAAGTGATTTATAGGCCCGGGCCCATGCTGAAGAGCACTTCGCCCTCTGAAGATAGTTCCTTCCATGGGTCTTGACACACTGTTCTCTGCATTGTTTTGCTACGTTGGTACCAATAATGACAGGAACACATTCATTGTAGGGGTTGTCTGGAACAACAAGGACCAAGGCAGGGTAATTGCCATCAATGCTAACTTCCTTAGAAGGGAACCCAACCATAACTTCAATATACCCAAGGAATGGCACTTCTTTACCACCAGCACCCACAACTTTCATGAGGTTATTGAGGGGCTGTATTGGGATCCTTTCAAGTGTTTCTTGTAAAAGGAGTGAGACACAGATGAGACTTGGCTACCAGTATCCAATAAAGCACAACATGGGTGACCATTAATGATAGCTGTACACTCATTTGAGTCTCCAATAAGGGATTTAAGCTTGGACATCGTGGGATTCTGGGGCCCTGAACAGTTGTTATTCACTGCCTCCAACTGGCCCTCGTCGAAGGCATCATCCCGTTTCCCGAGTCTGGGGTTCCTGTAGAAGAGGGTGTGTTTCGGCAACCTTTTCTAATATGACCTACCTGGCCACAGCGATAGCAAGTAGGAATGTTGTAACTCTGTCGGGAGTTTCTTTCACCAAACTGATCTTCGAGCTGTTGATCAGACCCCCTCGAGTATTGGGTCCCCTTGCTATTCTTTTCTTCTGTCATTACCCCTTTCAGTTCCTTGGCTAAGGTGGTGCACATGTGGGATAACCATGCTGGTGGACCATTACCACCTGAGGCCTGGGTGGCTGGATTATCTGAGGGATCTCCCTGGGAGGTTTGAACAAAAGGAGAATCTTCGGAATTAGTCCCAGACATTTGATTTGAGCGTGCTAATCTTCTGGGGACTTGTGTTGGGAGTGCTTCTTTCTCACCATAACGTGCTGCCTCTATCAACTCAGCAAAAGTTTTGCAGTGATCTTTCTTATGACGGGCCTTATCTTTAATGTTTCCCTTCAAACCCTCCCAGAAAATAAGTCGAAGGTGGCGATCTAAAGCATCTTCATCAGGAAGAAGTTCAGCTCCTAGAACCTTGGCTCTGCGGATTTGGTTGTCGAGCCTTGAAGCAAAGGCAGACACTTCTTCTGTCTCCTTTTGGCGAAGCCCATACGCTTTTGAGAGTAATTCATCGCCTACTAATGCTCCCCCATCACCATAGAACTTATCAAGTTGTGTTAGAATACACTCAGGCGAAACACCAGGCTCAAATCCCACAATCTTGTTCTTCGCTTCACCTTGAAGTGACTTTCGAATATGCTCGCTGATAATATCATTCGAATACAACCCTTCGCTCATCGCACTGCTAACTTCAAAGCGCCAGACACGGTAAGCAACTCCCTTTACACTCTTCTCCCCTTCAGTAAACCCATAAAATTGCGAAAATTGGGGACGGGAAAGGTATTGAAGCGTGGATGAACTCTTCTGTGCTTCACGTAACACAATTTTTTCATTACAAATGTCAGCAGAACAACTGTACTTTAGAAAAGATTCGATACTCACGAATTCTGCCTTCCAGCTTTTCAGGTCGCTTTTAAACTCTTCATGATATGCTTCATTGAGTTGTTCCACAGTCATTTCGCCTCCTTTTGTTAGGATTCTTCTCACACGATCTCTTTCAATTCGCACCTTCTCTGTGTCACTGAGCTCCATTTTCTTCGCTGAAATGTTGTGGTTTATATAGACTACAAATGCATACAAATAGTCACCACGAGCAAATAGTTTCCTTGACCAGGTCCCCTATCGGGCTCCAAAATGTAGTAGGGTTATTTGTAAACACGTTTACTTCTTTTATTAAATCACAACACTTCGATACAAACACTTCGATACAAAGCACAGTTTTCACCTCAGGCCATGTTGTCTTATCTCACCCTCCGTATCCCCATAGGGGGGTACTCAATACCAAATCAGAGTAACCCCCCTATAAGGAGGTACCTATTATTACAAAGTAAGAGGGGTACTCTGCGACACAACGGGACAGAAATCGTTCCAGTATCGCATAGCAAAACTATGGAATGAGTTACCCTCAAATATCAAACTATGTGAAACTATTAGTAATTTTAAGATTAATTTGAAGAAGAACTTATTAAGACAGTTCTTAAGCGAGTAATAACTATAAACTAAGATAGTTTTAGCAGAGTTTTATCTTTCCTAAGAGTTTATTATGTAATTTTATAGCTTTTATAGTTAGTTATAGTTCTTGTAACCATTGATTCTGAAAAGCCCTTTTGGGGGATGATCAATTAAATATTCATTCATCATTCATTCATATAGCCAAAGCAGCATATATGCCGTGCGCCCCAAGCTTTTGGGGCCCCCGGTGCTTTCTGATTGCACAATTTTTAGTTCTGCACTTTCTAGAAAGCATTGGGCCCCATGCTGAGGGCTCAAGACTCGGGGATGGGGGGGGGGGGGGGGGGGTGTTCAAGGGGCCCCATGCTGAAAATATGCTGTGGGTCCCACACAGCCCTATTCCGGCCCTGTGAAAATCTTACGGTAATACTGCCTTATACCACACTACAGTACTTAACAAATAAAACATAAAGCTCCGTGCATATGTACTCTTATAAAGGCACGTTTGACGTCATTTGAACACGAAAGAAGTTGAGTAGAGGTACACTTCTTTCGTGTTCAAATGACGTCAAACGTACCTTTATAAGAGTCATATGCACAGGAGCGCCCGCGGTATGTTTCATTTGTTTTATAAAATAAGAAGAGGAAAAATCAAACTAAAAGTGAGGTAGTTTAGGAATTTGACGGGCTTTTTCAGCCAGCTGACGCCATTCTACGCCATTTTACGTCATTCATGATCTCTGTTCTCTTATAAATGCACGGAGCCCAGCCAATCAGAGCGTGCGTAGAGGACACCTTATTTTATAAAGTTATTTATACTTAACTTATGAATGATATAAAGTTTTAGCGTAATAGTGAAAAGTCTATCCAAAAGAACAGAACTTTTTTGACCTGTTTGAACTTTTCCTGTTTGGTGACTATTACAATTTTAAAACAAATCTCATTTCAAATTAAAAGATTGTGTGACTAAATATTTCTGGTTTGCAACTAAAATTTTGTTTACAAAATTGCAACCACATTTTTTCTATTAATTTTGATTCCTGTCACAGTACACACAAGTACATGCAGTGCACAATTAGTACATACAATATGTCAAAGCAATCCAAGGTTTGGTCAGACATGATCAGACAATGATTATTTAATTATTACTAAAAAGAGGCATGCCGCTAACCAGCTCACGAGACCTACACATGTATGAACCTCAACGAATAAAATGCTTGATTACATGCACTCGTACTGGAATTATGCAAAGATGTTTGTGTAAAATAGGGCTAATCATCGCAATAAAGCATTTCTTCTAAACGGAGAATCTTGTGATCAGAAGAATAATTTCAAATGAAGCCGAATCATTGCTGTAGAGAAACGTTTTCTGACTACCCCAGTTGGGAATCGGACCCAACGTCAGATGAAAACCAAGAATAGGCTGTTGAAGGACAACTAAAATAAAATTAATGTTTATAACTTGTGATCAGATTTTTATTAAATTCTTATCCAAATCTCAACCAAATTCAACCAAATTTCATGGGTTGGTGTTTGGTCTATGATCAATCTTTTCACAAACTTTCATGAAAACCTGTACAGTACTTTGTGAAATATCCTGGCGACAGACAAACAGGTAAAAAGTAACATAACCTCTTGGCAGAGGTATTTATTTGTTGGAAAGAAAACTTGTGCAGTATATTTCATGTAACTTTAAGCCTTCGCATTTTTTTCATACAATGTTAATATATATTTAATGGTTAGACTGAATAAACAAAGTACAGTAACATAGTATTGGCAATACTGGCTGATATGAAAGTGCAGGATGCAGTGAAAGTTTGACAGGAGAAATTTTTTCTAAGGGGCTGTTTACGTGTAAGGCGGGACGGGACGCTTGCCGAGACGGGACGTTTTAAAAGCGGGATCGCATCGCTAGTGTATTTTCCCTTCATTTATCTTATTTCACACATGCACTACATGTATACGTGCAACTTATCATATGTTGATTGTTTGTTATGTAGATGGAATTGGAATTAATCCATCGCAAAGTGCCGGTAAGAATACTCATGATCAATTATTTTCATACTGTAGATGTTATGCTAATATAATATGTGTACATCTTTAATAGCCTGTTCACATGAGGCGATTTATCTTGGGGGGGGGGGGGGGGGGTCTGGTTATCCCTATCCTCGGAGATATCTCGATGTTAGTTCATTTCCATATTTAAAAGGTAGGTAAACCGTTCACGTAAGACCGAGACAACTCGTGGGATATGGATAACTCGGTCTGAGCAATAGGGTAACCCTAGGGTAACCTTATCCCACCTCTATATGTGAACGCTTCCACCAGAGTTCTCCTGGGGTAGGGTCAAGTTTTATACAATTACGCATGCGTGATTATGTTCTTACCCGGGATAACTCGTGGTGAAGCGTTCCCATGAAGCTAGGGTTCGGGGTCCAGGGATAACTCGGTAGTTGTAGTTGTGTTTTATCAATGTGAAACAGGGCTAACTTTGATCCTAGCCCCCGAGTTATTCCTGCTCCCCGAGATAACCCAGTCTCATGTGAACAGGCCCTTAGAAAATTTAGTCTTAAGCCCTAATCAAGTCATCGCAAGTTGGCAGTCACGAATTTCTTTGGCGGTCGTTCGAACTCCCAAATTAACAAAATAAAGGTTTCATGAGTGTTTTAAACAAGTTTTAACTTTGTCACGGTACATGATATTTTCGGGAAAACATTCAGAGCAGCTGGCTGAGATAGCGTGACTGCCAACTTGCGATGACTTGCGTCCTCGTTTGGTTAGGGCTTTAATCCTGCCAAAAACACTGTATAAGATTGATGTGCTGCTTAGGGTTTAAGTTGTCTCCCTACTGTTTCTTCAAAAGTTGAACAAATGCAAGGTTCAACCTCAGAAACTGCTCATGAATATTTTGGAAAAGAGTGAAACTAACGTTATGCATTATTGGATGAGGTTTTTGTGATATCTGGAATAATCAAGGTCGAGGTTAGTGTTAATGTTATCAGCCTTCTGCTTCGGCTGATAACACTTACCTCGACCTTGATTATCCAGATATCACAAAAACCGAATCCAATAATTGTTTTATTGTATATTGTATTCAATCTCAATGTTTTTAGGCTTCCCATGGAGTAAAACGAGCCATCTTTTTTTCGTGCTTCCACGTAAAAAGATTTCAAAACTTTTGCAAGTTGTTCTTTTTCGTTCGGTCCTGGATTTCTTTTTCTCTAAGATACTCATAGAAGAGTTCTTTCGCAACTTTTGTCGATCTTTTTGTGTTGTCAGAGTCTTTGTCTTCAAGTAATTTTTCGATTTCTTCCACAGTCGAAGACGAAAATCGAGCAGTCATGTTGTTTTTGCTTGTTTGGAAAGCTTCCGCTCGTTAGGAAATCTCGCATTGCGGGCGCAACCTATAGATTAGTGAATAATCTGCTAGCTGCGCTGATTCCCCTAATTAACTGTACGCGCTTAGCCAATGAGAAGACAGGAAGTGACTACAATGTATAATAATAGCTGTTAACAGTATTTAATGTCTTGGACGTTATTCTACGTTATGTTAGTTTCATTCTTATTCAAAAATATTCATCAGCAGATTCTGAGGTTGAGGCTTGCGATTTTTCAGCTTTTGAAGAAACAGTAGAGAGCCACCTTAATTTCTTCTGTCATTTGCCCACTCCATCATAATTTCTGCGCTATTGTTGCTTAACAGAACAACTGCTGGTTGAACTGATCATTGCTCGTGACATACTATACATTTTGTGATTGGTCAACTTAGTTAAAAGAAGGCTTGTCATTGGCTTATCGCCAGAGGTTTATATCACCAATTATAAACTCCTGCAACAGCCAATGAAATGCAAGGCTTTGTGATAGAAACTTGTAAACTTATACTAATCCCCGAGCCGGGCGGAGGGCCGAAGGCCCGGAGCCCGGATGAGGGTGCTAATCTCGACACGCGTGGAGTCCATTTTACACGCGTGTAGAAAAAGCGAGGGAGACGAAATCTGGGAAATAGTTTATATATATATATATATATATATACATTTATATATATATATATATATATATATATATATATATATATATATATATATATATATATATATATATATATATATATATATATATGTTTGGTACGGTGTCACGCGGTAAGAATTGACTGGCGACGAAGAAAACTATAAACTCTCAAGCAAACAGTATTTTGCTTTTGTTTATTAAAACGAAACGAAATGGAGCACGAATAAAAGAAGGATACAAACAACTCGTTTAATATATCTTGAAGAGAAACCAGAGAACTTGAAGAAACCAAACGCCGCATGGTAAACAAAAACTCGATCTGAATTGCAGTGTTTGTAGTAACTCCGTGGTCAAAATACGGTAGGATTCTTGTTGTTTTCATGTTTTCGCTTATTAACCTAAACAATATACAGCTTCACGTTTTCATGCTTTCCCTTTGCTCGTCCAAACCATAAATCAGTTTAATTAAAGCTAACTTAAGAGTAAAACACTACCTTTATATAAAACTTAAATGTATTATTACAGTACATGTAAATACTCATGGGCTTTGGCGATTTTTTTGGGTGTATTTCCAAATTTTCGACTGAAACGTTGTCTGTTTAATACAACTGATTCTAGCGAATTGTTTTTATCTCGGACTCTTTTTTAAATGTAATTTTTGAGCTGTTGACTTTTAATTCTGCCTTTGCATGCAAAACATGCATGTATATGTATAGGGAAGCCATTTAAAGCTTGTTAAAATAATCCCTTTTGAAACCTCCTAAAAACATATTTTGTACAACCAGAATTTAATAATGAAATCTAAGTTTTGCTTTGATATGTAGAATTTTCTTGAAGATTATCATTTGTTTATATATCTGTTTGTTTTTATATTTGCTGTTACATCAGTGCTTATTTTAATCAGGGTGGGTGGGTGGTTGGGTGGTTGGGTGGGGGTTGTTTCATAAAAGCATTTAATAAAAGCCGGCGAGGGGTTGTTGCATTCATGTATTTCTAGTAATATATAGATTCGTTTGAGAAGCTATATCCAACACTCGTCAGTGTTCGTCCTCCGATGTCTACATACAACCAATAGAAATTGGAGGAAGGACATTAAGATTTGTTGGATTTATTACTTAGGCCCGTTTCGAATGTCTCTCTTCTCATGCACCGAACCTAACACAAGCATTAAATGCGGCAGAAGGCGACGTTTGAAGCAATTAAGAGCGGCAGATTGTATTTGGAGTGGCAAGGCTTGTCGCATAATTATGCGACGCTGGAGCGACTCTGATTCAAACGTCCAACTTCTCATGTGTCAAACCTAATGCATCAATTATTTTAATGTATTATCGCTGCCAATGATCATTTACAAGGTTTTTGCCGGTTTTAATAGTTTGAGGAATTAAGGCTCTTTTCCAGTCATCGTAAAAACCAGTTCGCAGCTCGCTGCGAGTGTTGGCTTCTAATTTAAAACAACTCGCAGTGCTTGTTTTCTCCTTGTGAGTTCTTTTCAATGAGATAGAAGTACTCGCAGCAAGCTGTGAACTAGTTTCTGCGATGACTGGAAAAGA
Organism: Corallium rubrum; assembly: GCA_964035015.1. NCBI lineage: Eukaryota > Metazoa > Cnidaria > Anthozoa > Scleralcyonacea > Coralliidae > Corallium > Corallium rubrum. The sequence continues at coordinate 94,502,407 of OZ035997.1, forward strand.
GCCTTTAGGTTCGACGAATTAAGTTCGACGTTTGAATCGATGCCGCTCCAGAGCCGCTCCAACGTCGAAACTATTTGTATTAGGTTCGGCGCATCAGAAGAGCGACGTTTGAAACGGGCCTTAAATTACTTAATATTTATTACGAGGCTCTTGTTCTGTACCTGTACCTGTACCTATACCTGTACCTGCACTTGTACCTGTACCTGTACCTGTACCTGTACCTGTACCTGTACCTGTACCTGTACCTGTACCTGTACCTGTACCTGTACCTGTACCTGTACCTGCACCTGTACCTGTATACGTACACTAGTGGTAAACGTGTATTTTGTTTTTTCCATTTTAGGAAATGTTTTTCTCAAACATGGATCAGAACTAAGGCTTATTCCAAGAGACAGAGTTGGACATATGAGATTCTTAGCTAGTTAAATTTATCCACAACACTTGGCCAGTAGATTTATTTGAAATTCCTAAATTAATTAACACATTATTTTGGACACTATATTCACAAAAGCTGTTTGCTTCCCAAAATTGTGTCACTAAATGTAGGTAATTTCTTCACTCATGCAAGCAGTCTTGTTACAAGTTGTCATCCAGTTGATATCAGAATCTATTTCCACCATTTTCTCCGGCTTGTTGAGACCACCCTTGCAAGGATGTAAGCAAGTTTGTAACAAGTTATTTTCATCAACAAGTCTGTCATAGGTTGGTCCAAACGCAACTTGCTGCGGCATTGTTTGTATGAAGTTTCTACAAAGTTGATAACAGCTTGTAGCAGCTCCGTGCAACGGACTTCAAGATTCAGACAACGAACTACGATTTTAAAAAAGTTTAACAGTGGTAGTAAATGGTGGTGCGTGTATAGACCCTTTTAATAATGCAGAATACGTCATTTTCCGACATTGACGTCATTTTCTGCTTTTTGAATTCTATTGAAAATATGCAAAAGTTGAGACAATAAACCAACTTGAAAAGGCTTCAAAAGAAAAATTGAAAAGAGATGACGTCATAGGGTGAAAATTACGTATTCTGTGCTTATTAAAAAGTCTATTGGTTAGTCTATAGTTAATAGAACTTATTATATAGATACGAGTGTTTTATTAGAAAATATGCAGTGTCGTATTTTCCATATCCTCACTAGTGAAGATATCGATGACGTTTTGCATTGAATCTATATAATAAAAACAAAATTACACGCTGCCTTGAAAATATGAATTTTATCTTGTCGTGGTAAAAACGATATTTTACTCATTCGCTACGCTCATTCGTAAAATATTGTTTTCACCACTTGAAGATAAAATCCATATCTTCGCACCACCGTGTAATATTCTCTATTTACGGGTTTTTCCTCTGGTGGCGGCGCCCAATATTCCTCGCATTTTTCAATTTAGCCCCACTGTTGCAAACACATCTTGTTGATAAGCCGTGAGATTTTTACCTTTGTACTTGGTTACTATATATGCAAATTGAACAAAGCTGTATACTATGTAATACGTGCATGCAATAATCTTTGCGATAAATTGTACGTTACGTGTAGTGTATGTGGTACGACGTCTGCAAGCTTGGTATAGTATAACATGTTTATTCGTAGAGGTTCGTCAAGTTCAGTTACTCAGAAAAGATTTCTGAGCCCCAGACAGGGTTGGGACTCAGACTGGGGCTCAGAAATCTTTTCTGAGTAATTGAGCTTGACGAACGTCCACCAAATAATAACATTCCGTATTTCCGCACGAGTCAGATACGGCCTGTCTTGTATGTATTTGGTTGCTATAACTATCGATCACTGCGGCTTGTCTTACGGTTGCTCCTTGGTATTTGCTAGTAATTAGGTTATGTCTGACAGTTGACAAAAGCAAGCAACCACGGATGTCAAATGAAACTCAAAAGTATTGTACACGCAGTCTATGCAGTTTTGAGAGTTTCATTTGACATCTCTGGTTCCCGGTTCTATATATGACTGACCAGGCTCTATCAGAGTTTTGGTTATCTTTCAATAAAAAATCTTCAAAAAGGACATTGTATTGACTGTACTGCTATCACGGCCACCTCGGTTTTCATTGTTCCCACACGGGCATATTTAAGCTCTAAATAACCCGATGCATAATTACTAAGAAGTACATTAATCGCAACTCAATAATTTATTCACTCTGAAGTTGTTGACTCCGGTCCGCCCTTATAAACCGTGTGGCTCGCTTGTCGAGGGCGTGCGGAACGCTCTTAGCACGGTGAAGCACGCTGGTGATTTATACGATCGAGCCAACACAGTACCTATATAAATAAGCGATGACTGAATATAATTTATTTTAATCCATAATTTAATTTTAGCGTTCTGATAAATTTGGTTCGTTCAAAATTTTTCATGTATAAATCGGACAGCGTTCTATCAGCGTGCCAGGACCGCGCCAAATAATTAATCAGTTCGGTGCGCTCATAGCACACTGTATAAACCAGGCCTAAACCTCCCTCAGCTTTCGGGTACATTTAATCACTAATCAACCTCAATGACATGCTATTACTTACAAAAAGTTATTTTCGTATTTATTTTGCCGTGGGGAGAACCCGCCGCCATGCACGGTAAGAGTTGGAAACAAATTGTAAAAATTCATGTTATTTATTGATTTGCGGATACACCATGTGGATTAAATTCAATTTTATTGCTGAGTTTTCGTCCCGGGATAAAAGCTCATCAATTTTATTCATGAGCACCAGGGATGAAATCTCAGCAATAAAACTGAATTTAATCCACATGTTGTTCCAATTCCACAAATCAATAAATAAATAAATTGTAAAAATTTTAACTCTTCTGGTAGCATGCGACTTGATAAGTCTGTATTTACTGGAACTCACCGCCAGAAACGAAATAAATTTAATTAATATCAACTACTGTGCTTAGAGTGAAAAAATAGTTCGATTGGGATATGCAATTTTCTCACCATATTTCACTGGCGCACACATGCAACGATTTTAAGCTAGATTTTCTCTATTCTAGGCGTAAAATGTTGAGCGCTCGACGTTTGAATAATTTTCTACTTCGCTTCACATGGAAACTCACAAAACACAAGAAAAAGGTCGAGCGCGCGACATTTTAAGACTGTTTTCATTACGTCCGCTTTGTCTGCATGGGCGAAGTGGAAATTTTCAACTTTTCGAAAGCGACCTGAACAATGCACGCTCCGCCCGCGCGGGCAAGGTCAAAGCGGACGTAATGAGAACCTTCACGCGGCTAGTGGAAATCCAGCGGTAAGGGGAGATTACAGTCTCTTTTTTGCGCATGTTCATTGGATTGGTTACGTTTTGATTTGAGTCCTAATAATTTTGATAATATTTTGATACAAGTCTTGGACGAATTAGTTTTAAAAGACTCACTACAGATTATCCAGTTCCCGGCCAGCAGCGTAAAATAATTAGCAACACTATATACAGCAACTGAGCGACGTCCTGCATGACCTGTCTTCAGGTTGGTTGCTTTTGCAGGTAAAGGTTCTCCATTCCCGAAAAGTTTCAAATAAATAGCCTTAGAGGCACCTTTGGTGGCGTAATACTGTTTCCCACTACCACCAGTGCGTGACAGAGTGGTTGTACGCGTATAGAGAGAACGAGGATATCGGGATTCCGGTGGACACAAGGTGCATGTTAGCGCGCTGCCTCTCACCAGTGAAGTTAAGCCCGGTCAATAGCGTTAGTACCTAGATGGGTGACCACCTTATATAGCTCATGTGAGTAGAGTTGGTTCTCTCCTGTGCCTCGAGGATTTTTCGCCGGGTGTTCCGGTTTTAATTTCTCCCTCTGCTAAGTCAACACTTAGACCTCACGACCCCATGCATCAACGTTTGCTCCAGTGATTAGATAATCGTAATAATAATAGGTTTGTAACACCAATCGTGATTAAATAAATAAATAACGTTTGTTTGTTTGTTTGTGGCGTCTCCAACACAAAATGAAAGAAAATGCGAAAAACGGACTGTAGTTACCCTTTAATGTAAATGACCATAACTTTGACGTCACATTGTATGACTTATTGAAAAACTCGAACGTACTATCTTCGGGATCATGTAACGAAATCATTTAAACTGGCTGTGTACTAAACGTGTATATAACTTTAACACAACGTATACATGGTTAGAGGTTAGAAAATTTATGAGTTGAAAGACGGTAGAATTCTTTATTATTATTGAAGTAAATTCTATGCACACGTGACGACGAAACTCCAGAACACGTGACAATGAAGGACAACAGCTAATAGAGTACCGTCGAGCTGCTATTTATAGCGCAAAATGCAAGACAGACAAACAAACCAAAATTGACTTTCAAATTATTGTCAATGAGTCATTAGCTTGTTTGGACTGGAAGAATTATGGGTAAAAGCAGACAAACTTAAATGGTGACGTCATCACGACGGAGCGCTATTAAACCCGATCATTGTTATTAGATCATATTTCCACAAGCTAATTAAACAAAAACAGAACAAAGACTTGAGACGAGTTTCCAAACCATGTATAGTTCTATTAACTATTGATACACCAATATGGCCGCCGTGACGTCAGATGAAAATGATCTTTGTTATACACCCAAGCCTAGTCTATGAAAGTGGCCTGCTCGTTGCTGGAAGACTAAGGCGGCGTTCAGACTGAGTGCCCGTGAGCTCTGGGAACGAGATTGGAAGGGCACTAAATGCACTGGTGTTCAGACACGTTCCCAAACGCTGGATGCTTTTGGTGCTTCTCGGCGCCAAAATATATTTTATCGATGTGTTTCCACTGTTTGTTCCCGTTCAGAAGATTGGTGCTCATGCCCGGCACGGTGCCCGGGGCACCGTTCCCGGTTTTTCGCTCGGGAATGATGTTCAGACTAGTGACCTATTTCGTCGTGTAAACAGGCGGAACCGTACTAAGTCGAGAACGGTTCTGAATATGTCTTCCGTGTAAACAGGCGGAAACGTACTAATTCGAGAACGGTTCCAAATTTGTCTTCCGTGTAAACAGGCGGAACCGTGCCATACTAATTCGGGAACGGTTCTGAATTTGTCTTCCGTGTAAACAGGCGGAACCGTACTAATTCGGGAACGGTTCTGAATTTGTCTTCCGTGTAAACAGGCGGAACCGTACTAATTCGGGAACGGTTCCAAATTTGTCTTCCGTGTAAACAGGCGGAACCGTGCCATACTAATTCGGGAACGGTTCTGAATTTGTCTTCCGTGTAAACAGGCGGAACCGTACTAATTCGGGAACGGTTCTGAATTTGTCTTCCGTGTAAACAGGCGGAACCGTACTAATTCGGGAACGGTTCTGAATTTGTCTTCCGTGTAAACAGGCGGAACCGTACTAATTCGAGAACGGTTCCAAATTTGTCTTCCGTGTAAGCAGGCGGAACCGTGCCATACTAATTCGGGAACGGTTCTGAATTTGTCTTCCGTGTAAACAGGCGGAACCGTACTAATTCGGGAACGGTTCTGAATTTGTCTTCCGTGTAAACAGGCGGAAACGTACTAATTCGAGAACGGTTCTGAATTTGTCTTCCGTGTAAACAGGCGGAACCGTGCCATACTAATTCGGGAACGGTTCTGAATTTGTCTTCCGTGTAAACAGGCGGAAACGTACTAATTCGAGAACGGTTCCAAATTTGTCTTCCGTGTAAACATGCGGAACCGTACTAATTTGAGACCGGTTCTGAATTTCTCTTCCGTATAAACAGGCGGAACCGTACTAATTCGAGACCAGTTTTGAATTCGTCCGGTACTGTTTAAACGGGGTTTAAGGAAAACATATAATTCCGCGGAGGAAGCTGGCGAAGAGTAGTCTGCGTCTACAAACTATATACATGCACCCTGCACTCCAAACAACTAATTCAAATGTGATAGATGGGAAAATTACTTTAAAATATGTTATAATACCAGGCCAACTTGGTTGATTATTCTGTTGGCAACACTATTCATAGAGATCAGTGGCGTAATCAGTGGCGTAACGCTCATTAGGTAGGGTTCGGGCGAGAACTAAGGGCCCCCGACAGTTGGGGGCCTGTTGGCTTCTTATTACACGAAGTTCTTTCCCTTCAATTGAGGAATGCGAAACGAAATAGTTTAATTTGGTTTCTTATATATATATATATATATATATATATATATATATATATATATATATATATATATATATATATATATATATATTATATAAAGTAAAAAGACTATATAAGTAATAAATCTTCTTCATCTAAAAACACATGTATCAAGTAATACAGCTTTCAAACCATGTCAATCAAATCATGACAACAGGGGCCCCACACCAAATACGCCTAAGGGCCCGTCTTCCTCCGTACGTTACGCCACTGATAGAGATCATAAATAAAACTAGAGGGGGCTTCAGTCAAACGCGGGTAACCAACGGTAGGCTCTATATATAACTGGAATGATTGATTACTTGTTCTGAGCCCGCGATCCTTTTGGCCTGAAGTACGTATACCTTCAGTCTTCCACGGCATGTTTGACTTCAATCTTTGCCCATGAATAGCAGATATCACTCCAGTTGTTATATATATAGAGCTCACTGATAACCTATTGAAGGCTGCCATCTTGGATAAGTTGGCGGCGGCGGGGGGGGGGGGGGGGGCAATGTAAAACTACTCGGTCCCAGTACTTTTCCTACTATCCGAGAGCTAACCCGGATGTCAAACTAGTCAGTCCCAGACCTTTCCTACTATACGAGAGCTCCAAGCTCTGGGAACGAGATTGCGAGAGCTCCCGAAATCTGTCCTAAAATAAGGGCTAAAACCGTCTAACCGTCAAACTATAATTGACCCCCAACAATTGCCTTATCGTGTTGGTGTGAATAAAAATTTTAAAAATTTCCTTCCTATAAAAGAATGAGGAAATGATTTGGTAATTTAGTATCTCATCCTACGGATTCCTTGCGGTGTCTATTCATTTTTATATATCAATTAATATTATTCCTTGCTTATCAATTCTGGCATACTAAACAAAAAAATAAGCTAGGTGCCTTTGTGTTTATCTTAAATAACTCTTCAAAATTTTCCAAAACGTTTTGGTAACCCCACCGAGACCTAGAAACAGTGTCCTATGTTCCTCACATTCTTACTAATTTGATTTTTCGAACGTTTCTTGAAAGGAAGCCTGGTATATCCAGCCTCCCTAACGCTCAGCGCAACTTATTCTTGCGCGAAATCAATAAAAAATTTGACCATGCATTAATAACTCGTCTAGTTCTATGACATCATTTCTCAATTCCCATGTTCTTGACTACACAACTAGGGTTCCTCTCTGCGGAAGGAGATTTCAGATCGATCACAATCTTCAGTTCCCCATCCAAATTCCACTCCTTGGAACTCAATTAATTTGGTTAAAACACCTGTGACTGCGAGGAAACAAACTAATTTTCAAATTCTAATTTTAATTAGACTCAGGAACGCTTGACAATCTCAAAGGAATGTGTACATGTACGTGACCGTGTAAAGATTAACCCAAAATGTTCGACTTCCTCAACGAACACAATCTATTATATGAAAAAGAAGAGGGATCTCGGGATCATGTTATTTATTGTTTCATATAGCTCAGCACCTTTTCGTCGCTTCCCTCCCGGTTAAATTAATGCTGGACAACACCCTAAAATAACTCCCAAGTGGGCCCTTACATCTGTCGAGGCCTCTTAGTTTTTTATCTAACCTTACCTAATGGACCGCGTTACACCACTGCATGGCCATATAACGTGATGTGGTCTGCACCAAATGAACATTTTCTCATGACAAAACTCACTCCTCCTCTGGATAAATTTCTATTCGGCCCAAAATTTAAAGTTTTGTGGCGGCCATCTTGGTACTTGCCCCACCAAAAATAATCGAACTTCTATTTTGCATCAACCCTACAAGCAAAACTATAGTTGACAACTATATGTCTGTGTATGTATGTCCACGACCAAAATTTCGATTTTCCATTGTCCTATTGAATCTATGATTGGACAGCTCATTCTCTTCCTCAAATTGACTGTATACACTAATTGTAATCAAGCTCTCAAATTGAGTTGTGCGAGTCAATTTCAACGAATTAAAAAACTAATTCGTAACCCCCCTCCCCAACCCAAACCACAACCCCCCGGAAACCCTAAACCTAACCACAACCCCCGGTATCCCTAAGCCTAATCACAACCCTCCGGAAAAAAGCCCCGCCTCTCAGACCCCGACCACAACACCCGGCCCTACTAGATTTTTCCTTATAAATTGACTCCCACACTCAATTTGAGAGCTTGAGGTTGCAACGGAACATGTATATATTCGCCAACCTTCGGCAAGGATCGTAGCTTATGTCGCGTCGAGAATTCGAAACCTCATTGTTTATGGCGTTTTATATCGAAGGAGCGAAAGTATTAATTTCAGTGCTGGGGGTAACGTCGTCAAACTTGCCCATCTTCCATTGCCTGCGTGTCATGCAAGATTGAGGTGAAGTGCTTTTTCACGAACTGGTAATGCGACAAGTTCTTCTTGCACTGAAACATAACACTTGACACTTGACACATGAACATGACGCGGCGTGTATTTTTGTTTGAATGACCAAACCGAACGTTAAATGTATGGGTTTGACTAAACAGAGAGTTAATATCGGAGAGTTAACATTTCGGAGAGTTAAATTTGAGTCACCCACACCACACCCACTTTTTTAACGACCACACCTAATTTCTTAACTCTCCCAATGTTGTCTTTGGACTAACGTCAGAGAGTTAGTTTTAACTGAACTCTTTTCCTTCAAAAAGTAAATTACTCTTCGTTTCTCACAAGAGTTACGTTCTTATAATTACTAATAGTCAACGACGCTGACATTTTGCCCGGGAGAACGTTGTGTCCAAAAAACGAAAGTAAGGCAAGAAAGATTTCAAATTTTAGAATCTTCGCTGTATATTAGGTAAGACTATCTCACTATTAGTATTGGAACTCAGAAATTTTTAAGACAAAGTTAACTCCCGCGCGTCTTATTTTACTTTTTGAAGGAAAAGAGTTAAAATTAAAACTAACTCTCTGACGTTAGTCCAAAAAAAAACATCAGGAGAGTTAAGAAATTAGGTGTGGTCATTGAAAACAGTGGGCGTGACGTGGGCGTGGCTCAAAGTTAACTCTCCGAAATCTTAACTCTCCGATTTAACTCTCCGATATTAACTCTCTGTTTAGCCGTTCCCTAAATGTATGGGTATGACAACTCTACAGCTCTACAACTGATCTACAGCTGATCTACAGCTCTACAATTCTACAGGTCTACAGCTCTACAACTCTACAATACAGTTCTACAGCTGATCTCACAGCTCTACAGCTCTACAACTCTACAACCCTACAACGCTACAACTCTACAACTCTACAGCTCTACAGCTGATCTATAGCTCTACAGCTGATCTATAGCTCTACAGCTCTACAACTCTACAGCTCTACAACTCTACAGCTCTACAACACTACAACTCTACAACTCTACAGCTGATCTACAGCTGTACAACTCTACAGCTCTACAGCTCTATAACTCTACAGCTCTACAGCTCTACAACTCTACAGCTCTACAACTCTACAGCTGATCTACAGCTTTACAACTCTACAGCTCTACAGCGCTACAGCTCTACAGCTCTACAACTCTACAGCTCTACAGCTCTACAGCTCTACAACTCTACAGCTCTACAACTACAGCTCTACAACTCTACAATACAGCTCTACAGCTGATCTACAACTATACAGCTCTATAACTCTGCAACTCTCTTGGTCAAGCAAATTGGTCAACTTATTATAAGTTGTTTTCCAATATTATCCTTTATTTTTTTTATTCTGATGAACATTGTTTAATTAGCAATTCTATTTTCATTTTGAGCAGACAAACTTAAATTCTTCGTCTTTTTGCTGTCTTTGTTGGCATCGATAAACATCGGCATGCAGTGGAACCATTGCTCACACTTTTCACATGCCTCCATTGCTCTCGGTTCTGCATAAACTCCATTGCTTTCGGTTCTGCATATTACACATGCATTGCTCTAAACTACTGGGAGACTGCACAGAAGTATCTGTTAAAGTATTTGAAGACTTCCTTTTCTGACCTCGTTGCACGGGTAATTGTGGTGTTACTGGTGTACCTACAAAATAAACAGAAATCTGATACTGGCCAAGAATCATGAAATCATGTCGCCCCATGATGTAAAATCACTTTTAGCATATTGTAGTAAAATAAATGTAAGTTAGAGTGGCAAAAAAGTATATTTACTTGAAAACTATATAAATATATACAAATCAGCACAAAACCAATCCATAATTTGAGTTGCAAAAGGCTATATTTAGAATAAAGGGTATCTATATCAAACATGTGATTAATGCAACATATTTATGAAATAACATTTTTCTATGATCATTATACCAAGAATTATGATATCGAAACATTTAGACACCGCTATACTTACTCAGTGTTTGCATGACTGATAAAATCCACATCACCCAACAGTGACAACCTGTCCAGTAGCGTCTGAATCAGTCATTGTTCCTATTTCTATTTGGAAAAAATAACAGCAAAATAAAGCTTGTCAGGTTCAAAAAGTCAGGATTCATTTTGAAAAGAACTTGCAAGCCTACAAAAATGGATTGCAGGCCGAAATACTGACCAATTTATCAAACAGCAGTATGTCTATTACCTTCACGTGAACGAGCTTCTTGGGGAGCAGACGATGCACGTTCATTGGAAACACCAGAAAATTAATAATAAGAAACAATCTGAAAAATCTCATTGGCATTGCGGGTAAAAAATAAATAACGATAAACAGGGAAGTTAAATATACTAATAAGGAACAAACTTCTATTGCTATAAGAATGAGCTTGCATATAATTCTAACTATTTTAACTATTACTAACCCTGATCCTAAAACTAACCCTGATCCTAAAACTAATTCTAGCTATAACCATAGAACAATATACAAGTTTTACAACCATATTTGTCGCATTTTAATTCACGGACCTTAAATATTTTAGTGGAGAACAAAAATAACAGGAAATCGCACAATAATTCTTTCACTTTTATTCTACACAACTTCGACGTATAAATCGATTAAATTAGACTACACGGAATTAAATTCGTTTCATGCATTAAATTCGTCTGAGCAGACGGATTGCGTGTTCGAGTAAAACGGCGAATTTAATACTATCGCATCGAATATAAAGGCCGTTTTCCACTAGGCGAAAAATGTCGCGCGAATCGCCATTTTCTTTTGTCTCGCAACAAGCTCTCGAGTGGAACTAATTAACCAAGACAAAAGAAAAATGTCGAGTCGGTCGACAAATGTCGCCTAGTGGAAAACCGCCTTTATGCTTGCTGCTCGTGTGAAACCCTACAAAATACGTTTGTGTACAGTGTGAGTAAGTAAAATAACCCACGCTTCACGCGAAAAGTATAGGGGAACCTCTAGTCATAGTACTGAAATTACAGATCGACTGGGTAGCGTGGGGAATCGGTATAAACAACAACATATTCCATTTCGGCAACAAAAAAGTCTCAGTCGGTCATAACACTGACCACAAGCGGAAACTCACTTGGTTGGATATCAGCTTGTTCCCGCATAAATTACAATGAAAAAAGACTGGGACGAGGAAGACTACGTGATCGCTTGAGTGGTGTTCGCTTTTGTGTAAGATCTATTCATTATCTATCATCAGACAGTTGAGGGCTATCGGCAGCTCAGGTGTCAGACGATGCGCTCGGACTTGTTATAATATATATATATATATATATATAATATACATACATCAACATAAAGAAGATGAAACCACAATCAAAACGAAACAATACTTTCCAAAGGAGTGACTCATGGACCCCCGAACGAAAGGTAAGAATTAACACGAGAGATTTACATGTACATGTTGCTGAATTTTTAATATACAGATCGTCATACTTTAAGAATTTTATTCTGACGAACACCGGGCGATATTATTCAGCACAGGGGCTACAACTGAATGGGTTAAGAAACTACCTCTAACTCTATTGCCTGTTGGTTATTTTAAGAATTTTATTCTGGCTAATTCAAAACAATTTTATTCAGCGCACGGGAAGGTCTTTGCTATAGAGTTAGGAAACTCTGAACCCTGACAGCCGCTCGTTGGCCACATAAAGAGGTTTTCAACACTGTCACAAAAGGTCTACGTGGCCTATAAAGGGACCTAGAATCCTCGCTAAATTCTATGACGCCTAACAACAGTGCCAGATCGTTTCGAACACTTTGACAAACATTTTGGATCTAGCCGACATTTAATATTATTAAAATATATGATAATATGGATCAGTTGATGTCTACACGTTACCGACAACAATTTAGTGTTGTTGAAATCATAATAGTTATTTGCGGTTATTCACGACATATGTGACTTTGTTACCATAAAATTTCTAGGACATCTGACAAAATCCATTAGACAAGATGAGTTAAAAAGCATTTGTCTAAAACTCTTTACTATATGAATTTGTCTTCAGTATTTTATTCTGGCTATAACGCCATCCATTTTATTCACCTCTGGGAAAGCCCTTGAACAGGAATGAGTGTCTTCACGAGTTCACGTCAGGCCACGCGTTACGACCGTCGACACATGCATACAACGATTTAGTCTATCCACGGCATCAGCAATCAGTATTCAGAATGTCGTAATGACGTTGTCACACGCGATTACATCATGTCGGTCTCAGTTGCACAATATCTATTTAATATAGTTTAGTTACGATATCTTTCTTCTTGTTGGACTGGCTACAATTTATAAATCTTCCCACAATGACAATATGCTCTGGTTACAAAATTCATTGTTAATCAATAATTTGTTGTTTTTCCACAATTTTAATTATACTGCCTCAATGTAGCTGGTTTTGGCAACCTGCCATGTTTGGGTCACGTAGCAGTATAAAATTGGGATTGGTATTAAATTTAAGGACAGCTTTGACAACTTCCCACCAGACTCAAATTTCCAATTCCATATATACATTGAAGCCAAACTCTGGTTCTCTCTCTAGCCTTTAATACATAATATTCAGCGTTTCAATATAATGTGAAAATGATTGCGTTGTAGTTCTAAGAAAAACAAATATAGTTATTAGTTTCTTATGCAGATTTCAAACATGATATCATAAAACTTAATGTTTACTTTTCGATAGACATTAGGAGGAGCTTTGTCTATTTTAAGCCGCGCTGGAATTAAAGTTGCTATCAAATCTACGACTACGTACACGGCGCCAGTCGTTTATGAACTCATATATATCAGCTATAGTAATTTTTCTTCTCCGATCGACTAGAATAACGTCAACAATGCATGACAGCTTTATATTCATAGAATCAGTACTTTTCTCCCAAAGCCAAAGGCCAAGGGCTCGAAAATACGAGATTAATGTAGACCTTTATAATGAGATTCCTCTATCAAGCCAGCTTTTGAAGAGGAAGGGCGTGTTTGGAAGTGCTTGATGGAGGCAGGGGGCTTAATATGGGGGAAATAATATGTATGTAACGCCCTTCCTCTTCAAAAGCTGGCTTGATAAAGGAATCTCATTATAAAGGTCTACATTAATATATATATACCTTGAAAAGTTGAAATAAAAGTTTTATTGTGAATAATCTAGAAATGCTGTTAAAACTGGGTTGGGGAGGATTGTTGATCATTTATATATATATATATATATATATATATATATATATATATACATAGTAGCCAGTAGGTAAGTGTCCTCTGGATTATATTATTAAAGTTTTGGGCTTTCCACTCAAAACACGTTCTTGAGACTATAATCTCAACAGTTATCTTTTATTCTTTTCACTTTGCTTCACTTTATCCAGAATACTTCCTGCACAGCACTCTACTTTTTACTAGTCTACATGTCAGTTTTCAGTAGGAGAAATATATGGGAGTGTTCTAATGGTTCAGCCCACTTTTCACATCCCATGGTTCGGAAGTTCGTTGTCCAATTTTTAAATTACGTTTCCAAATTTAAAAATCGATTACGAATTTCTATAAAATAATCTATGTAAAATATGTGTAACATTAAATGCTGAAACATAGATAATGAAGATAGACAGGCGAGCGGTTGAAGAGAAAGCTTGCCAAAGACGCAAAATGAGCAACGAAGTGTTAGGGAAGAACAGTGGAAGAAAACGAAAGGATTCCATTTTCGTAAAAAAACACCACAAATCCACAGTAACCCAAACTAAAGAAGTTACCTGGGCAGTTGTAGTATGATCTGAAACGACTATAATCAACAAACAAAAGTGACATAAACTAAAAGCAATGGATATTACTGAAGAAAATTAATTCCGGTATGCCGAGATACTGATGAAGAAGGCATGGTTGAAAAGGTGGCGTTGGTAAACCTGTTCATAAGCTCCCAATTCCAATCATGCACAACTTTCTTTTTTACCTTTCCAAGATGTATGTAACGCCAAATCGTTATTCACTTTGTGTGACATTGATTTCGTAGCTTAAACCATTTTCTAAGCGTTTGAAATGATGCGTGTAATATACAAAAATACTCAAGAAAAGGTGGTGTTCAATTCAGGATACCTTCTTCCAGCAGTAAATATGTTAAACCTTGCGCGAAAAGATGTCGAAACATCTTACCTGACAAGTAAAATTATATGGCGTTAGAGTAATAAAGTTGTCTAGTCAAAAATATGTCGGCATCTTGATAAAATGTTTATCTGTCATGCCACGCATTTCTTATGCCAAGATGGGAGGTCTTGTCTTATTAACGACTTGCAGGCATCTGTATTTGCTTTATTGATATTTTGTATTTGTACTTGTTTTATTGATATTTTGTAAGTTTTATTGATATTTTAGAATTCTTTGTACTCATATAAATTGTGCGCTACCCGCTATCCGTATACCGCTACCCGCGTTTTCCCATGCGGATGAAGAAGTGTTCAAAAGGGGAAATGTTTATGAACCCAGAACCCACCTTGTCTTGTTCCCCACTGCCAGTGCTGAGGGATCATCAGGGCAACTTACCCGGTGTCTGTCTCATATACAACTGAACATCAGTGCAGTGGGAACAGCACTACTTGTTCTACCGATCGGGAACTTGCTATGTCCCGAGAAACTTCCCTCCATATATAAACAGGTCCTAAAAGCTCAGGGGCGGATCTAGAGGGGTGCGAGCGTGGCTTGAGCCACGGTCAGATTTTCCTAATTATTCCAAATTAAATAATATAATTGATATTTCAAAAATAAAAAACTATTAATAACAAAAGGATAGTTGACGTAAGAACGACATTAGCCACCGTAAAAATACTAAACCGACTGTCAAAATAGCAGCGGATTTTCGCATCTTTGACAATCAGTTGCACCGCAATCGGTCTCAGGTAGTTAGAAGTCCGAGAATGTGGCGAGAGTGGCCGAAAAAGTTACCGAACGCGCTACGAATTCGTAGCCTGCGTGCAGACACTCCTTCCCCCTCCTGGAATCGGGGAAACGGGGTCTGCGAAACGGCGTTCGTAATCGTGTTCCTTGTCACGTGAACCAAAATAATTAATTTATATGCTAGCATAATTACCACACCAATACTTGCATTTGCAAGCCACCGTTATTACGGCTTTCGATTATTTTCTAGTTTATTTACGTTCGAAAGTTGCAAGTTTCATCTGAAAACGTTGAACATTTAAAAACAATTCAATCAACTGCATGGCGCCGTTGGATTTTGACAGGTTGCTTTGAAATGACGCCGCAAGTTGATTGATTTGTTTTTAGATTTCAACGTTTTCTGGTGAAATTTGCAAATTTAGTGTTTATTTTGGTCGACAGTTCTGTCCTGAGAGAGATTATATTGATGAGAGAATGGACGAACTGGCGAAAAGTCAACGTTTGGATGCGAAGAAATTGAGACTTCGTTGGTGTCGATGTGTACAGTACTCGATGTTTATTCCAAGCACCACGATGCTCACTGATTACCATGGGAATTATTTCGGTAGATCTGTGTTTTTTTTCTCCCAAACTGGTAAGTTCGGCTGTTTCTTGGTGTTAATTGCACTGTGTGGTTCTCTATTAAAGGTATTAACTGCTATATTTCATTTAAAAAATAATTTATTTTGATGTTGAGCGGCGACAATACCGGATCCAGACAATATTAAATCGCAATCAGCAAGTCGATCGTTTCGACGGAGAACGCGTGTAGCACTCACACAATCGATTTCTCTTTTTTACATTGAGTGGCTGGCATGGAAGTCTTGATTGATGCAAATCGTAGAGGTTGGCCTCGACTTTTCGCAGATTATTTATTATACCGCGGCGTTTTTTAAGCTTCTCGACACAAGATTTGCAAATATATGGTGACTTCGAATGAATTATAAATTCAAGCGTAGCTAATTCTTCTTTCACTTTAAATGCACCTTTACCATCAACCAGGTTTTTGTCCTTATGTTTCAAAATTTCGCAAGAGTAGAGAATACATGTTAACATTTCAAAGTAGGATGGACGAAAGGAGACAATATAGAGAGGGAAAACGCGCTATAGCTTTTTCACATGAGAATTTACTAATGATCAGAAGAAATCTGACCAATGAAATATCGGCTACTTAGATTATCTTTTGTCAACCAATCACATATTAGTCCTTAAAATCCAGTGACGACTCACGTGACTAGAACACGATTACGAACGCCGTTTCGCAGACCCCGTTTCCCCGATTCCAGGAGGGGGAAGGAGTGTCTGCACGCAGGCTACGAATTCGCTGAAGAAATTGGAGAACACTTCTGCTAAATTCAGCACGGTCAGCGGAGCGATCTGCTAAATTCAGCCACGGTCAGCGGACTATTAAGGGGTGCAAACCAATCAGAGAGCCAGAATAGAGTGGCTGAATTTGGCGGGAGCCACGGTCAGCCACCCTTGCCATATCTTGTTACAATTTTATTGCGAAATAATGCAATCAAATCGTCGGCTCCGGTAGTCGGTAGTGCACGTCAGTGTGTCTTGACCGGAGTTCTTCAGAATGATATTAAAGAATGGCTGCGCGTATGGAGGGACAATGATTGTGCCTGTGACAGATAGTCGAAATACTAGATGGTAAGTTCACAAGAAAATTAAGATATGTTGGTTTGTTTGGTTTCTTTATTTATAGTACGAGTTCCTCTCTACTAAAATTGTTGATCGTCAGACGCTAGTTACTATATTAATAAGACTGTGGTGTTTATACTCGGACTATATAAATCTTTAAAGCATTGATCAATTTGAAGAACAAGCATGAGATCAAACCGAGAGCCGCGACCTCTCTCTCTCTCATTACATTATTTATTAATATAATTCTCATCGACTGAAACACAGCATTTCTATCATGGTTCAACTTTGAAATATTATCTGCAAGACTCGGAGACTTGTCAGTCTCGGGATTTAACACTCTCTTAATCGTATGACGTTTCGAACTATTATTTATATTATTAGCTTACAGACTGTATAGAGCGACGATATTTACGAATCTATTTACTAACTCAGTTTATATCTTCTGGCTCTCATCAGCTCCATTGTTGTTATTCTCGCTTTATCGAGGGAAAGAGTCCGAAAGACAGTATAAAACGTAAAGGGACTCCATTTCCTGATCTGGAGTTTGACAAATGCTAGCTGATACCTATAAATTGTTAATATTAATATTACACTAGCAGGGTTGCTTTGATTATTCTTGTTTCAAGTAAAAATTGGCTGGCATTAGACAGAATACTCAATAGAATTCTAAATAACGGCCAAAAGATACCCAGCTGCCTGACTGGTTAGTTTATATGTCACACAAAACTCGTTAAACATACATTACGATTCATATTGGATCAATTACTCCTAAACATTGTATTGAATAATAGAAGATCTTGGCTTGAACTTAAAGCGAAAAGAAAAATTTTGATTTGAGTAAAATTTATACAAAGATCTCTGTGAAAAACATGTATAAAACGATCCTACAATATCACTCTAGATCACTCTCAAAATGCAGGAAATGCGTTTTCAGAGACTCTAATTTTCAAAATTTTCCGGGGGGGCATGCCCCCGGACCCCCCTAGATTGTGGGCCACGGTCAGATTTTAGGCTAGATCCGCCCCTGAAGCTTGCATGCCTTTGTGATACAAGAAAACAAGACAAAGTAACACAAAAAAAATTATAGATGTGCATAGATTAGTAACCCAAAGAAGACGGCTTTGCCAATACTATATAATTAAAGTTTAAAATTACAAATCGAGAACTTCATAATACTAGAAGGCTCAGATGCGCATGCAGTACTGCCGAAGTAACTGTTTATACTTCATAGAAGTATATAGAACAAAGTTAAGGACTCCGACTTTTCTCATCACACAGAAAGTAAACGTGAAAGAAATGCAGTGAACTGAAATAAAACTATAGCATAATGTATACTACATGCTATAATATACTTGAATCAGTGGTATAGTATATGGTGGAAGTTTGATTCGTATTTCCACACTGCCGATAGTATAGTACACTAGTAAGTAAATAAAATTAAAAGGCACAAATGCCAACAACAAACGAAATTTGACAACGTATATATTCCACAGTTAGTTATTGCAGAAACATCCAATTACTTTTGGAGACGTGCGTGTATAGGTGAGCGGTCACTACTGGAGAAAACACGATTAATGAATGGTCAAACGCTTGACTTGAGAGTCTTGAGTAAACATAAAACTTTCACAAATAATAGCTGCTGTAATTAGCAGTAGTGTAGTGTCGTCAAGATGCGTTTTTAGTACGAGATCAAGTGACGAGAACCTGTTGGGTCTTGTCACATAATATAGAATATTGACTATACAGTTGCAAAGAAGTGCTGTCTGACATTATATTGGATAGGTATGTAGGAGAATTACCAGGCTGATATAATACAACATTGCATAATAAAAATAAGTACATGTATATTTGGCGAATCTGGTTTCTTCCCACCGCTATATACAATATTGAGCACAAGATTTTTCGTATCTTGTGGCTTACTGTACTTTGGCGTATGATTCGACACATGTGACTTTTGTCCTATATGAGACCGCACGAGACAACATGTTTTTTGTTTACAATTAAAAATCAAAACTTGTCTGTATAGTTCAAAGTCAAAACAATGGATATAATTTCCTCTATATTTGATATATATCGGAAATACTTGCATGGGCGGCAGTGTCGCAAACGTATGGGCAAATCCGGAGTGTCAGACAATGTATCAGCTCACACAATTTTGAATATTGCAAATCAGTCTGTCCTTTGAAATTCATCATTGCTTGAACAGATTGGTTTTATTGGCTCCCTTTCTTGTTTTCATGATTTTCAACAAGTGCTTATATAAACCAACAACACTATGCATGAACACTATATACGTTAACTCCACTTGCCAAATATAATTGCATGATAGATATAGTGTATATGCTATTATTATTGAACGATATTTCCGATCCAGTGTCTGTTTTTTTATATCGAGCATTACCAATTTGGTGTAACTCACGCTTACACCGATTTCTGGCAATTCTTGTGATTGGGGCACCGATTTCTGGCAATTCTTATGATTTTTTTTTGGGGGGGGGGGTGTCTTTCAAAATTTACCGACGAAACCCATGCATGATTTACCAGGTTTATATATTTTAAGGTTTTAAATCTTAAATTTACCGACCGATTTGGTTTTAACTGCATGACCTATATCAATTTACCAGTCTTGCCAGTTTTGAATCACGCGTACAGTAACTTTTAGATGTTTACATTTACGGTGATTCAAGTGAGTACAAGTAAAATTGTACTAGAGCTCTATTATACCGGTGGGTCAAAAGAAAGTGGTATAGACCTTATTCAGAAATGGTCGACGAATTAAAATTCTTTTATATACATATAAATTAGCCCTTATGAACTCGTTTTCATGTGTGAAATTCAAAAGAATTTTTACTTTAAAACGAGGTCATGAAGGCTAATTTATATGCACATAAAAGAATTCTAATTCGGCGGCCATTTTTGAATAAGGCCTATAGTATTGGGAGTATTACACTACTCAGAGTAGTTGTATTAACCCTTTCACCGCTGCAGACCTTTTCCCTTGACGAGTAAAATACTCTGGCGTTAGCCAGAGTAAAATACTAAAGGGAGGAACTAAAAAGTGCTCATGGATGACAGAGAAGAGTGGAGTAAAATAGTTAACGGTTCGAGTTCGCTCGAACAATAGACACTGGTTGTATTAACACGTGGGTAGTCGTATGGCGGGGCTTCCACAGCAATTATAAACCATGGCAACTTTTCACGGAATAATCAAGAACTCTATAGAAGCAGCATCTGCACTTTCTAGACTTTTTAACAACAAAGAACTAGTTCGTTCGTAGACCAATTGAGATATAATAACACTTAACGATAGAAGAACTAAAAGTGCTCATGGATGATAGAGAAGAATGGAGTAAAATAGTTAACGATGTTCGAACTCGTTCGCTCGAACAATAGATAGATAGACACTATACTTTGATAAACGTGATCGTAATTACGAGGTGTTTATATTAACGTGGGTATAGCCATATGGCGGGGTTTCCACGGCAATTATAAACCATGGCAACTTTTCACGGAATAATCAAGAGCTCTATAGAAGCAGCAGGGCATCTGCACTTTCTAGACTTTTTAACAACAAAGAACTAGTTCGTTCGTGAACGACAGTTGAACACGACAAAAGTGGCGATAAAATTAACTATAAAGTTTCTGTTAAAGAGGTTTTCTTGTCAAATTGGTGTTTTGTGGTTCTGCCCGCAACCACGCATATTTATCTTTGCGTGCCTGGGCTGAAAGTTTAGCCAGATGTAACAGGACCAGATGCCCCCCCTTCAGAATGCCCCCCTGGGGCATCTGGTACTAGGACCAGATGCCCCCCTCAGGACTAGATGCCCCCCTTGTGAAATCCTTTAAAATACTTCTTAAACCAAGTTCGTAATGTATTGAAACTTGTTTCGAAACTAACGATAAAACTCTTAGATGGTTAATTAAATGAGTTCGCAAGCGTTCGATAGACGTTGAAATGTCTCCCAAAGTGCTGAAATGTTAATCGCGGTCGGCAACGATTAATGGTTGTTTTTCTTTTTGAAACATTGCTTCGGAGAAAAACCCGTGCCGAAATAGTGCCTTTTTCGGAGTATGCCAGACCCGAAAACCGAGGTCTATTCAACGTGTATACTGAGTGTATATGGCTATCAGGGTATTCCAAGTTATTTGATAGTTATTATGGTGTCAAAATAATGAAAGAGAATGTCCGAAAGCCACCACGCGGAAGTGCATTAGAATTTCAATTTTGTCAGTGGTCACGGTCATGGTCATGCCGAATTTCCAATTTATTAAATAGATATTCAAGTTTCGTTTTTTATTGATTGTAACATTGTTGAGCTGATGTTCCGAAACACTGAAATAGACCTCGGTTTTCGGGTCTGGCATACTCTGACAAAGGCACTATTTCGGCACGGCTTTTTCTCCGAAGCACTGTTTCAAAAATATAAAAACAACCATTAATCATTGCCGCCCGCGATTAACATTTCAATGGCGCTTAGACATTTCAACGTCTATCGAACGCTTGCGAACTCATTTAACCATCTAAGAGTTTTATCGTTAGTTTCGAAACAAGTTTCAATACATTTCGAACTTGGTTTAAGAAGTATTTTAAAGGATTTCACAAGGGGGGCATCTGTTCCTGAGGGGGGCATCTGGTCCTGGTACCAGATTCCCCCGGGGGCATTCTGAAGGGGGGGGGGGGGGGGGCATCTGCTCCTGTTACACCGGGATGGAATTTTCAGCCCGGTCAACTGGGCTGAAATCGCCCATGTAATCGCTCAAAATTTTAAGCCCGGGCTGAACTAAGCGTTTGAACGGTGTCGATCGTTCATTACACAGCCGCACAACAAAAATTCTTCGATTTCCTACGTGTTATTGATTAAAATTTTGGTTTCAGCCCGGGTTGAAATCGCTCATGTAATCGCAACAAAAACTCCGCCCTCCTAACCGGGCTTAAAGTTTAACCCAGTGACATTTGGAATTAGCAGCTAGCGCTTTTAGCCAATCAAAACTGAGATAGTATTAGCATTGTATAATGTCTTAACAAACTCTTTTTTTTCATATTATAGGTATCTCGAGTCGCTGAAATAACGGGAAAAATGACTACTACAAAAGAGGAAATGGAGAAAGCAGCAAAGACAACCAATATTGGTGCTTGTGCCAGTGTCGATAACAGCGGTAGTCCTGTGGAGCTAGCGCGACGAAAAGCCACCATAGAGGAATGTTTAAAAGTGTTGGATCACTCCAGCAAATGCACGGATGAAAGCTGCCAATATAAAAGGTGCTTCACAATGAAAAAAGTCTGGAAGCATTACAATACATGCCAGGACAAAACGAAAAATATTCCCAAATGTAAAGTGTGTAGAAAAGTGTTGTCGTTGTTGAATTACCACGCCAACTCTTGCCAGAATGACTCGTGTTCTTTGGTGCAATGTAAAGCCACCAAACAGAAATTTGAACAATGGCAAGCAGCCGAGTATACATTTCTCAATACTCTTCTTCAATTTAGATTAGCTAATATGCCTACTGTCGAGAAAAAATACAGCTCTCCTCCTAAAAATCAATGATGATGGCAGTGTCAATATATGCCATTGCATGCCGTATATATTGAGTATACAGGGTATAGAAAATAACTAAAATAATAAGTAACCTTTTTTTGTTCCCAGTCGTGGGTTTCAAAGTTTATAGATACATACATGTAATAAAATGAACCAGATGTTGTTATACGGGGCTAAGATTTTATTTTGAACTGCTCAGTTTTGGATGCGGATATCCACTGCAACTATACTCATGCTATGTTGCTATACAACTTCAAAAGAAACTCTCTTATTTGAGAAAATGTTTGAATTTATAAAGTGGACATTTACAGTCCGTCCTTATCTCACTTCGTTCTTCAGATATTGAGATTTGTTTTATATGATATAAATAATATAATCATTGTATAACGACTTGTTGGAAAATCGTCTGTGTTCACAGGACATTATACATGAAAAGAAAAAAGTTTCAAGTGATTTACTTGAATTATTGCAAGAATAGACATGATTTTCCAACAATATACAATTATTGGATGAGGTTGAGCATGATATCAAGAATTATCAAGGCCGAGGTTTATGTGTTATCTGCCGAAGCCGAAGGCGGATAACACAAACAGAGGCCTTGATAATTCTTGATATCATGCGATAACCGAATTCAATAATTGTTTTAGTATACAATTATAAATGTAGAAGCCTTTAGAAAGTTTTTTACAAAGTTAGGTAAAAATAGTAAATATTCATACCGTCTTCAGTTCGAGGTTCGCTAATTATTTTCGCTGTCAAATACAATTTTCTCTTTCAAACACTGCTTTAAACTCTAACAGCTGTATGTGTAGCTCGCTTGTTTTTTCTTGGTGGTTTTAGCGTCAACTAAACTTGTTTTGTTCAAACCGCTGGCCAGCGCGTCATAGCTACAGATAGTTTTTGATAAGACATCAAGAATTGTCTGTAGGTTTTTAGCCAATCACAGTTGAGATTGTATCAGTATTGTATATGTCTATATGAGTGATGTTATCATTCATTTCGTTTCTATCCCGCATTCGGATTGGTTAATTTACCTGCAAATAACTGAGTGCAAATAATTTTATGAGCATGCGCACTAGCGATAACGCTGCTGATGGCAAATAATTTTCGTAAGCATGGCGGCTCGTTCTTCAGCTATCCGAGGAAATAATCGAGAGTATTTGGAAGCATCCATAACAACAATGTACTTCAGAAAAGAAATAGTGAAAAGTTTAGTGAGATAAAAAGCAAGACTCGTGCCAACAAAAAGTAAGTTTTACGAAGATTTTAGTATGCCGAAGACAGAGAGAAGAGTGACGATCTCTTACTTCAGGCATTTCAAATTTTTAACTATTTTATGAATGATAAATCAACTATTGAACTCGTCTATCGCAAAATATCATGATTTGTCAGTGTCTCGCTACTAGTTATTTGCCTCTGCCTTCGGCATCGGCAAATAACTAGTAGCTCGCCACTGACAAATCATGATATTTTCCTAAGACTCGTCCAATAATTGATAATTATTTGCATATATCACATTCACGCACACAGTCTCAGTGTCTAAAGAACGAAGTGAGATGTGGAAGAGCTGCAAAAGTCAATCTTTACAACTTCAAAAGTTCTTTTAAAGTGCCTATGAGACAAGAATAAAGTTTGTCTTATTTGAAAGAACACTAAAAATTATAGAGTAACATCTTTTGCAGTTTTTCGTTTCCTTGCTTTGTTCTTGAGCTATTTTAGTTTATTTGATATGCAAATTAAACATTTTGACGTCGTAGGTGCATAATTGAGTTATCGGAGGTTAGATATCTTTTCTATTATCAAACCAAATTAATTTGAATGAAGCGTGTGGATGTGTTTCGCCCACAACACTAAACATGTAGGTTTCCAAGTGATTATTATATTTGATAATAACAAAGATATAACTTTTTCGATAACTTATTATGCACGTGTGACGTCAAAATGTTAAATTTGCATATCAAACAAACTAAAATATCTCCAGAACGAAGCAAGGAAACGAAAAACTGCAAAATATGTTACTCTATAATTTTAAGTGATCTCTCAAATAAGACAAACTTAATTTATGTTTCATAGGCACTTTAAAAGAACTTTTGAAGTTATAAAGATTGACTTTTGCAGCTCTTCCACATCTCACTTCGTTCTTTAGATATTGAGACTGTGAGACTGTGTACGTGATATATGCAAATAATTATCAATTATTGGACGAGTCTCAGGAAAATATCATTTGTCAGTGGCGAGCTACTAATTATTTGTTATTCGTTTCATAGGCACCGAACTTATTTTTCGCTGCATAACTCTCTTTAAGAGCAGTGAACTCAATTTTCATTAACTGTAACGCTAACTCCGAGGCAGAAAGTGAAGTCAACTATACTATATCCTTTTCAGTTCCCCTACAGACTGTTCCCTCCTCCGCAGGCCCTCGTTGCATCATGGACAGGTCACACGTTTTCTGGAGGGCCTGCAAGATCCTGTAAAAAAATTGGCAAAACTTGGCACGGAATAATTTTGCATAATTAACTATACCCATTGTTAATAGCCATGGCTATTTCCAAATATTTTGAAGGACATTGAAGACTTACGACATACGAATCCTATAGCTTTAAAATGAAGGAATTATTAAAAAAAGCAATTACGCGAAAATGCACTTTTAGTCTACCCGGAGACTCTTGGGCAGTTGGGTTTATACTTTTTCGGATTCCACAACAACTGAAACCACAACTGTGACCTGTCCATGATGCAATGAGGGCCTGCAGAGGCGGCGTATAGGGTACTGAATCCGACGTGATATACGAAAATCCTGACTTCTCTTTTGAAGCGTGATAATGACTGAAGATAGAGTTCATGTAGTGTATGCATGCATGTGGCACGCGTTTGCGGTTTGGTGTAATGCAATGGACGTTTGGTAGATCATCGTCAAGCCTCAAGGCACGTTTACACAGGCATTTTTTGCTGTGATTTTTCTCCTGACCGATGCGACCGAACGAGCATTTGAGCTTGACCAACATCTGCCGAACGTCTGCATGTTCAACATATACATAGAGTGCATGGTCTGAATTGTTTGCAGACGGCAGTCAAGAAAATTTGATTTTATAAAAGAAATTATATAGTCCTATTATATTATTTCCAAAGTATAAAAGTTATCATTGAAACGAGAAAAGACTAAATTATCACTGACGTCAATGAATGATTTGGGACCTGAGCATCTGTCTTGTTAATTTTTTGTTGTTTTTGTGGTTTGGGTATTGTGTGCTGTTCGAATGCGCGTGCCCTCCGGCTGTTAGTAATCAGTGGGAGCTTAGAAATGGCGTGGGTGCGTGGGATCATAAAACCAGAATAAAAACGCATAACGAAGTGATATATTACTCGTCTTAAATAATTTCGGCAGCACTCAATATAATACACTATATTTCGACTAGTTTACACAAAGTAGTTAGCATTGACATGCCTGCTTTTCAACGAGCGGACACTTGTTACTTGGTCACCCTCAGAATATAAACGTGAATGGGCACACGTATAGCATTCAAATGGAGAGCTACGTTTTATGAAAATAATCGCCCAGAGATTTTAAGGAAATTATTCTTTGGTGAGCGAAAGGAAATACTTCTCGTGTTTCTTTCAACTTGTCCATTTGAGCACAGTTAATAAATTTGAAGCATTACAAAGAGATTTGGCTAGACCATAAAAAAGCGTGATGAAACACATGCACACGCGTACGTGATAGAGATCAGTGGAGTTAACGCAGTCACGCAATATATAGATCGTTCGTTTTAAAGTTTCGAATGACGTATTAATACTTATTTTGCACGAATTTCATTTTTGCATTTTTAGTTGGAAATGGGATGAATAAAATACCTTAGTTTTAAACTTAATTTTCGTTTAATAGGGACTTTAAGAAAGTCACTTCTTGATATGACGAGGTACTTCATGTATTTATTATCTATTTATATAATGTATAAGATTATATGGAAGTTCAATGATAGTGTGTGGTTTGAGAGAGATTTAGGTGAGATCATTTGGGACATTGGGACAAGTTATTTTTGTTTCGTTGGCCTTAGAAACGAAACTTTGTAAATAGCTTTACACTGACGTCACAAAAGAAAGCATGCATCAGCACAACAGGTGCATGAGAATGGTCCAACTTACGCAAATGACTATATTTTTGCCAAACGTCAATCGTTAATATTAATCTTATCTAATGTCAACGAAGTATAAATTACGCAGAGGTGTAAACTTAAACTTCTAAGGCACAGACGATCGACAGCTGATAGTCCAAAGTTCTCAGTACATGTACAATGTGTATGCCCTTGAAGAACCTAATTCAGTTAATTGGCAAGTCAAAATATTACCGAAAAACGCAAACATCTCCTCGTCTTTTGCTTTGCCTTTGAAATTTTAATCGGGCGACTTGAAGTTTAATTAGTCGCTTCGACAAAATAAGGGGGGTCTATTATATAGGTCTATTATATAGGGGTCGATTATATAGGGGGCCGTCTGAATTTCTGAAATCTGTTCTATTTTGGCAATTTCAACTGCAACCGCTTTTCTGTTTCAAACGTTCCGTTTTTGGTTGAACTGCCTTTTTGAGAAATCGTTGCCAGTTCTCCCCAAAACGCTCTACGTACAAAGCCTGGTTTCCATATCATTGTAATTGTTGATAAGATAACTGTTATTTATTTACCTTCACACCTCCACCCCCGCCTTACAGCTTCTTTGTCTAACGCCGCTATTAAAATGCAATGCAGTCAGAATTTGAACGCCATTTGAAATCCTACCTACAACTGTATTATAAAGAAAATAGTTGAACATCATGACATAAAACAAATTAAGTCAAATGAAAAAACAGGTCTAGATGATACTTCCAGTGGCTCAATAGTTAGCGAGTCTGGCTAGTACTCGGAAGGTTGTGGGTTAGACTGTTCGAGTCCCTTCTAGAGCTCAGGTTTCTGAGTTTAACTATACTTATACTACAGCTCGTGAAAAACAATCAAAACCTTGTAAAAAAACAACTAAAACTTTAGCAACTTCAAGCTGAAAATACTATACTTACTTGTACGCAGGTGTAGATAGTATTAGCATCCATTTATTTAAAGAAGCCCATCCAGCAATATCCATAATCACGAGTGTGCTAAAGAATTTATCAACAGGTCGGTCAGAAACTTAAAATGTTGTATGTACTGTAATTGTAACCTGTTTGAGACTAAAAATAGCCATAGCCTTGGCATATAAGGAGGGTGCCCCACTCCCATAATGCTCAAGGTTATTAAAAACTAGTGTAAACATGTAGTAATTCACGCATTTTTCAAATTAATTTAAATCAAGAGACAAGTAAGTACTCTAGATCACTAAAATAAATAACACAAAACTGAACATGCAGTTAATGCTTATAAAAAAGACGAAATTCTTGTTATCATTCTTTTTTCGACTGACTGACCCAGCAGACCATGGGAAATATTTGTCTCAAATTGGTCTGGCGGGAGAAGAATAGCAGCTACTGAATTGGTTAAATTTATCCAAAATAGTAGTGCATGGGAATGATACAACATGTTCACTGTTCACAAGAAACTCACCTTTTTTTAAAAATGACGAGTCTATACTCTTCAGCCAATATAGTAGTTTAAGTAGCTTCACTTAAATCCACTGTCGTACATCCTCCTGAACATGGAAGATGAAGTGCAGCATCACCTGCATTACTCACTGCATGGTTGTAAATCGAATATCACTACCTTTAAATATTGATAGGATGTTGTGAAGTTTCAACTTTTAAAAAGTTGGACCTTCACAAGAACTAATCAACCGTATATACTAGCTGCCAACATGAAGAGGAAAGAGACAAACTATTTCGGTGTCTGTTCTCTGATGAAAAATGAAGTGCAGCAACACCATCATTGGTTGTAGAACTTCAAAACATCTAAACGACAATACTGGTTGCATTATGACGAGGCAAGACGCTAACCTCGAGGCGAACCACAGTGTCATGTTCAAAAAGTAGTGAACTATTTCGGTGTCTCGTTTCTCTATAATGCATATTTGCCATCATTGGTTGTATATCTGATGTCACTACCCTTAAACTTAAAGGTTGTGATATCACATCTACAACCAATGGTGATGCTGCACTTCATTTTGGATACACCGAAGTAGTTCATGCAGTATCTTCTTAATATTAATGCTCGAAGAAGATAATGGCGTTGGAGGAATTTTAAACTGTGTGGGAAGTGTTTTTAAATCGACAAAATCCTCATCAATCCTTCTGCTAACCTTCTGCTTTGGTCGCACCCTTTGCCACCCTTGGCTGGTTCTCATTTATGAAGTATGGTTTTTGCAATTTTGCCGCTTATCGTATATTATATATAATAGTTTTTATTGTTTTTCAGTATTTGTTTTAATAATGAAAGTATCTAAAAAGCAGTAATAAAATTAGCCGAAAATTATTTAAATTACCCCCCCCCCCCCCCGAAGCGTTAGCGCATGCTCAGACAGTTTTTTGCGGGCTCAAGTCCAGAGAGGATGATGGGAAATAAAATACCCGTTCATAATTGGTTGGTGCTGCTAGTTTTCGCGTCAATTTTCTTACTTGCCAACCATATTGCTGGAGAATTCGCTTCGCGTGAACAAATTCACCTAGTGGAGAACGGGCTTAAGGCGGTTTTCCACTAGGCGAAAAATGTCGCGCGAAGCGACATTTTCTTTTGTCTCGCAAGCTCTCGAGTGGAACTAATTAGCCAAGACAAAGGAGAAATGTCGAGTCGGTCGACAAATGTCGCCTGGTGGAAAACCGCCACAATCTTTAGCCTGCGTCGCTGGCAACCGATCCGCACGTTGTAACCAATAAACTACTGTAATTGTAAAGGCATTGTATCCAGTAAGTTACTGGAAATTGTTTAATAAAGAGGTTTTTAATGAAACCCTTCCCCCCCCCACGAACCCCCTAACCCTAATCTCAAAAATGTGAATTTCCCGGGGGTAACCCTAACCCTAACTTGAAAAGTGTCGGGGGGGTTTTTTAAGCCGGCTCCTCCCCGTCCAACCCCCCTAATAGTGTTTTTAATTTATGGTCAACAATTCTTGACAAAGATTGTGGGATGCGCAGTGAGTTTTAATCCGTTAATTCGCGCATCTTACAATTAAACAATTTCCAGTAACTTACTGCATACAATGCCTTTACAATTACAGTAGTTTATTGGTTACAACGTGAGCAACGGGTGTCGCTGGCGGTATTAGGGAGTTCGGCCGTACAATCTCGAGCCATCCCGCTGACCAAAAAGGGGGTGACTATGGGCTCGAGATTGATGTTGAAATGAATCGAATGTTGCAATTATTGAGTGAGGTTGCAGATTTAACTTGATTTTATTCATTCGAAACACGACTGAAATTAAATATTTTAGAAAGTATTTGAATAAAGATACATCAAGTGTACTAGATGGAGAATATCTTGAGGTAAGATGCTAAATGACTTCTTAAATATCGAATTAAAAACAAGAGTTGTGACTTGTGAAGGCATGTTTGGAGCACGTGTGCATCTTGCAAGAAGAAGAGTCATTTATTAAAGTGAGTTGTCGAGTTATTTAATGTTTCTTCTTTTCTTTTTAAAGGTCTCAGTGTGTGTGTAGAGTTCAATTCGATTTATTGATTTTGTACAAACAATTTACAGAATAACCCTAAGAAAGTCTCAAACATTGGACTCGGTGACTTAAGATGTGTGATGTTACAGTCAAATTATGTTCACATTTATATTAAGGTAATTATCATTTTCTTTAATTTACCACACTAACACTTTACACAATTTCCACCATAATGTATCAGTCAAATCCAAGCGTGCCCCCCCCTGGATACAGCCATGCATTTGACACATTGGACCTTCCAGGGAGGGGCATTTGAAAACCAAATCTTGCCTGGGGGTGGGGCATTAGGTGAGGGTGCTAATCTCGACACGCGTGGAGTTCATTTTACACGCGTGTAGAAAAAGCAAGGCGGACGAAAATCTGGAAGCTGTTTATATATATATATATACGTCGTAGGGTGTCGTGCGGTAAGAATTGTTGGGTACTGGTGACTGACAATGAAGCACCACAAAATTTTAAACTAAATCTATGGCTATATTTTGCGAACGAAAGAAACGAAATGGAGCCCGCTCTACTAAAACAACAAACGGCGGTTTAATATATCTTGAAGAGAAACCTAGAAAACCTGAAGATACTAAAGACACTAAACGCTGTATGGTAAACAAAAAGTCGATCTGAATTGGCAGTGTTTGTGGTAAACTCAGGTAGGGGATTTGTATATTTATTTTGCTGATTGGATTTATTGTATTAACTTCCAAGACCGGCAATACGTTTAAATAAAAGCCCTTTTATAGTCACTCGTCCGTTAAACTTAATCTAGCATCTATTATATAAAGTTTATTTTAATATATACATTGTGTTGTTTTCATGTTTTCGCTTAAACCTAAATGATATACAGCTCCACTTATATTCGTGCTTACCTTTTTAAAAACTTGTAAAACTTATCTGGACGTGGTGTTTTTCATTGACTGTGTATATGCACTTCTTATTATTTATAATACTCATGGGCCAACTTTGCCGATTTTCTAGGCAGTATTTCCAAATTTTCGCCAGAAACGTTGTCTGTTTAATATTTCTTTCTGGAATCCGATTCTACTGAACTGTTTTTATCTCAGACTTTATATTATAAATGTAGTTTTGGAGCTGTTAACTTTTAATTCTGCCTTTGCAAAACATGTATGCAGAACAGCAGAGGGAAGCCACTTAAAGACTTGCTAAAAATAATTCCCTTGGAAACCTATAAACAATGAATATATGTTTTACAGCTATAGTTCAATTAATGAAACCTAAGTTTTGCTTCCATATGTTCAATTTTCAAATCAGAAATCTGAAAGTAAACAGTTAGTCACCCTATAAATGCATATCAGGAGGGCTTTAATATTTTAATCAGGGTATAAAATTTAAAGATGATCTGTGTGTCATTAATACAAGAAAAACAGAAATTAGGGGGGGGGGGGGGAGTGGGGTTAAAAAATGCATATAAAGCAGGCGAGGGGTTGTTGCATTCATGTATTTCTAGTATTATTCCAATATTCTGAGCCTTATTCTTTTTTTAATATTTATCGGATGGGACAAAAACTTGGCAAGGTAAACGGGTGTTGGCTTCTGCTTGTTTCTGCCGTTTTCATTTCTCAAATTAATGGTTTTTGGCGGGAAAATGACATCACAAAGAAATCTGTTGAAACTTGTTTTAAACGTTTGACACATCTTCTTTACTAATTTAAACATAACTGGTATTGAAAGTTTAAAACTGAAATAATAAATCAAATACCTTCAGCCATTAACGAGATATAGCCGTTTCAAATTCAAAATTTCCCGCCATTTTTGCAAAGTTTAATGTGCAATATATTTTGATTGGATGAAGATATTTAGATTTTTATTTCAGTTTTAAACTTTCTATACCTATAATTTTTAAATTAGTGAAGAAAATGTGTCAAAAGTTTAAAACAAGTTTCAACTGATTTCTTTGTGATGTCATTTTCCCGTTATTTTGGAAAATGAAAATGGCAGAAACAAGCAGAAGCCAACACCCCATTGCCTTGCCAAGTTTTAGTCCCATCCGATAAATCTTAAAAAAGATTTTTGTCATATAGCTGAGATGATGGTTTTTGGAGGTCTACTAGCCCGGCGTGGTGTTGCCTGTTGCACTTGATTATGGAAAAGTTTTAAGCAAAAGAGAAAGAGTTTGTTGCGTCTTGGTTGAAAAGAAATGCCTGGATAGTTTAGTAGAGGTGTTTAAAACAAGGACTCTCATAAATGATAATAAAATGCTGATTTTTATATTGGAATTGTTCAGCAACAGATAAAAGTAGAGTACAACTTTCCCCAGGGTTGGGAATTTGCCACAGATTTATGGCCCCACTACAGGGCATTTTCATCTGCTTTTCATCCCCACTGCAGGGAATTACTGTAACACCATTTTCTGAAAAATTGTCAAATGCTCAGGGATCAGCCAGGGGGATGGACACGCTTGGATTTGACTGATTATACGTAATTAATGATCACACCAAATCACACTTACCCGGGTGTGACTGTGGTGGAGAGGGTGTGTGTGTGTGTGTGTGTGTGGGGGGGGGGGGGGGGCACCTCCAGAGATTTTGTAGTGGAAAATTTGATTTGGTATCTAAATTGATGAGACATAACTTGGTCGGTAAATTGATTGTAAAATTGTGCACGCAGTAATGGTTGGTAATATTTAGTGGCAAAAAAGGTACACTCCCAACTCCCTATCAAAATGGTCATGTTACATGTATGCTACTGAGTGTATACTGTACTCAGTAGCATAGCCAAAGGTGGGCCAGGCCAGGCTCAAGCCCAGCCAATCCACATCAATGTCATTCATTATTCTACTAATCTCCAATGCTAGTCTGTGGCCAGTGGCCACGCATTTTCCATGCATAATTTGTGTACTCGTGATAAAAGAATATACCGCATGCTTTTCACTAACATACTTGTATGCACAATAAATACATAATCAAACTGACTAAAATGTTTGCCGCAATCCTCCAAAAAAATGTAAATATTTAATTTTCGTATTTTATAATCTTCAGAATTCTACAAATCCTTTGATCCCTAAAGTGCAGGAAATGGCATTTCAAAACCCCTAAATTTCAAACATTTTCCAGGGCATGCTACCCCCTTCTTTAGAAATGTCACTTCGTGCCCGCCCAATTGGTCAACCCTGGCTATGCCACTGACTGTACTTAACAGTCCCTTTTATGGGTTGGGGACGATGAGAGCGGGAGGTGAGTGATGAAGCCATGAGCCAACCTGAGTGTGGGGTGTGGGAGGGAGAAGGGAAAAAGGGACTGTGGATGTTCTATTCATAAAATTGGGCACTGTTTGTTTTCACACTGTCTTGCTACATTAATTGATCGTGTTTCTAACACCTTTTTGACACTTCACCATATTTCACCTGACTGGACCTGCAGTTTAATTTTCAGCTACTATAGCTGTCAACTTCTTCTCAAATTTCTTCACTCGAAACCAATGGACATGATCATGAGCTTTGTAAAAACATTAGGACTTTATTGATCAGTTGCTAAATATAATACACTGACAAAACCTGCTAGACGTGCAGTAAAAGTGAAAGATTCAGCAGTTGATGATATCAGTGCACCAATTGTCTGTAAAATAAATTTTCAAAAGGGTGCACGTTGATGGAAAATTTATTTATAAATGTCTCAACATTAGACAAAGTGTACTGAAACGAAGTTTGACTATAACTTGCTCCAAGTCATTAGAATTTAAATCCTAATTTTTTCGGATAATGAGTGCCTATTATAATACCACTCAAACAACGCCGAACAACGCAATATCGCAAAACAGAAAATAATAAAATCCCTGAAAATTGGTAATGAGGACAATCTATTTGAAAAGGAAACATTAGCCGCATGTCCTTATAATCAACATCAAACAAACAACCGATAGGGAAAAGATCGAGTTAAAGTACCAGTGTCCCAGTAAATTTGTCCCCCAGGTACAGAATAGTAATACCACCAGAAGTTAATATGTCCTCGCGCATGTCGCCTCGCGCATCTTGATTCCTCGCCATCCTATGCAATCCTACGCAATCCTGGCAATTAAGTTCCCTCAGCAGTTTGCACCTTCAAAAGCGAAGGTTAAAACTGCCGGGAGAACTTGCCAGGATTGCGTAGGACATTGCGTAGGATGGTGTAAAATATCGCGCTTGTGCATTGAAGAAATGCGGACAAGTTTTCAGTCGAGTTGGACTTCTGGTTGTACTAGTATTCTGTGCCCCAGAGACACATTTCCTCAGAAATATCAGTCCCCCCAGGGCACAGAAAATTAATACAGCCAGAAATCCAACTCGTGTCCGAACCTTTGTGTAGTTTATATCAGGTTTATATCCTCGTGCATGTCACCTCACGCATCTTGATTCCTCGCCATCCCACGCAATCCTGGCAAGTTCCCCCGGCAGTTTTAACCTTTAAAAGAAGGGGCAGTTTTAACCTTCAAAAGAAGGTTAAAACTGCTGGGGGGATCCTTGCGTAGGATGGCGTAAAATATTGCACCTGCGCATTGAAGAAATGCGGACAAGTTTTCACTTGAGTTGGACTTCTGGTTGTAACTATTCTGTGCCCAGGGGGACACATTTCCTAGGAAATATGTATAAATATTATAGAGAAACACTATCATCTACTGAATGCCCTAAAAGAATGTCTACCAAAGCTGGCAGGGAATTTATGGCTTAATTTGTAACTTGGATAGCACATCACTGAAATGTATATAGTAGAGCTGAGGAAGTAAAATCTTTTACCAATGATTTATTCATCTACAGTATGAAGCTCGCAAGTTATGTCGATCCTTTGCGGTATGCATGCATTACTGGCACGTGTAATGCTCATTTATCATGCACAGGGCAAACTTTGTGATTTGATTATTAACAATCATTAAACATCATTACCACTTAATAGACTTATTAACACTTTCCTTTTGCTTGCGTTTCAATATTGCAACGTTGGGAAATTGTCTCTGTCACATTTGGTCAAAGAGACTTCAAAACTTGGCATCTAATTGTCTACTTCCAAGTTTCACATGTGTCATCAATCGAATTTTAGGTGTTAATGAAATAAAGTTTCAACCAATGAGAGTTGTGCGTTGTCTGAACAATGTGGCTGATTACTTTATGAATCTGCACCTGCACTGACAGGTCAGCTTCACAGCTTGCCTCCCACTCTTGTTGTCCCCAACCCCTAAAAGGGACTGTTAAGTAGCTGTCTACACTGCGTGAGTGTGGCCCAGACTAGAAAGTTTGTAATTAAATGTATATTCTGAGCAGTGGTGGTGACAGTGGGTGCTGTTCAACAGGGGGGTTCATTAGGCCATAATTGTCCGACTGTTAATACCTGAACTCATTCATGCACTCCAAGGGCTTCCCCAGAAGTGAATAAAATTGTCTGGCATTAGCCACAATAAAATACTAAAGACCAATTCGGACAGAAAAGAGTTAACTAAAGGTGTTGCAAAGCATATATATGTATATTTTACCGATGTACGACATTACAGTGTCAACCACAAAATTTCTGACAACTAGGTAGGAGTCAAATTTTGGCCACCATTTTGCACAAGAATTTTGTGAAAATAGTGTGGGCTTGCATGGAAAAATGACTGGATAATTGTGTGAACTATAACTTAATTTTCAGGGTTATTAAAATGAATTTTCTTTTTTGTATTCAATAGAAACATATATTCATATAGTGGTCATCATCTTGAACAAGACCATGCAATTATGTGAGAATATATTTATTTATTCAGTAATTATAATAGTATTATGTTGTATACTGGAAAATAATATTCATGGTATAAATGAAGTTCACTAATTTAAAATATTTGATATACAACTTTATTCTAAAAACTGTTGAGACCTTTCAGATTGTATATATCAAAACACCAGTATTTTAACTAAATACTGTATCAGCAGTTTACCATCTTTTCACTTTGCTCTATCTAAAACACTGCCTACACTTAGCACAAAACACTCTACTTTTTACTCTGATGAAGGGCTCCCCTTGAAACGTCAGTATTTCATTATTAAAACAATTTGCTATTCTCATCAGTTTACCATCTTGTCACTTTGCTCTATCTAAAACACTGCCTACACACCACTCTAGTTTTTACTCTGATGAAGGGCTCCCCTTGAAACGTCAGTATTTCATTAATTATTAAAACTATTCTCATCAGTTTACCATCTTTTCACTTTGCTCTATCTAAAACACTGTCTACATAGCACTGACTAGTTTTTTACATCTATGTCAGCATTCGAAAAAAGTCAAAATTAAGTCTTTTAAGTTGGCACCTCTTTTTGATTTTGAAGGCTGTAATCAATTTTCTTCAAGTACAATTGAATGCTTATTTATCAAAGAAATGTTTCCCTGAACCTATCAATGTTTAATTTACTCCAAGAATATTATTTTCTTAATACAACATTAGACTATTGGATCAACTTTAAGTTTTAAAAGCTTGGACATTTTTGGATAAAAAAAATAAGCTAACAAAAGTGAAAAAAGTTATATATTTTTTAAAAAAAGTTTAATAATTTTGAACCATACAATGACTGTTACTATTCTGTAGATTATAATTTTATTAGGTTATAATATATTGTTTTATTTTTTTTCGGACCGTATTTTACCAAATCCTGCTTTCTGATTGGCTAACGAGCGGTCTGTATGGGCCCGTATGGACCGCTCAAAATAATTTCTTTTTAAATGTGTTTTATAGGCCGTAAAATATTCTTAAAACGTTTGAAAATAAACTTAAACGAAATAAAAAAAATCAAATTTTGAAATCGAGTTTTTCATTCGTGAGAGACCCACTCTCCTCCGCAGAGGCTTTCCTTTGGCTACTTTTAGCTATATTTACCACTGAATTATCATGGATAACTAATTAATTTATGGATAACTAGGGATAGTGGAGGATATATGAAGGCGGGAGGACGGGGGCGAAGGACGGGGGGGGAGGACGCCTCGCTTTATTAAATTACGTAATTCAGTGGTGGTAAATATAGCTAAAAGTAGCAATTCAGTGGTAAATATAGCTAAAAGTAGCCAAAGTAAGGCCTCTGCGGAGGAGAGTGAAAGAGACCTAAAATCTAATTTTCTTTTTCGAAAGAAACAGCAGAAACTTACCTTTTTTATTCACTCTAAACACTGATGAAGACCAAAAGAACCAAGCGAAGATAATTAAAAAAAATAAATATGTTGTTTACCGTTTTTGGTCGGTCTGTATAGAGAAATATTTCCCTTGGTCTCAAAAACGACCCTCGGCCTGCGGCCTCGGGCAGTTTTTGAGACCTCAGGAAATATTTCTCTATACAGACCTCCCAGCCGGTAAATAACATATATTTATTTTATTGAGATTTGAATTTCAAATTTTTTTGTTCTCTGAGCCAGTATTTTTTTAATCCAAAAACGTCAAGCTTTTAATTACATGTAGTTATAATTAAGTACATGTAGCAACACATAAATCATAGATATCAATGTATGCTTCGTGATTGGAATGTTAAAATAGTGGGCCCTGAGGCAAATTGACCCACCCCACTCAGTGGCCCTGCTGATTACTGGGAATGTGAGCTCATCCAACACAATATCAAATATTTTGTCAGTATTTCTTAAATGTAAATCTATGGTAGAAACTCCAGTAATAAATTTCAATTTTTAAATTAATAATTAAGGTCAGTTGAGACTCATTTTGAAGGCACTGAACAATTTTGATCTGATAACCTAAACCTATTATTAAGTCTGGTTTCTATTTGGTCATTGGTGGGTTGCTAGTGGTTGATGGCAGAATTGCTGGGATAGGATTTATTCCAATCCCAGCAACTTTGAGCAACCTCTAACATAACCCACCAACAACCAAATGGAAACCAGGCTTTGCAAATATATTTACAGTACTGTAATTCAATTTAGAAACTTGAATTTAATTTTCAGACACAAATCACACCATAACACGTCATGCATTACTGAATAATTTTTATTGAATTTTTTAAACTAAAAAAACACACTAAATCTTGTCTTATACACCCCAAGAGATCCCATCGAAAACTGCCATATTTTGCTCACACAAAATCTGGTTAAAAACCACCAGTCTTCAGTCACAATTGGATCTATAACCACAAGAAATGTAACTTCAGCGACCATTTTCCTTTGTCCAGACTGGAAACCTTGCAAAATCCATCTTGGATAAAATCTTTGGGTGCCAAAATATGCATGCTTGCTGCTCAACGAGGCACATGTGCACGCAGTGCTATGCTGACCAGTTATTGTAGACTCAGAATTATCAAATACATAAATTAACACATTTTGAAAATATGGCGACAAATAAATAATAATTTAAATAATTTTCGGCTAATTTTATTATTGCTTTTTAGATACTTTATATAATTATTAAAACAAATATTGAATAACAATAAAAACTATTATATATAATATACGATAAGCGGCAAAAACCATACTTCATAAATGAGAACCAGCCAAGGGTGGCAAAGTGTGTGACCTCCACCCCCCTTTTTTTCTTGGGGGGGGGGGGGGGGCAAGAGAAATTTTGGAGGTCAAGTTACTTTTCCTTTTTCTGACAACTAAAACATGTGATTTAATTAAAACCTTCATATTTTGGTCAAAGGTGTCCTCTTCATGCAAGAAATGCCATTTGGAGACCCAAAGTTGAAGAATTTCCTGAGGGGGGCATATGCCCCTGGGGCCTGGACCCCCCTAGATTTTTCTTGTCACTTTTTGCCACAATACCCCTTTCAAAAATCCTGCTTGCTCCTTTGATAAATTGTGCATTACACTGTTCACCAGGCCCACAGACAGGAGGCCTTGGGCGAAATGGTTGGGTGGAGGCTCCCTTACTAGGGGACGACACTGGGGAAAATTCCCACCCCACCCCTCTCAGTAGCCCTGCTGATCACTGGGAATGCAAGCTCATCCAACATGTCAACTATTTTGGCAGTATTCTTTAAACGTAAATCTGTGGTAGAAACTCCAGTAATAAATTTCAATTTTTAAAATAATAGGTCAGTTGAGACTCATTTTGAAGGCGCTGAGCAATTTTGATCTGATAACCTAAACCTCTATTAATATTAGCAACTGATGATCCAGGTGGGTATTTTAATCTTAATATAAATATCAATGCCCAGCATAATACACGAAGCAAAGCCATAAGTTCAAAAGTAATTTAATGAATCTAATGTTTCATTGCTTCTCACAACATCTTCAGAGAATGAATGATGGAATAAATAATTACAAATATATAAATAGGTTACTAATAATAACTATTACAGATATATGAGAGGTGAGAGGTCGGGAGGTGAGATGTCAGAAGAGAGAAAGTGGGAAGGAGCTTTGCTTCATGTATTACGCTGGGCATTGATATTTATACTATTAATATTAGTACTTAAAGTCTGGTTTCTATTTGGTCATTGGTCCAACATGATATCAACTATTTTGTCAGTATTTTTTTAAATGTAAATCTATGGTAGAAACTCCAGTAATAAATTTCAAATTTTTAAAATAATAGGTCAGTTGAGACTCATTTTGAAGGTTGCGAACAATTTTGATCCGATAACCTGTTAATATAAGCATTAAGTCTAGTTTCCATTTGGTTGTTGGTGGGTCACGAGCAGTTGTAGGCAGAGTTGCTGGGATAGAACTTATTCTATCCCAGCGACTGCAAGCAACCTCTAGCAACCCAACAACCAAATGGAAACAAGGCTTTACAAATATATTTAATTTAATTTAATTTAGAAACTTCAATTTAATTTATACACACAAAAATCTGATACACACCATAACACATGCATTTCTGAGTGATTTTTATTGAATTTTTTAAACTAAAAAAATAGTAAATCTTGTCTTGTAGCCCAAGAGATCGCATCAAAAACCACCATATTTTGCTCACACAAAATCTGGTTAAAAACCGCCATAGTCTTCTGTCTCAGTTGGATCTATAACCACGACAAATGAAACTTCAGCCACCATTTTTCTTGTCCAGACTGGAAACCATTGCAAAATCCATCTTGAAAAAATTTTTGGATGCCAAAATATGCATGCTTGCTGTTCGATGATGCACGCACGTACAGTGCTATGCTTTAGATCTTATTAGATGTTTTGGTGTGTAGTATCGCTGTATATTTTTACGAGTTGTGCTGTATTTTGACGAGCCCGCAGGGCGAGTCAAAATACAAACAACGAGTAAAAATATACAGCGATACTACACACCAAAACATCTTATAAGAGATTTATTATACAACAGCTCTGACCAACAAATTTTTATGGAAAAAGAAAACTCTAAATAAGCCAGAGAAGTAGAGCGTGACTTGCACCAGGACAAAACCATGACAAAATAATAAGCATACATGAAGTAGTTCCCGACTGATAAATTTGATTGGCTGACAAAATCTGTCAAACCGGTTTTCTACAAGTTTTCTACTATCCAAATAACAAACTATCCAAATATCGCTGTATATTTGTACTCATTTTTAGCGTTATTTGGACAGTTTTTAATGCAGTTGTATAATAAGACCAGCTATTGTAGTATTGTGGACTCAGAATTATCAAACAATACAAATTAACAATTTTAATATACAACACAAATAAACAAACAACAATATTATAATTTATTTTGTAGTACAGTACTATAATTTTTTTTTGTATTTTTTGATAATTTTCTTAGCTTTTTTTTTATTTCCAAGTTTCTGAAAAAAATTTTTTTTTTTAAATTTTCATTTTTTTGTAGCGTTTCTGTTTGGTTTATTTTTAATTTTTCTGATATTTCATTTTTTTTATCATTACCAAGTTTCTAAATTTTTTTATTTATTAAAATTTTGAATATATCTCCCCCCATTTTTCTTCCTGATTGTACTGAAAATATACGTGATTTAAATCTCTGCTTCGCCTCTCGACTGCAAATTCAGTTATTTCGCCATAACAAAACTCAAAGATATTAATATTTCGCTCAGTATTTCATCTCTTTTCTCGCTTTTCTCGGGGGGGGGGGGGGGGAGAGATTGAAAATATGGCGACAAGTAAATAATTATTTTCGGCTAATTTTATTATTGCTTTTTAGATACTTTAATTATTAAAACAAATACTGAATAACAATAAAAACTATTATATATAATATACGATAAGCGGCAAAAACCATACTTCATAAATGAGAACCAGCCATTAGGGTGTGACCTCCACCCCCCTTTTTTTTTGGGGGGGGGGGGGGGGGGCAAGAGAAATTTTGGAGGTCAATTACTTTTCCTTTTTCTGACACCTAAAAGGTGACGTACAGTCCGTTCTGCGCATGTACAAAGCTAATGTTTACATCTTTATTTACAAAAAATATACTGATACCTCATTCTAATCTCGTTCCCAGAGCCCACAGCGGGCGGGTGGGTTCCCGGGTGGGGAACGTAGGCTCTGGGAACGAGACTGGCCTCATTCAAAATTGTAAACTTTTCTTACTTCCTCTTCATTACTTGTACCCAAAACAAAATATTTTCAGAAATGGAAGAAATCCGAAGAGATATCCTCGCCGAATCACTTGGTTTTCTGCCATGTTTACGTCGAGCCAAGTACTTCATGTAATTATCTACGAATGTCATGTTTTGGGGAGTCCATGGAGGACATGCGCAGAACGGACTGTACATCACCTAATATGTAATTTAATTAAACACACAGCGCTGAGGTTCATTGCAAGGTTCATTGTATTTACAACAAACTTCAGCACTATGTTCAAGAAGTGTGTAAAAGACAAATTGATTGGAAACTTCACAACATCCAATCAATATCCAATTTGTTTTACACACTTCTTGAACATGGCGCTGAAGTTCGTTGTAAATACAATGAACCACAATATACCTCGCAGTGAACGTCAGCACTATGTTCAAGAACAATATGAACTACATCAGTGTATTCGTTCTACGATGCAAGTTGAAGGCATGTTTCTTTGTCTTTGTTAACCGCACTGACTTCTGCTTTATAAAAATCAAACAATAATTAAACTATTTCCAAATTACTTGGTACTTGTTGCGAGGTGTAACGGCTGTTGCTTGTACAAGTTGAAAAACAGACATTGGCTCGTTCATTTAATGAAACAGCTAACGTCCATTTTCTCATTTTGTACAGGCAATTGATTTGAAGAATACTCAACGACTTGAACGTGATCAGCGTGGCACTGGAGTAGTGAATTGACGTGTTCTTTTTCTTCGATATCTTTACCACTGTTAAGTGTTATTAACGAGATCTATTACTTCATTCAGGTCTCCTTTACTTGCAACCCCAGTATAAAGTCATTTTGTATGACCTTTATCAATCACAGAATAAAATCTTGATCCATATTGTGCCTTAGTCATCCAAGCGGCCATACCACTTTCACTTTTGTGAGTTTTGTACTTTTGTGACGTCACAATTGCAAGATGCCGCCAGTGAGCTCTCTCTCTCTATAACTATACAGTGCCAGTGATATATACCTTTAACTCGTCGGTAGAAGCCCAACATGTAAGAACGTATACCAACGTGACGGTTGCGGAGACATCTGCAAAGGCGACTAGCATTCTTCTACTGACCGGTTAGACGCTATATACTATTAAATTACTGAGGCCTGGAGCTCATTGACAACTAGAACTCCTTCTACACGCAGCATGCCACGCTGCTCACGTTCAAGTCGTTGAGTATTCGTTAAATCAATTGCTCGTATAAGTTGAAAGAATGGGCATTGCCCTTTCACTGAATGTACATGGGCGAGCCAATGTCCATTCTCTCAAATCATGTACGTACAATTGAATTAACGAATAATCAGTGACTTGAACGTGGCTTGTAGAAAGTAGGCAAGCTGCATGTACAGGAGTTCCCGCTGTATAGAAATAAATCGACGCGCCCCTTTTCTTCAATCGCTCTACCTCTGTTAAGTGTCAAACGAGATAAATTACTTCATTGAAATATCCTTCACGTGCAGCTCGTAACTTCACGTGAGCGAGACCAACAAAATAATTTAGAATTTTATAACCGGTACAGACTGGTTGGCATGTGTGAACAAGTTCTGTTATCTTGGTGATATGATAAATGCAGGCAGCGGTGCAGAGAATAGCTCAATTTGTAGAGTTTTAGATGCCCTTGGAAGAAGTTTAGAGAGTTGCTTTCAATGTTGACTTCCAGATTACTGAAAGGGACACTGCATGTTCGGTGCGTTAGAAATATAATAGCAATGAGACATGGGCAGTGAAAAATGATGTAACTAAAACTAAACGTACTGGTTTGAGGACCATAAGATGGATATGCGGCAATGCATCATTGAAAGACAGAAAAACGTCAGAAGAGGTCGTTTGAAACTGGTTAACATCAGGGATGTTTTATGTAGGAGGCTGGGTTGCTTTGGCCACGCGCAAAGCCAAAGATTATAGTAATTGGGTGAGAAAGGTATAAGCGAGTTAGTTGTGCCAAGAAGAAAGGGGAAAAAAGACATGGAAGCTGGTTTTGAAAGAGGAGTTCGAGAAGAAATTACATTGAAAACTGGCATTAGATCCTGCAGCATAGAAGACTACAATGATTATATCAAACCGTTAAAATTGCTAGATCAACTCTATATTTTCTTATGTTATTGAAGCGTGCGAAAGTACCATCATGTGATATTATTAATTTGTATTCTACCTGTGTTAGGCCCGTTTTAGAGTACTGCTCGTCGGTTTTCCATAACTCCATACCAACGTATTTAAGCGACGACCTAGAGCACGTTCAAAAACGTGCTCTTTCTATTATCTCGCCGGACGTAGCCTACACGAACAACCTCGAAGTATTTAATCTTAGCACGCTTAGAGATAGGCGACAGTATCAATGTAGAAAGCTATTTAACACTGTTGTATCGGATCCATCACATAAGCTCCATCACCTGCTTCCTCCCAGGCATGTCTCCAGTTATAATCTGAGGCGAAAGCGTGTTTTTGATAACCACTATACGCGTACAAATAGATTTAAAAACACTTTTATTCCGGCGATGTGCACCTAAGTCGAGTATCCCACTTAAATTGGATTTTTATTGTAATCAGAAATTAGTAATTAGTTAATATAACATTAGTAGTTTACTTATAGATTTATATAACTTTTTAGCTTTTTAATGTTCTCATGAAATGTATTATTGTAAATTTACGCAATTCAGCCTAGCAAGGCTGTGATGTAAATTGATTATTAAACTATCTATCTATCTATCATCTATCTATCATTATGAATTATATACACATATTTATACACTGTCATTGCTTCCGCCAGAAAGTTATGTTATTAGTAATGTTAATATCTAGTTTGATTTGGTGCTTCTTGACTTGCTAGCAAAACAATGATGTTTCAACACTACTCTACTTTTTGTGACTACCGCTGACCCGTCAGCGGTAGCCATAATGTCGGCGAAATCTTGCTTGCTTGCTTGAGTGAGTGTCTTGGACCTCCCTACGTCATACTCGACAGCTATCGCAAGATATTCGGCACGATCGCCATATAGTCGGGAAGATCGCCACGTATTCGAGAAGTACTCGAGTTGTTTTCGCGAGGAATATTTGTGATCTCGTTTTTGCATTTTGGTTGCTCTCTCGATGAC
The DNA here is from genome assembly GCA_964035015.1 of Corallium rubrum. Taxonomy (NCBI): domain Eukaryota; kingdom Metazoa; phylum Cnidaria; class Anthozoa; order Scleralcyonacea; family Coralliidae; genus Corallium; species Corallium rubrum. The sequence goes on from OZ035997.1 coordinate 94,547,117, forward strand.
TGTTTTGATTTTTGAAAAGTGTTATTACTTTGCAAATCTTTTCTTCTTGGAACGGTTTCTCTCCTTGATCAGCTTATACAAGGTAAGAAATAGTTTGAAAACTGTGACGTTGTTTATCTTATATACTATATATATAGACAATTTCTTCGATAAAAGAAGGTTGAAGGCCCAACTTTATAAGCGAACTTTATAAACTGAATATTTCTAGTATGTGCTATAAGTACGAAGTACGAGGTTGGCTTTGAGATATTAAATTTGTTTCCGATCAAGTATTTACTGTATAGATTTCGTAAATACTTGATCGGAAACAAATTTAATATCTCAAAGCGAACCTCTTAACCTCCTACTTCGTACTTATAGCACTTACTAGAAATATTCAGTTTATAAAGTTCGCCTATAAAGTTGGGCCTTCAACCTTCTTTTATCGAAGAAATTGTCAATATACGCCAAAGTCTTTGATATAAATGATTTATAACGATAAAATCGCTTTATGAGTTCAAGTTTAATTTTGGTTGAATTGTGTGTTGTGTACATGTATATATCATACACCAGTGCATACACTAAGAGTGAGAAGTGTGCTTTAACCAACTTCGAGCTAGGTGTTTTGATATTAGATCTAACACAACTTTCAAGTTTTTCATGATCAAACAAATCAGGAAATGAATCAGTTGTCAAATAAACCAGTATTTTAAGATAAGTTTGATGTAAGAGTTGGCTTATTAATCACATATCAAACCTTTGTCTCGCTTATGTTTTCCTATGTGTTTGGTTTATGAATTATTAACGAGTTTGAGAAGTATATATCACAGTGCCCTGTATACACCAAATCGTAGTTTCATTTAGGCCCACATGCAAATTAGTTTCCTATTCAATTTGGGCCCCTATGCAAATTACATCATGTCTATTAAAGCATAACGGGAAGATAACATAGGCTGGGACTGTTTTTTCATCTTTTGAGTTCATTATCTTTAGACACTACATTTAGGATTATTGTCAAGGATAACCGATAAGCAAATTTTATTGTTATAGAATACCTAAACATTAAAAAGTTTCTGAAATCAGAAATGTTATGTTTACTACGGCTGCTTCAGCCTCGTGTTATAAATGAACTACGTTTTATCCCGACTCAGTTTGTATGCACAGTTGAAATTCCGATTTCGTCTATAAGAAATTTATGCTTTATGCTATGGGGTGTTGGTAGCACACTGGTTAGTGCACGTGCCTTTCACCTCTGCGAGCTGGGTTCGACACTGCACGGTGCAGTTATCTGATTAAAATAATTGACCTCGGCCGCATGTGAGGAGTGCTTCCAGTTTGACTCTACCAAACACCACAGGTTTCCTCTGGGTACTCCGTACTCTGGTTTCCTCCTGTAGTAACACTGGACCAATGAGGGTAGGCCCTTACTGGACCTCTGAGGATAACAGTTTAGATATAGCTGATAGAGTTATCCAGTATAAATAAGGTTAGTTTAATGTAGTTTAATTTAAACAAAATATGTTGGCTGTTACATAGACATTACAAGACCTTGACTTGGTGCTTTGTTTACTTGTTTTAGGTCTTGTTCAATATCCTGTATAATGAAATTAAGAAACCAAAGTTTGTGCACACCAGAGCTGGTACAATGGTCTGACCATAGAATAGTAGATACACCAGAAGTCTGACTCTTGTGAAAGTACTAAAACATTCTATAATCTAGTGTCTATGTGCCACCAATTGTATATTTTGATAAATTGTTGTAAAGCTATTGTGAGCTGTTGGGAAACTTAAAGCCTTGAATATGTTGAAAGCCTTGAAATGAGGAAATATATCTGTTGAAACTACGATACTGAGTATTGTTGTACTGTCTTATTTAAAATACTAGCAGAATCACAAAATATTAGTGATACATGTGCATTACAGTTGAATGCCACTGACAGCATATTTATGGCAGGTAAAATGTTGTTTTGGAACACAATGTTGATTATCTGGGGTGATTAATTCTATGAAAGTTTTCATGATGATAATGTAATATAGATTATTTTTGTGGAAACACCATGAAAAAATAATGTTTATTTGCTAAGCTTTCGGCCTGAGTCAACAGGCTGAAAGCTTAGCAAATAAATATTTTACATGGTGTTTCCACAAAAATAATCTACATGATGTATATGATTGGGGGTGAGTTGTACAAAGCCAAGATAGCTTATCTAGTTGATAAGTTCTAGCTGAAGAACAGCACTAATCATGCCTTGAACAACCTAATATAAAATTTTATCCACTGAATATTTAGTTATGTACAGTATTTGATAGTGCTGTTTAGCGGATAAAAGTGAAATTGGGTTCAAAGCACCACTAGAGTGATTCTCTAGCTAGGATTTATCCACCAGATAAGCTACCCGGGCTCTGTCCAAAAATCTGAATTTTACAAGTTCACTTCATGTAAAACTTGGGGGCATCTTTATAATGCTACTATAATATGCTAGCAATCTTATGTTTTGGAAACAGCCAGTAAAGTTGTATGTATAGTATGTGCCATGTTCAAAATAGCAGTTCATGTATAAAATGAATTAAAATAACTATCAGTTTTTTTTTGTGTGTGCTTTTCACGCATTGTCATGCATTGCTTCTTAAGTCTATATCTCTTTCTGTGCTTAGCCGCAGTAGTCACATGTACGCATTGCGTACCTATTTTTAATATTCAGCCACTGTCGCACATCCTCTTGAACATGCATGGAAGATGACGTGCAGTATCACCATCATTGGTTGTAGATCTAATATCACTTCTTTTAATATTGATTGGTTGTTGAGAAGTTTCAACTTTTAATAAGTTGGGGCTTCACAATATCTTATCGACCATACTGGCTGGCATTACGAAGACGCAAGAGACAAACTATTTCGGTGTGTCGGTTTCTCTGGTTCAAAATGGAATGCATATTTGTCATCATTGGTTGTATATCTGATGTCACTACCCTTAAACTTAAAGGTTGTGATATCACATCTACAACCAATAATGGTGATGCTGGTAGAAGCCCAACATAGAACGTATACCAACGTGACGACTGCGGAGACATCTGCAAAGGCGACTAGCATTCTTAAAGTACTAAGCGGAGCTCAACTAGGACTCCTCTACACGCAGCATGCCACGCTGCTCACGTTCAAGTCGTTGAGTATTCGTTAAATCAATCGCTCGTATAAATTGAAACAATGGACATTGACCTTTCATTGAATGTACATGGGCGAGCCAATGTCCATTCTCTCAAATTGTACGAAGAATTGATTTAACGAATATTCAACGACTGGAACGTGACATGTAGGAACTAGGCAAGCTGTATAAGCTGCATGTAGAGGAGTTCCCGCTGTATAGTAGTGAATCGACGTGTCCTTTTTCTTCAATAGGAGGGAGAGCAATAATTTAGAATCTTATCATTGGTACAGACTGTTTGGAATGTATGAACAAGTTCTGTTCTCTTGGTGATATGATAAGTGCAGGCAGCGGTGCGGAGAATAGCTCTATTTGTAGAGTTTTAGATGTCGTTGGAATTAGTTTAGAGAGTTGCCTTCAGTGTCGACTTCCAGATCACTGAAAGGGACACTGCATGCTCGGTGCGTTAGAAGTATAATATAGCAGTGAGACATAGGCAGTCAAAGATGATCTAAGTAAAATTGAACGTACTGATTTGAGGATGATTAGATGGATATGCAATGCTTCATTGAAGAACACAAAAACATCAGAACTGAGAGGTCGTTTGGTACTGGTTAACATCAGGGATGTTATATGTAGGACGCTGGGTTGCTTTAGCCACGCGCAGAGAATAGAGATTATATATAGTAATTGGGTGAAAGGTGACAGAGTTAGTTGTGCCAAGAAAAATGGAAAAAGGAGACAAAGGAAGACATGGAAGCAGGTTGAGAAAGAGCAAGGAGAGAAGAAATGACGAGGAGAACTGGCATTAGATAGTGAAGCATGGAAGACTACAATAATTATGCGAAACTGTTAAAATTGCTAGATCATTATTATGAATATACACTGTCATTGCCTCCGCCAGAAAGTTATATTATTAGTAATGTTAATATATAGTTTGTCTTGGTGCTTCTCGACTTTTTTCCAACTACTCCTCACATACTTAGCAACACCATTCGGATGATTGGTAGGATTATCATATTCCACTAAAAAGCAAAACAATTTTAATACATGTACAGTACTGCAAGTAAATATTGAGTAAATCAGGCAATTCAGGATATACTGCCTAGAGTGCAACTGGATCACTTTATTATTTATCTTTTTATATACAGTACATCCAATCTCCCTCACAGCTCGTTTATCCAACAATGCTTTAGTAACAACGCTATCAGAATTAGATAATCTGCTTCAACATTTTGCAGAATTCCTCACCCAGTTCTAAGCCAACCGGCAGTAATATGCCCAAACTTGTTTGTAAAAAGATACTTTTAAATCATTATAATTATTAAAATGGACACTCAAATATTAAAACCCTGGATAATAAAAACAAAACTTGCAGAAATAAGACACCAAAAATTTAATTTATCTGTTATATGTTTAAAAACATTTTCATCATTTAAGTTACAACCCCTCCATTTACAACTTCCACCTGTTCCAAGCCTAATGAAAACCCTATCCAAAAGCCCAGAGTTTATATAGTAAATAGAATTCTATAGTTGCAAAAAATACTGTCTGACTACAGTACAATATTGCCTGCGGTTTCAATGAGTGTGACAACTCTTCCCAATAAAATGCCTTTCCCTTCCCTTCCTTGGCTTAAATCTTTAGCATGGTATTAAAAAACAATAAAGGTTAAGTTATTGGCGTCTAATAAAAACAGATTCTGCTCCAAATACTGTAGATCTCTAAAATAAACATTAGATTTAGACAAAAAACAGTTTTCACATTATCTAAATAGTTATACATTTTAAGTGTTTATACAATGGCTGACTTCTTATTTTTATTCTTTTCTCGACCGACTAACCCACCAAAAAATGGAAAAGGATGTGATTAGTCAGGCAAGGGAAAAATCTAATATTTGTTAACTTTATCCAAAATAGTGGCAACATGTTCACAAGAAACTCACTGGCTGATTGAAAAGGAGACTCGTCTTTGTTCAAAGACGACAAGTCAGCTCTTCAATCAGTTGGTAGTTTCAGTAGTTTTTACAACTGTACCACCATGTTTCACAAGATACTCAGTTACTGTAACTTTAGTGAAATGGTGGTAACCTGCGAAGAACAGCTTTGCTAACAAAATACTGATGTTTCAAGCGGAGCCCTTTTCACTTTGCTCTAAAACACTGCCTATACACCATGCACTCTAGTTTTTAATACTCAGCCACTGTCGTACATCCACTTGAACATGGAAGATGAAGTGCAGTAGCACCATCATTGGTTGTAGATCTAATTGATTGGGTGTTGTGAAGTTTCCACTTTTAATAAGTTGAACCTTCGCAACAACTAATCGACCATATTGGCTGGCAACACGAAGAGGCAATTATTCGATGCGTCTGTTCTCTGATGCAAAATGAAGTGCAGCTTCACCATCGTTGGTTGTAGAACTTCCCATCATCTAATCGACCATACTGGCTGCATTATGAAGAGGCAAGACGCGAAACTCGAGGCAAACCTCAGTGCCATGTTAAAAAAGTACTAAACTATTTCGGTGTGTACATGTCCGTTCTCTTGTTCAAAATGAAATGCATATTTGCCACCATTGGTTGTTTTTGTCACTTCCTTACATCACATCTACAGACAATGATGGTGATATTGTACTTAGTTCAGTATATTCTTGAACATATAATGCCAAGGTTCATTGCGAGGTTCATTGTATTTACAACGAACTTCAGCACTATGTTCAAGAAGTGTGTAAAAGACAAATTGATTGGATGCTGTGAAGTTGCTACTTTAATAAGAAGCAACTTCACAAGATCCAATTAATTTGTTTTACACACTTCTTGAACATGGCGCTGAAGTTCGTTGTAAATTCAAAAAAACTCGCAATGAACGTCAGCACTCAGCACCATGTTCCTTCCAGAAGATACTGAACTACTTCGGTGTATGCGCTTTTTGATGTAAGTTGAAGGAGCGTTTTTTATGCACGTGGCATGCAGCGTGGCAAGCTGGATGTAGAGGAGTTCCTGCAGTAGTGACGTGTGTGATGACGTGTGTGATGACGTACGTGTCTTTTTTCTTCAATATCTCTATCACTGTTAAGTGTTACGAAATCTATTACTTCATTCAAATCTCCTTCACTTGCAGCCCGGTATAAGCCATTTTGTATGACCTTTATCCTCAATCACATAATAAAGCTCAACATTATACTTGATCCTTATTCTCTGCCTCAGTCATCCAAACGGCCATACCACTCTCACTTTTGCGAGTTCTGTAACGTCACAACTTTTGTTTTACTGCTTACAATCTTATAGCTAAGGTATTTTCTCCGCTCATTCGTTCGCTAGGAAAAGAAATGCAACATAGCCTAACCCCCAAAAAATTATGAATAACGTCATTTGCAAGATGCCGCCAGTAAACTCTATATACGTATAACTGCAGTGATATCTTTAAACGTGTAAGAACGTACACCACCGTGATGGCTGCGCAGACAGCTACAAAAGGCGACTAGAATCTTTGTAGCGACTGGGAACTAGAACTCCTCTACACGCAGCATGCTACACTGGTCACGTTGAAGTCGTCAAGTATTCGTTAAATCAATTGCTCATACAAGTTGAAAGAATGGACAGTGGCCGTTCATTTAATGAGCGAGTCGATTCTTTCAAATTGTGCAAGTGATTGATTTAACGAATACTCAACGACTTGAATGTGGCCTGTAGGAAGTAGGCAAGCTGCATGTAGAGGAGTTCCCGCTGTATAGTAATGAATCGACGTGTCGTTTTTCTTCTCTGTTAAGTTTCAAACGAGATCTATTACTTCATTCAAAACTCCTTCACGTACGGCTCGTAACTTCAAGAAAGGACGGAGACCAACAAGATAATTTAGAGAATTTTACCATCTACCGGTAGACTCTCTGGAGTGTATGAACAAGTTCTGTTATATGACAAGAACAGGCAGTGGTGCAGAGAATAGCTCGATTTGTAGAGTTGGAAGAAGTTTAGAGAGTCGCTTTCAAGAAGGGGAAAAGGAGACCAAGGAAGACATGGGGACATGGTTGTGAGAGGAGTTAGAGAAATTACATATAGGAAACTAGCATTATATCGTGCAGCATGAAAGACTACAATCATTATATGAAACGGTTAAAATTGCTAGATCATTATTATAAATTATATACACACAGTTATATATTCACTGTTATATTAGTAATGTTAATATCTAGTTTGACCTGCTGCTTCTTGACTTTTTCCAACCTTCTCCTCATGTACTTAGCAACATCACCATTCGGATGCATATGAATGGTGATGTTGCAAAATACCTGAGGAGAAGGTGGATAGCATAGGATTACCGTATTCCACTAAAAAGCACAACGATTTTAATACATGTGCAATAACTGAATATTATTGGGTGAATCCGGCAATTCACTACTGACTAGACTTCAACTGCATCACCTTATTATTCACCTATCTTTTATATACAGTACATCCATCTCCCTTAAAAATTTGCAATCATTATAATTATTAAATTGGGACAGTCAAATATTAAAACCCACCTTACAAAAAAAGCCTTTGACTTTGTGGATAATAAAAAATAAAACTTGGAGAAATAAAACACCAAATGTAATTTATCTGTTATATGTTTAAAAATATTTTCCTCATCCCAGTCGTAACCCCTCCATTTACAACTCTTTCCTGTTCCAAACCAATCAAAACCCCATCCAAAGTTGTAGATGTATAAGCCCAGAGTTTATACAGTAAAGAAGATTCTACAGTATTTGCAAAATAATACTGCCTGATTACAGCACATTATTGCCTGTGGTTTCAATGAGTGACATATCTCTGCCTAACTAAATGCTTTCCCCTTCCTTGGCTTAATCTTTAGCATGGTGTTATAACAAAACACTTACTGATTTTGTCTCAAGAACTACTGAGTTTTACTGTCTCTAAGTGTCAGTGTCAGTAGCTTTCAAAACTCTAACACTGGGGAGAGGGGAAGTGGAAATTCCTTAGAATGCAGCAGAAAGAGTTGAAAGCAGGGCACAAAAACAGTACCCCATTCCAAACTACAGTAGAAAACATTTCAGTATATACATATACTGTACCCAGTACTAGATTACATTATTGGCGTCTATAATAAAACAGACTCCAAATACTGTAGAGATAAACTAAACTAAACATTACAGAAAAAACAGTTTCCACATTATCTAAAGAGTTATATGTTTTAAATGTTTATACAACGGTCGACTTCTTATTTTCATTCCCACCAAACAATGGAAAAGGATGTGTCCCAAATTAGTCTGGCAAGGGAAAAAAGCTGATTCGTTAACTGTATCCAGAACAGTAGCAATGAAGCAACATGTTCACAATTAGAAACTCACTGGCTGATTGAAAAGGAGACTCATCTTTTTTCAAAGATGACAAGTCAGCTCTTCAGTCAATATGGTAGTTTCAGTAGTTTTCACAACTGCACCACACTTAAATCATTAGCTTGGTAATCTCAGCACCATGCTGCACAAGATACTCAGCTACTGCAAAACGAGAAGGTGGTAAACTGCCAAGAATAGCTTTGCTGACGAAATACTGACGTTTCAAGCAGAGCCATTTTCACTTTACTCCAAAACACTTCCTGAACACCACTCTGCTTTTTAATACTCTGTTGTACCATCTCTGCCACTGTCGTACATCCTCTTGAACATGAAAGATGAAGTACAGTATCACCATCAATGGTTGTAGATCTAATATTACTACCTTTAAGGTTGATTGGATGTCGTGAAGTTTCAACCTCTAATCAATGGCTGGAGACGAACAACATGAAGAGGCAAGAGACAACTATTTCGGTGTGTCTGTTCTCTGATGCAAAATGAAGTGTAGCATCACCATCATTGCTTGTAGAACTTCACAAGATACATACAACCATACTGGCTGGCATCATGAAGAAGCAAACCTTAGTGCCATGTTCCAAAAAAACTGAACTATTTCGGTGTGTGTGTGCTCTCTGGAACAAAATGAAGTGCTGTATCACCATCGTTGGTTGTAGATTTGATATCACTACATTTAAAGAAGCAACTTCGCAACATCCAATCAATTTGTCTTTTACACACTTCTCGCACATAGTGCTGAAGCTCATTGAAAGTACAATGAATCTTGCAATGAACCTCAGCATTAGGTCCAAGAAGAAAGTGATCGAACTACTTCGGTGTATCCGCGTTCTTTGATGAAAGTTGAACGCGTGTTTTTTTATGTCTAGCGTCTTCGTCAACTTCTGCTTTATAGAAATCAAACGATAATTGAACCATTTTCTAGCAACATGTTCACAAACAAAACTCACACGCCAATTGAAAAGGAGACTTGGCTTTCTTCAAAAATTACAAGTCTGCTCTTCAATCAATATGGTAGTTTCAGTAGTTTTTACAACTGCTCCACACTTAAATCATTAGCACAGTATAATCTCAGCACCATGCTTCACAAGATATTCAGTTACTGTAACTTTAGTGAAATGGTGGTAAACTGCGAAGAATAGCTTTGAGCTAAATACACACCACACTACTTTTTAATACTCAGCCACTGTCGTACATCCCCTATAGAGCATGCAAGATGAAGTGCATCATTCGTTGTAGAACTTCACAACAGCTAATCGACCATACTGGTTGCATCATGACGAGGCAAGAGGCGAACCTCACTCAGGTCTGAACTTTGTTGGTGTGTCCGTTCTCTAGTGCAAAATGAAGTGCAGATTTGCCATCATTGATTGTATATCTGATATCACTACCTTTAAAGGAAGTGACATCACATCTACAGACAACGCTGGTGATACAGCACTTCATTTCGCGATTTCTTATTTAAGGAGCAACTTCACAGCATCCAATCAATGTCTTTCACACACTTCTTGAACATAGTGCTGAAGTTCGTTGTAAATACAATGAACCTCGCAATGAATCTCAGCATTTGGTAAGACGATACTGAACTATTTCGGTGTATCCGCTCTTTGATGCAAGTTGAAGCCGTGTTTTTCTTATGTCTAGTGTCTGCGTCAACTTTGGACATTAACTGACTCTTGCTTTATAAAAATTAAACAATAACTGAACTTAGTATAAATACACAGGTGATTATAGAAAATCAAGCGCGCTAATTGGTCGAGTTACTTCGGATTAATTCTCAATAATCACCTACAGCGTTTATTCAAAATGGCCGCCAGCCAAAGTTGTCAATGCGACAGATAGGGACATTAACAATTTTAAAGAAAATGCTCTTCCTAAAAGTACGAAAATGTGTATTTATATACTAAAACAATTATTCGCCTCAGGCTCAGTGGATATCGGTGAATAACACATCGACTTCGTCTCGGTTATTATCCACCGATATTCACGTCGCCTTATGTTTCTTCAGCATAAAATGATAAAAAGGGGTAACAACCAAGCTTTCGGACTATGCGTCTATCGTCAGGGTAAAATGGTTCGAACGAGCTTCAATCTCTGTTAAAATACTATTTAGATATGCAAATTATCAAATTTATAAATTATAACTACAAAGGATTAATTAATTACAACTACTAAAATGTTTAAAAGCTATTTCTAATGAATGGTTTATATACTTCAGGGAGTGTTCTTCCATTGTCTCTGTTCGAAATATCATTTCTCGCCTTTTTTTCCCGAAGATGATAAGTCTGCTCTTCAATCAATATGGTAGTTTCAGTAGGTTTACAACTACACCACACTTGCTTCACTAATTGCAGTGGCATAACGGAGGAAGACAGGGCCCTTGGCATATTTGGTGTGGGGGCCCCTGTTGTCATGATTTGGCTGACATGGTTTGAAAGCTGTATTACTTGATACATGTGTTTTTAGATGAAGAGAAGATTTACTACTTATATAGTCTTTTTACTTTATATAATATATATATATAATAATATATATAGAATAATATATATATAATAATAATATATATATATAATAATAATATATATATATATATATATCTATATCTATCAAGAAACTAAATTAAACTATTTCGTTTTGCATTCATCAATTGAAAGGTAAAGAACTTCATGTAATAAGAAGCCAACAGGCTCGCACCCAGGGCTTTTGTCCTCGATGGAGTCATGGAGGCCAAATTGTTTAGCTCTCAGTAAATTTAATCTTGCTGTTAAATGTTAACCTGCATTTTTTATGTTTAGTCGTTATAACACTGTATTCTAATTTTGGCAGGGGTGGGGCTGTCAACTGTAGGGGCCCCTTAGTTCTCACCCTAACCCTACCTAATGAGCGTTACGCCACTGTTCACTTGTAAGATATTCAGTTACTGCAATTTACTGAAAAGGTGGTTGTAGAACTCTGATTATAGAACTTCACAACATCTAATTGACCATAGCGGCTGGATCATGAAGAGAGAAGAGGTGAACCAGTACCATGTTCAAGATGATACTGTACTGAGCTATTCTAGTGTGTCCATTCTCTGGAGCAAAACGAAATTGCATATTTGCCATCATTGGTTGTAGATTTGCTAATAATCATTACCTTTAAAGAAGCAACTTTGCAACATCCAATCAAAATTTGTCTTTTTATACACTTCTTGAACATAGTGCTGCAAAGTTCATTGCATTTACAATGAGCTTCAATGAACATCAGCACTTGGTTCGAGAAGTACAGAAGTACTTCAGTGTATCCATTCTTTGATGCAAGTGGAAGGTGTTTTTATGTCTAAGGGCCTGTTTACATGAGACTGGGTTATCTTGGGGAGTGACCCTGTTTCATGTGATAAAACGTAACTACTGAATTGTCTCTGGCTCCTAAGATAACACTAGCTACATGTGAACACTTCACCCCAAGTACCCCAGGCAAAGTTCAGCATACACACACACACACACACACACACTTAATTATACAAAATTTGACCTCACCCCACGAGATAACTTAGAGGTAGGGTTAACTCTAGGGTAAACCTTTAGAGTTTAATACCCTGTTCTGCAGGCCGTTAAAACTAGAACCAAAAACAATGTTGTTTGGGCTGTCAAATAGAGGTGACAATTTAATGTTAAATACGTAAATAGATCTTTTGCTGATGTGGATGATTTTTGAAATTGCATTTGTGTGATGAAGTGTCTTTTTTGTAATGCACGTATCACCGGCTTCCCCCTGGGGTTGACCCCCGGGCCTACAAGGGAGATATGTTGGAGAATACAAGGGGATTGCATTAAGTTTTTGCCGCTGGGGAGGGAGAAATTTGAAACTTTGTTGTAAAGTTTGAAGAACAGGGGTAGGGGAATTGCTAAAATTGTATGCTTGTGAAAATAACCACGGGAATATCGAACATTGTTTATAAGGTGAAAGTGGAAAATATTCTGAAAAAACACAATCAAAGTTATCTAATACTTGAGATATTTATTCACTGGGTATTTTTTGTTTATTGAATATATATATATTCATTGGCCGTCAGTTTTGTCAAGTGTCAACTCGTCACTTTCAGTCATCAAGTATACTTTCCACAACTGATTTGAACTTTAAAATCTGTTTTAAAGGCCAATATTGGGAACACACATCTGCCAACAACACAACCTGACTACCTTTGAGGGTAGTAAACAGCCAACAAACAACAGATTTATTGCACCTTGTTCTTCGTCTAATTTGTCCACCAATATTTTATTTCAAGTCAGCAAGTGTTTCATATCCTACAATTCCCTAGTATCCTCTTTAATGGATCCATTATTTTCCTTTATCTTCCTAATTTTATCGCATGAACCCACATGTACCACAACGCTCCTCGATTCATCTCGCACCAGCCTCGCTTGGTCTCGCGTATATTGATGATGTTTATGTGCAAGATATTTGTTCTACGCATGCGTAGCTAATCCATACACGCTTACTGTATCGGTGACATGTCTATTAAACTGGGAAATACTGCATCTTCTTTTTTGGTGATATTTTGAAAACAAATATAACAGAACATCTTTTCATTCAAACTGATTTAAATTGTCTTGACCAGCTTCATTAGTACATATAATATATATATATATATATATATATATAATATATATATATAAACTGATTTAAATTGTCTTGACCAGCTTCATTAGTACATATAATATATATATATATATATATATATATATATATATATATATATATATATATATATATATATATATATATATATATATATATATATATATATATATATATATATATATATATATATATATTAGAAACCTACTAATATTCTATTGCAAATCCTGCAATCTGATTGGCTACTCTACTCAATATCTATTCTTCGATAGATAGCGAGTTGCAAATTGAGTACCAGTACTTGCATGGCCATGCAGTAAAACAACATGGAGGCCAGTCAGGCCACGAAGAGTGAAAGATTGTTTTGCTCTGGTTTTCACACAGAAACAATGGTTATGCTTCGTTTTTTGAAATAATCCGGAAGAACTAAAGTACCCAAGTTAGTTTCTACTAAAACAATTATATTATTCACTCTCAATTTCTATGAGATGATAGTTGACTCGAGCTCTGCTCTCGTCAACTATTCACTCATAGAAATTTCGAGCTCATAATCTAATTGTTAAATATATATATATATATATATATATATATATATATATATATATATATATATATATATATATATATATATATATATATATATATATATATATATATATATATATATATATATATATATATAACAATTAGATTATGAGCTCGAAATTTCTATCAGTGAATAGTTGATGAGAGCGGAGCTCGAGTCAACTATCATCTCATAGAAATTGAGAGCGAATAATCTAATTGTTTTAGTAGAAACTAACTTGTGTACCTTAGTTCTTCCAAATTATTTCAAAAAACAAAGCATAACCATTGTTTCTGTGTGAAAACCAAGGCAAAACAATCTTTCACTCCTCATGTCCTCCATGTTGTTTTACTGCATGGCCGCGCGAATACTGGTACTCAATTTGCTATCTATTGATGAATAGATATCGAGTAGAGTAGCCAATTAGATTGCAGCATTTGCAATAGAATACCAGTAAATTTCTACTATATATATATATATATATATATATATATATATATATATATATATATATATATATCACGATTGAGTCGGTTTTCTTTGATATACCGCGGGATATATACAGGTTATATCCCGTGAATAAATAATTAGATAAAACTTGTGGATATAACTCGAAAAATCTTGATCGAAACTCTTCGAAATTGACGAAACCTTGTTCGAAAACCTCCTCAATCGTGATATAAGTCGGTTATATACCTCGAACTTGGGATATAAGTCATATATTGACCCTCGGGACCTTCGGCCCCTCGGGTCAATATATGACTTATATCCCGCGTTCTCGGTATATAACCTATACATATATATATATATATATATATATATATATATATATATATAACCCCTGGGAAAATTGTCAAGATTGCTTCGGCAATTTTACAATCCCCCTGTTAACGTTCGCGATACGCGGTAGCTTTCGGTGCAGGCGGGCGGTGGACGCAAATCTATAACTTTCATTCTCGTGGCCCTCAGACAGAGTTACCCCTATCCCCCGAATTATCTCAGTCTCATGTGAACGATTTTATACTTTTTAAACATGGAAATCAACTAACATCGAGATATCTTGGCCTTGGGGGGATAGGGATAATCCTACCCCCCGAGATAACTCGCCTCATGTGCTTTCAACAAAATCAAACAATAATAATTGAACAATTTCTAAATTATCTGTACTTGTTGCGAGACCTGTGTAGCGGCCGTTTTACTTCAATATCTCACGAGATCAATTACTTCATTAGTTCATTCAAATCTCCTTCAGCTGGTATAAAAGCCATTTGATATACATACAATAAAATCTTCTTTGCAACAGTGATGGTTTGGGCTTTAGGAATCTGTCGAGCATGCGCGAGAAAAATTTTCAATCGCAGGCTCAATCACTGACCATATATGGTTCGTTTACCTATTAATTTATCAATGTGTTTCAAAATGAGGCATTTACAGTTTAAAATTGCAACCACAAATATTTACAATGGATTGTTGGAACGGACAACAGAAGTAATGACTCAATAAGTCCCATATTAAATCCTACCAGATCTATACTACACCTAAAGACACTTATTAGTAATATAACAAGTACACAAAATTACAGATTACAACAATAGGCGAATTTCAGGGTATTGCGCGTGCATCATTTTGCAAAGGAATTGGCGGGCTCTTGGCGGGCTCCCCACAAAGTAAGCAATGGCAAACAGACTTGCTAGCGAGCAAACAATAGCAAAATAACAGTGTTAAACAACCAGAAACTGTATCAATACTTTGTTTATTTTAAACAGTATGTTTACATTGAGTGGAGCTTGCCAGTTTTTTTTGAAAAATGATGTGCGCGCAACACACTGAAACTCGCCTATTAATTTGAAGACTGCGACATTTAGTGCAAAGTCAAAGAGACTTCCATGTTCCGATGTTCGTGGTCTATCAACATCAAAACTTCAAGTCCAGTTTCTTTGAGTAATGAAGATATAGTTTTGTTTTCAGAGAAGTAACGGATAATGAAAGAAGATTTAATGTCCGAAGGTAGGCTATTCCATAAAACATAACTCTGTAAAAAAGACAGATGTTCTATACAGTTTGGTCGGAAAGTCGGCTGAGCTAAAATGAGTTTAACCACTTGAACGATGAATAGGATGATCAATATAGTCTTCAACTTTAGGTCAAAATATCCAGCTTTACATTTATAAAAAAAATATGATGTCTTTGATTTCGAACCAGTATGATATTGGGATTAGAGTAAGTCGTTTTAGGCGTTCAGACTTCAGAGTAGGATGATTGGTAATCTTGAAGAATGAATTTCCTCGCGCGTCGCTGAACACCTTCAAGACGAATAGGTCTGCAGGAAGTCGTCTGAAGTGACCAGATCTCACTACCATATAAAGACAAAGCTCTAAGAACGACTAGATAGAGTGAGCGTCGACAATTTACATGCATTGGTGAGATGAGTGCAGTTGGGTCGTAAAAATCCAATCATGCGGTTGGCTTGGCAATGGTACTTGAAATTTGAAGAGAACATCACCGAAAAAGATGGCGGCTGTACATTTAACCATAATGCTCTGCGACCTCAAATCAGCTCAAATAATAACTAAACATTGTTTATCATGTTAACATGGATTGAGTAGGGCAAGGACTTCATTCCTACCAAATGACTGCTCGTTCTAAAGCCGTATCTTCCGATAATTCTGCAAGAAACAATATAAACTGTGAGGAAAGGATTGTGGTTAAATGTATACGGTCAAATACTGACCTGCATGGATTCGAAGATCATTATGAGAGGACTTGAACGAGATAGACTCTTGATTTAGATGGTATTCGCTTGGATGAAACGCTTCCGTGAAAATCTTATCCTGGTGCATTTCTTAGGATTAAATTTCAAGTCCCAGGTAGAAGACAACTTGCTTATAGCGAGATCAGATTGAAGAATGAAGAAGGCTGTCATCTACACTGTCTATGGCACGATAGCACTTGCTGTCGTCTGCAAACATGGGAACTTTGGTGTAATTTGCTGAATCGAGAAGATCGTTGGCATTCATGGAAAAGTAGACGGCCGTCGAAGTTCCTTGTGGAGGGAGCGGGGGGAATGATTTTCAGGAGGAAATTTGATTTCAGATGTGATTTAAGGCAAGGTGTCCGAGTGATTTTGACCTAGGATTGTAGATAGGTATAAAAGAAACTCCTCCAACTATACAACCCCGCTGCTTTTTTCCATTCAAGTAATCAGAAAACCAGTTTAAAAGTGAGCCTGAAATACCAAGTTTGAAGAGTAGTTTATCGCGTGCGTAACAGAATCGAAGGCTCTAGAGAAATCCAGATAAATCATGTCGGTTTCTTTTCCATTGTCCATTGCTTTACCAACATTGTGGATGACCCCCAGAATCTACAAACATTTTTATTTTATGAAGCCGCCAGCTCTATAAAGAAACGCTGAAGGACACGAGAATTAGGTACTGGGTTGACTCGTATCACGAAATTCCTTCCTCGGCCACAAAAGGAGATTTGAATTAACGTTTAGATTTGTTTACATCTAAGCTAAATCAATTCTTCTTCGTAAATTTAGTTTATGCGAGTTTTAAAAAACCAGTAAGATCCTACTCAATCGCGTGAGCCAAGTAATTGCCGGTTACGCGGTTTTAGCCATCATTTTAGGACGGATTTCGATATCCAGTTTTTCGGGGCGGTTTGCGATTAACTGAGACCCGTTCGGTTGCGGGAAACTTTAAAATTTCCTCATTGGATACGGTTATCTTTTATAGAATGTAGAGCGCTTTTCGTAGAACTGGCAATGGAGAACTTAAAAACGTGGTTATTTCCTATAGGTGAAACGGGAAAGCAGTTGCAGTTAAACAGCCCCTATGATTGGCTGAAGTCAAACTTCTGGCCGCTGGGGGTAGCTATTGCACGTCAACAGAACCTATGAAGGGCAAAAAGAAAAACTGAAAACTCGCTGCAAAAAACAACCATTCTTAGACCTAAAGTTTTTTATAGAGGATAACGAAGAAGCTAGTACGTACTGGGCTTATCGGCCTTGTACCTGAACAATTTCTACCCACGAAAATGGATTGAACGACGAAATATCTGCCAAACAAAAGGAGAATTCGAGTCCGAAACTCGTACGGAAAATGCAGGTTTTTCTTATTTTTCTTTGTTATTTGAAGGTTGTCATGCCAAGAATTAGTAATAAGATACTGCTAAATTACTGCTTTAACTCAAGTTTCAGTTGTGGAAATTCAAAATCTGACATTTTTCGAGACGAAGAGGAACTCTAGAGCTGTTAACACCCGGTAAAGTGCATTTTGTTGTTTTTTCCCTACTGAAAATTGAGGAATTTAAAACCTAACTGATTTTATAAACAAACTGTTCATTTTAAACCTGGGATTCTTATGTATTTTCTTTATATTTGTCCAAACCATGGCAATTTTGATTGCGTATTGTTGACTTTCATTTGAGAGCTTATATTTTTTACTGTTTTTCTTGTTTTTACTCGTCATGTCAGTGTTCACCTACTCTACGGTGTATTGGAATTTGATCTAAGTTTAAAAGTGGTTAACAAGTTTAGTTTTTCTTTGATTTCAAGCTGTTTTTGCAAAACATGTCCGCCATTTTTGGCTTCAAAACGTGCAAGCGAGTTATCGTTCCAGTCTACTTAGAGTTCAATGACTCAAAACAGAAGCACGCAGTCCAGTTATAAACAGGTCAGTGGGCTCAATCTCGTAACACACAGCCTGCGATCCTTTTGGTCATCAGCATTGTCCCAGGCTTAATCGAGTGACGAGTGCGATTGTGCAATTCATTCAAGCGAACTTTGCGAGCCGGCTCTCCCAGAGGCCACGATCTTTTTGGCAGCCAAAAGAATCATGGCCTCTGGGGACGAGAATGTTGTGCATCGAAATACTTACAGCACATTTTATTAACTATGTGTGGTAAAGTTTGTAGATTATTATTGGAACATTGTAGCATGAATAAGATGTTATTTTTAGGTAGACCGCGTGGGAAAAGGATTTATAAGGGCATGCTCATGATATAATAAAGTTTGAGAGCAGAAATCCAGTAGTCTGGAAAGTAGAATTGTTCGAGTTTTAAATACCATTTTCCGTTTCACAGTTTGCACGTATGACTCATGTGTCTGTACTGTACTGTACTGTACTGTACTGTACTGTACTGTACTGTACTGTACTGCACTGTACTGTACTGTACTGTACTGTACTGTACTGTACTGTATTAAAAACACAAATACTGTACTATATTATATTATATTATATTATATTATATTATATTATATTATATTATATTATATTATATTATATTATATTATATTATATTATATTATATTATATTATAAAAACAGATTTTGTTTGGATGCACAAGACCAATTTTTTTTATGCCGGCTGCTTTCGTAAGCTAGTTGCAAGAACTTTCTGATTCGACCGTTGATCCAGCTGCCGGTGGGTCCCGTTGTCTCGCGCCTACGGCTAGCTAGCTAGCCCACGGGCAAGCCTCCTGTTGCCCTATGGAGAAAGCCTGCTTGCAGGCTAACAGCTATCTTATTTAGCAACAAGTCATAAATAAGAACAAAATCTGATAGTACTTGTTGTTATGCTTTGTAGTTTGTAGAATATACAAATCAAATCCTGGTTTCTGTTTAAACATGGTTATCAGTGTGGCAGTAATCACGTCAGTTCAGAATAACTGCATGGTATCAACGTCAGCCTGGTCTGATCAATTTAATAATTAATTGCATCATCAGAAATACATGAAAAAAATGAAGAAGCGCGGCCAGGATTATACCCGAGTAAAATAGACGTTCTCTGACCAAAATATTTGTTTATTAACGAGCTTTCGGCTGCCAAGAGTATTACAAGAGTCTTAAGAAAACATGACATTAAAGTTTTTAATAAACCATTAAAACTCTTCAACAAGAATTTCCTAGCCCTAAAGACAAGCCCACTATAAACAAACAAACAAACGTTGGTTTATAAAATTGATTGTGAAGATTGCCCATGGAGTTACATCGGTGAAACTGGGAGATGTTTCGAAACGCGGAAAAAAGAACACGTTAGAAACGTCAAAACACACAAAGCTGGCTCTAACATCGCAAGCCATGCCTGGGCTAATGACCACAGGATCAACTTTGATGAAGGTCAAGTAATCGACAGAGTGAGCTATCGCACAAGAAAAACTTTAGAATCATGGCACACTGCATTAACCACACAAGCTGACAACAACTCTAAGCCGTTACCAGAACAATACTCTATTATACTTTAAAACTAACTTCATGTTATTATTATTATCGCTTCTCTTTTATATCATATTACTGCTTATATTTTATATTTTAGTTAAATATCTTAATTTGTTGGTTTTATATTTCATTACTACCTTCCTGTTGAAGGCTGCAGTCTGGCAGCCGAAAGCTCGTTAATAAACAAATATTTTGGTCAGAGAACTACATCATCAGAAATACAGCATATAAACTATACAACTGTGCAGGTAAACCATCAACTAAGACTAAACTAGTACTCACTACGAACTAGAGAGAGTAGGTAAACACAGGATTTTTTCTAAGAATTAGTTCAGAACAAGGCCAGCCTTATATCCAGCGCACAATGTCTGGGCTGTCGAGCTGCTATTCATAGCACAAAAAGCGGACAAGCAAACCAAAATTGACTTTCAAATTATTGCAAATAAGCCATTATCTATTGTTGACTGCAATAATTATGGGTAAAAGCGGGCAAACTTAAATAGTGACGTCATCACGACGGAGCGCCATTGGCGGCACGCGGGCCAGATCTGGTCGCCGGTTTTAAGTCCATCTCATCTGCATGACCCGCCAATTAAGCTATACTTACTGACTACAGTTTTCGGCTTGACCAACGTGTGATTTTCTCAAGCAAAACATGTTTGCCGAAACATCCCTTGTCTATGTACTAGGTGTTTGGTATTAAAAATGAACTATATTATGTTATGCATATTTTGAGAAAAATAAAAAGTCGGTAAGAATAAATTTTACACCTTACGAGCTGAGATCAAGGCAACCGAGCAGAAACTTGTATTGGAAGCACAAGCGAAGTCGACTCCAACAGACTGGACAAGATTCGAGAACATATTAGCAACTCAAGTACACAGCAAACCAATAAGTGACGAGGAGAAATTCGGATATAGATGGTCAACACGAAGGTAAGAGAAAAGATTAGCAATCCGAACCCAAGTACATACGGTAAAAAACTGCGTTGGACAGACTAAAGAAAGACTATGGACACACTATCTTGGTTGTGAGTGTTCATATGGGGGCCATTATTAGCTTACAAGTTGTGAAGGGATCAAATTACGAGCGAGTGAAGGAATTCTACGAGAAAGTAAGTCGAAATTATGATGCAATGGAAACATTAGGAGAAGCAGACATGTTAAAAGGATTTGTGATGTCAACACTCAACAAGTTACCACACAATAGATCAGGGGCGGATCCAGGAATTTTTCAGAGTACGTCAAACCCGGAAATATTATTTCTAGGGGGGTCCGGGGGCATGCCCCCCTGGAAATTTTTTAAAATTTGGTTCCCTGAAATGGCATTTCCTGCATTCTGACAAGACTATTTAGAAAAATCTTACAGTTTTAACTTGCGTTTTTTATACAACGTTTTATGATTTTTTAAGGACTTGGCTTTTGCATTTTTTTTATCATTATTGGAGACAACTTTTTAGGACTGTTTTGCTCCATATCAGAGCTCATCATCAGCATGCCTATGAATCACTGTTGTACAGTGAATTCGACATGGACAGCCAAGGCTCCAAAATATTTTGTAAGGTCAATCGCAGCCACTTGCTGCAATCCCTTAGCTGCCAAGCTGTCTGGTTTTGAGGCACCAGATACTCGCCTTAACACATACCTCTATCCAGCCAGTCACTGTCTGATTAGAAGAAGCAATATGAATAGACCATATGCAACATTTCATGGGCATCCTAGTCATCTTAATTCTTAACTACCTAATATTTACCCCTTATTTACTTTGAGTTGTCTGGTTTTGAGGCACCAGATACTCGCCTTAATACCTCTATCCAGCCAAACACTGTCTGATTAGAAGAAGTTTTAGTATCAATAAACCACATGGGACATTTCATGGACATAGAGAAGCTCATCTCCTACATCATTTTTTTCTCCCCCCCCCCCCAGAAATATATATATACTGTATATATATATATATATATATATATATATATATATATATATATATATATATATATATATATATATATATATATATACTTTATTTCATCACAAGATAATATAGATAGTACAAATAGATATGAAAGAAGAAAATAATAATTTACAGTGATGGGGAATCTACAAGAAAGCAAAATTTGCTTGTTTGGTGTAGATCCCTTTTATTGAAAATAGAACAAGTATATACATTAATAATTAACAAACTATGGACAATATATACCCCCTCAAGCCCACTACACAACATCTAAGTTATCGATGTTGCATAATCAGCCCAAGAAGGTATTTACTGTCATATTAAGTAACTTAATAATATAACATTGTTGGTATAGCCTAGAAAATTGCTACTTCACATATATTGTATATATAATAATAATGATGATGAAATAGTATATAAGCCTAATTTCTGCCTTTTTTTAATAACTTAATGTTTACCTTTTTTTAAATTTACATTCTGTTGCTATTGATCTAAAATTGTTCCAAACTTTCGGCTACAGTAGCTAAGATTATTTAATTATAATATTCAGTGATGGATTACTTATATTTGTAACACATCTCATTATCTTAATAATTATATGATGAATTATTCATAAATATACTTGAGAGCTCTACATATCCCATCTAATTTAAATAATTATGGTTGCACAAGTCTGAGGAACGAAAGATAAGATAGTATCCACTCACCTTAAAGCAATACAACGTTTCTTAACTTTCTTTCAAGAAACAGCTTTAGCATACTGAGGAATATATGCCTGCGTCGATATCCCGATCACCCGATGTATAAATGGCTTGTCAATCTGCGCCGAAAACTCTTGACCCACGAGGAATCCACACGATTGGAGTTTCTTTGTCAAATCGCAACAGATCGTCTTCGAGAATTCAACGTTTTCATTCTGTGTCTCTTAGAACGCCATAATCGAACTCAAGCAGAAGATTGACTGCTGGCTCAGGCAGCTTGGTTATGCCGTAGTCTTGCACTCTTGCCGTAGTCCGTGTACGTCGAAATATCCTTTGCTAGCCAATCAAAAGCCAAGAACGTCAAAATATTTTACTTCCGACGTAGTCCCACTACTTCCGCCGTATCTCTATTGTCTTTGTCCAATCAGTGCTCGTTATCTTGACGTAGACGGCCATTTTGCCGTAGTTTAATTATCCACATTTGTAAATGGCATCCCTCTCTATCCCTACCGTATGAACAGTTTCGTTCAGGCTACATGAAGTAGACTAAGTGTCCTCCAGCCGAGGACTGGGACTGGGTCAGAGAATTATTAATTTTTTCTCGATATAGCAGCGCTAAATACGTACAAAAATGAAATTTTTGAATATTTCAAAAATTTATAAATTCATATAAAATTTTTAAAAATTTGAATATTTTTAAAATTTGAAATTTTCAAATTTCAAATGTTTCCAACTAATTAATTCATGAATAAATTAGTCTGGGATTTTTGTCTACGTCGCGTGACGTGTTTGACGTACCCTAAATCCGCCCCTGCAATAGATCAGATCTTGTACGAACAGACGACAGTTGGGAGAGTATGAAAGAGTTCCTCGAGAGTCTTCAGCAGTGGTTAAGAAGAAACAAGGTAGAAGATTCATCTAAGAATGACAGTACCAAGAAGGAGAGACAGTGGTATACTCAGAAGGGAAATGGAAAACCAAAAGAGAAGAAATGCATATTCTGTGAGGGAAATCATTGGCCTGATTGTTGTAAAATCCAAGATACAAGGGAGAAAAGGAAAGCCTTTTTCGTTGCAAATAAGCTTTGCTTCAACTGTGGTGTTGCTGGTCATCGAGGAAATGACTGTAGAAGTAGAAATTGCCTGAAATGTAAAAGACACCACACTAGTCTCTGTGGGAATGCTGTTCTTACTGGGTATACATACCCCTTGTGATGCCGAAGAATCATTGCCAGCCATTATTCCTGTGAGAATAGAAGGAGAGACACTCTGGGCCTACCTCGACACCAGCTCGGGGAGAAATTTTATATCAAGCAAAACTATCAAAAAGATAAAGCTATCTCCAGTTCGTCATGAGTTCAGACAAATCGTTACAGTAAATGGGATGAAGAAGCAGTCATTGCCAATATACTCTGTTGGAATAGAATCGGTGGATGGAAAGCAAGTGGAGACATGCGAAGTTACAGGATCAACGATGCTCAACTTTACAACCTTGAGGAGACCATACATGAATAAGTTGATTAAGAAATACAAACATGCCAAGAACAAACAGTTCTACATGAAGAAGGATAATGAGTATCCAATCGACCTGACAATTGGAGACAACCTGTATTGCAAGATGAAGACTGAAGAAGTATTCAAGGGAAAGGAAGGAGAACCAATTGTCGAAGGGACCACATATGGTTGGGTCATACATGGAGAAGACTACCCGTCTAACAAATACCTGTTTACCAAGGAAGATTCAGATTACGAGAGACTGTACAGTCTTGATGTTCTTGGAATTGAAGACCGAAAGGAAAATGATGGAAAAAGTGGAACGATCTGTTAGAACGGAAGCCATATTGGAACACTCTAAGAATTACAGCCTGGGCTTTACGATTTATGCACAACAGTTAGAGATGGTGGTGATGGACATCGAGAGACACCTAAACAACAGACCATTAACGTATGTTGAGAGCGAGCTGAGTGAAGACCGAGTACTGACACCAAACATCGTCACGTGGGGTCAGAATTCTCACACCTTTGATGAAGATTTCGAAGATTTTGAGGAAGTGGGAAAGTTCGAAAGAAACTAAACCTTGCTTGACAGCATGTTTGCACGCGGTGGAAGAAAGAATATATCCACAGTTTAATGGAATCCCACCGAATACAGAGAGAAAGATCCGAGGTGCCGGACTTGGGAGAGATCGTACTTATTCTTGGAGAAGAGAAGAATAGAGGACAATGGATGAAAGAGAGGTGATTAAGCACGTCAAGGGAAAAGATGGAATCGTTCGAGGAGTTATTATCTTACACAAGGGAAACAATATCGAGCGTCCACTCCAACTTATTTGCCCGTTAGAGATCAAAGCAGCGGCACTTGAAGTAAACGGTGACGAAGTCGTTTTGAATGGAAACATTCCAAGAGTTTGAAGTGTAAGAGAAGCTGCCGAATTAATCTATTAGCCGAAGAGGAAAAACTTTACATTTTGATAGGGGAGTGTGTCCTGATTAGCAGCACCCCCCCCCCCCCCCCCTCGGACACGGGTCGGGGTCACGTGTACTATCACGAGGCCATAAAAAACTTGTCAATTTCACTTCGGGAGAGACTTGAGATTCTCAGTGATGTTGACACCTTTTTGTTTATTTTCCTTATTAAATACTTTATAAAATACAACGCAATGCATTTTTCAAGTTTGTGCGTGAGTGTATTGGTGTAATAATTAACGAAACTTAATTAAGGTGGCTCTCTGCGAAACATTTGGAACCAAAAAATAAACGCAAATATCTTGCGTTTCCTTCGATGATTTTTTTGAACTTTTGCACGCACAAAAAAAGCTCAAAAATACCTTTTTAATTATTTTATCATGCAGACAAATTTAGCTTATTGTTAAAAAGCATTAAATTTGGTAATATTGACAAAACCTTCGGAACAACCCTACGGTATTTAGCACTAAAATGTTTCTCAAAAATTGCAAAGTTTGAAGAAATTAAATTGCAGCAAAAAGAAAAGCGCGAGTAATGAAATATCAAAAAGTCTTCGATGTTTTGGGCTCGTTGTTGCTATGGTAACAATCTTCCAAAGGTAAATAACAACAAAAATTTGTGAGAATACTGTACGCTGCAGTGTTACTCCTTTTGGAGAATTTCATGAACATACATTGTGAGGAAAAAACACCACCTTACACTAAGTACTACATTAGTCCATGAATATATATGTAGCAGTTGTTGTCGTAGCGGATTTATTTCGTAGGGGACCACCTGCATTTGACCGATCGCAAATTGCGATCCCGGTTGAAATTTAGGATTAATCGATTAACTGGCTTATGTCTAAGTATTATTTCAAGCACCGCAGGTCCGCAACCTATATGCTATTGTACTATAATGCAGTAATTGTACTATACCATGTGCTTCAGTAATTCATCCTTCAGTTTATACATCGTTCTTCTTGTCATTGCTTTAGATGGAAATAAATACAAGTCCTCCATCATTTTACTATATTTCACCATCACGCTATCTATGTGCTTTATCTTTCAGTTTATACGTTACTGTTCTTGTCACTGTCTTTGCGAATAAATGCAACCTTTTCATCATTATCTGAATAGTCACTCTCACCGTCCGCTTCACCATTGCTGAAAGATAAGAAAAAAAGCTAGTTGGAGCTAAAAAAGCTAAAGCTACTGTAACAAACGCCAGTTAATAAAATTATTAAATGTTTATTATTATATGCATGACAAAATTACTACATTCTGATTGGTTGAGAGAAGTGCAATTATTTTATTAATTGTACTGCAGTACAATTATTTTATTAATTGTACTGCTACCAAGGCCATGGGAACGATGTTGACAATAAAATTCAAAATGGCGGCCAATTCTGTAATGGAAAGTTTTCACATTTCCAACGACTTGTGGTACACTATGAACTCACAATTCCATGTAAATATTTTGAAATGAGTACGGAGAACACCCAGAGTGAAAATGTTTCTTGTCAAGTAATGTACCAAGATGTTTTTAAAGGCGTGACGGTGAGTACGAAGCGTACGTGTCGAAATTTTGTCATGCATATAATAAACGAGTAATCATATGATTTTGCTCGTACAATTAAGGATTTACACTACTCGTGATATTTGAAAATTATGCCAAATTGCACTCGTGCAGTTTTGGCAAAATTTTCAAATATCACTTGTGGTGTAAATCCTTAATTGTACTCGCTATCATATGATTATCTATACTAATTGTAAAATTATTTATTAATAAATTAATAATATGTAACCGTGGGTTATTGTTAGAATTCAACACTACCTCTTCTAAGAATACATGTAGGTGGCTGGGCAATATTGCTTAACCAGACTTCGATTTCCGCCTGGTGCCTCAATTGCATCAAAAATATTTCTATTTGTTTCGTTTTGAGTTATTTTGAAAGCGTGTTTTGTTGTAGAAATGCCTTCAAAATACAGGAAAAAGCGTTTTAGAGCTAAGTGGAAAGTAGCAATCCCCCGGAAGTGTAACGATAGAAAAAGTTGCTAAATCCGAAAGTAACAACTTTCGTTACTTTACGGTATATCTAGAACGCTAACTCTCCGGAAGTCGAGCAAATTGGTGCATAATTTGAACATGGACTGCTTTAATACTCAAGATCTTGATTCCACGTTTGAAGCTTGTTTGAGGATTCCCGTTCGACAGCTCCGGCAAACGGCAGAGGTGATTTTAAAGTTTTTTCGTTTGTTTTTTCTGTACAAGGTGTCGTAAGTTAAACTCAGAGAAAACTTCTAAGCTCCAGACCGGACTCGAACCATAGAAATAATATACCTAGAATGTGGGCTCCTATCTCCGATCAGTCAAAAAATTGTCGCCACGAAATGGCAGATTTATAAGGGAAAAAGGAACTCGCCCTAGGACTTTTTAACATTTTTTACACGGCCGCGGTTGGTAACCGGTGTGGAGTGGACGATGGATGTATTTTAGCACTGAATTTCTTTGTTTTTTGCGCCGGGGAAATTTACTGGATTAGTGAATTTAAAGATAAAGGCATGTGAAGTGCAATATCCTTCGCCAAAACATTTCGAACATCAAACTCTGTAGAAATGGCGACGATAGCGGCCTTTTAATATGAATGGTTCCCACTTGCCAATCTGTATGTGATCTATACTGAATGTGGAGGATTAATCCAGGAGACAGTAAGTGTTTTGTTCTTTTTTATCCAATCTAATAGGGATTTCTAGCTTGTGATTTTTGAAACATAAAATATGTTTATGCACCTGTCATACTTTTTATTCATCAGTCTTTTCGACATCTATTTCTTAAGATTTTCTCCTAGTTTCCATTACGTATTTGATTATTTTCTTTTCTTTTAAACGGGCTTTCTGAGTTTCAAGTTTAGCATGAGTCTATCTTTTTGTTGCTTTTTGTAATTGTGGCGAATTGATCGAAATATAATTTTGAACTTATAGTTTTTAGTACGTTTAATAAAGCAAGTGTCTTGCAAATTGTTTTATTTTATGATAATGTGTATGTGGCTGATTTGTTGTCATGCATGTATCCAATTTATCCCTATGAAACGTCCTCCAATTCTTTATTTTGAAAGGCGACATATATATATATATATATATATATATATATATATATATATATATATATATGCACCAATACAGCCGCCGTGACGTCAGATGAAAACCAAAAATTATTTCTAAGTATCGTCCGACTCTCAAGTCTTATGAATTTTACTCTGTAGCCTAAAGGCTCTTTTCCAATCATCGCAAAAACCAGCTCGCAGCTCGCTGCGAGTGTTTGCGTCTAATTAAAAACAACTCACAGTGCTTGTTTTCTCGTTGTGAGTTCTTTTTAATGAGAGACAAGTACTTTGTCCCCGAGCCCGGGCGTAGGGTCGAAGGCCCGGAGCCCGGTGAGGGTGCTAATCTCGACACGCGTGGAGTCATTTTACACGCGTGGACAAACGTGATATGGGAACGAATTTCTGTGATCTGAATATTTATTTATTTATTTGTATATATGTGTGGACGGACCACGCGCGGTTAAGATTGTGGGGCACTGGGAACAATATAGTTCTTGACAAAAAAATTTGAACTACCAAATAAATATTAAAAGACTTGAGAAAGGAGTTTTTGGGAACGTATGTCACTTTTGAAAGAACAGAAACAAATCAACGTCTACGTATAAAGCAAAACAACGTCTTCAGGAGAAGGAAACCCGTCAAACCGAAACTCGAAAGGAGGAGAAAGCAAGAGTGAAACTTGAAAACCGACGAAGAAATAAAGGTCGGCGAAACGGTTTTAGTTTACGGTAAAAATATAGATAGAGCAGCCGCTCTCAGTAATCACGGACATTTAGTAGGAAAACTGTTCGAGTTTCCCACTTTCCTTATGTATATCCTATCACTGTTAATTTCGTTTTCTCTACAATATAACCCTAATATTTTGACAAAATTTTTCAGCCTGCCTCGGTAGTCTGGTGGTTAACATAGTCGGCTTGCACGGTAACATGGTTGAGTTCAAACCCTGGAAGCAACATGCAATTTTCTTTATCTCAATATTTTTCACGAAATATCATCCTTAAATTTTTCTTTGTTCCTCTTTACCTTTTTCTTCAAAAAATAGACTTATTAAAACTGCAGTTTTTTTATTTCAAATATTCTACTAGAATTAAAACTATATTTTGATCAACAGGAGTGGCTATTTCCAGGCCCCCAATAAAAAAGAGCGCAAGTGTTTCTAATCAGAGGGAATATCAGGAGGTATTTACAAAAATTCATGCAAAAGCGGGCGAGGGATTATTGCGTTGATGTATTTCTACTATTTCATTAAAAAGAACTCACAACGAGAAAACAAGCACTGTTAGTTGTTTTTAAATTAGATGCAAACACTCGCAGCGAGCTGGTTCTTGCGATGAGTGGAAAAGAGCCTTAACGCCAGACGATTTTACTCGTCACAGGGAAAACTCACCGACGGGAAACTGTTAGTATTCCAGATATGGTGAATACAGTCGATTGTTTGATACTTACTCCCTGTAGAACGATACTGAAACATCTTTTTCTTTAACTGGATTCAAAGCTTTGGCTTGTTTCTTTTTACAACAACAACATATTGTCAATGAGATGATGATGGTAAGGAAAAGAGAAATTCCAACAATTGCGGCCATGCTTTTACCATAATTTCGTAAAAGTTTCATTGCTGTAAATAATAAGAAAAACAAATGTTACAAGTAACCCAACACATTTTTAATTCTATGAAGTAGATTTAGTAATTTTCCTTCACTATTGACATTATCGCTTATTAACCTAAACAATATACAGCTTCACCTTATCGTGCTTTCCCTTTGCTCGTCCAAACCATAAATCAGCTTAACTAAAGCTAACTTAAAAGTAAAACACTACCTTTATATAAAGCTTAAATGTAGTCGTGATGTTTTTTCATTAAATACTAATGGGTTTTGGCGATTTTTTTGGCTGTATTTCCAAATTTTCGACTGAAACGTTGTCTGTTTAATACTTTTTTCTACTAATTGTTTTTATGTCGTACTCTATTATAAATGTAATTTTTGAGCTGTTGACTTTTAAGTCTGCCTTTGCAAAACATACATGTATGTATAGGGAAGCTATTTAAAGCTTGTTAAAATAATCCCTTTTGAAACCTCTTAAAAACATATTTTGTACAACCAGAATTTAATAATGAAATCTAAGTTTTGCTTTGATATCAGTCATCTTATCCATAAATTATAGAATTATCTTGAGGATTATCATTTGTTTTATATCTGTTTGTTTTTATATTGGCTGTGCATCAGTGCTTATTTTAATTAGGGTGGTGGGTGGGTGGGTGGGTGGGTGGGGGTGTTTCAAAAAAGCATTTAATAAAAGCGGGCGAGGGGTTGTTGCATTTCATTTATTTCTAGTTATATCCTACATATACATCCATAGCGGTACGTAACTGTATTTCAAAAACGAGTTCAAATGTTTGATCACGGTATCAAAACATGAGAAAGCAATGAATCTTGGGAGGTGAGCCACGGAGATGCTTTCGAGTAATAAGTTTAATTAACATATGTAAATGAAACACTAGTGTTTAGGGAGCTGAAGGGACACTTGGGGAACACTGTCAAAAACGGTGGGTTGGCATCACTGATATCTCAATAAAACTGGATGGGGCATGAGACCGTATTTTGCGTGCCAGTTGTATGATGACTGACCACTACCCAAGATGGTTGCCACTAAATTTCATAACTTTCGTTGATTTAAAACAGACAAAAAGAGTTACTTTAAGAAAATTTAAACGAATGTAATGACACAAGAAGTACTTATTAAGTTTAAGACGCCAATTTCTTGTATTTGTTTCTATTACTGAGCTGTAAAACATTTAAATTTCGTTGTTTTTCTTCAGTGCCGACAACGAAGAAACTTCACGATTATATAAACTGAAAAACAGACTATAAAATCTACGAAGAATTCAATTCCAAGTCTTAAATTGTACCTTTTATAGTAATCTTAATGCCTTAACAATATCTCGTGTTGTGTACTTGCCATCTTTTTGACTGTATTTGTTGTTAAACAGTGAAAACTAAACGAACCGGTATCTGTTGTTTGCTTTACGGCTTTTCCGACTCCCCCGGCACAGAGAACTTAATATTCCTTCCCCCAGATAATCTGACCGTGCTGACGTCAAGATTGCTTATGCTAGTCAACTTTAGGATTGGGAACATGTTCCACTATACGTAAGATGGCGGCGACTGGCACGAAATGTTTGACTGCTGGCCATAGGGAATGACCTATCCAGTTTATATAGAGATCAGTGGTTGGCATTGAGCGGAAATAAGCACCACTGATTGTACACCCTATACTGTGTGGTACTAGAAGTTTTTATCAAAAGTGAAGTGCTGCGAGTTGCTACCATTTACTATTTAGTAGTGAAATACTTGTTATCGTCCGAAGCATTTTCAATTAAAGAGCTTAAGCATGCGACGTTTTCCAACATGGACGTCAAGCGTATAAAATCGAGCCATGCGCCAGTACTGCTGCTTGAAGTGAAGAACGGCAATCTATGCAGTTTTAGGTTGTTGATTTGCAGCAATAGCGGCTGTTGCCATCTTTAATGGCTCAATTTTGTACGCGTGACGTGAGTGTTGACAATAACGTCGCATGCTTAAAATGTTAAGTGAAATCATCTGGCACAATGGTGTGGAATTTCATATAAAAATGAATGAACAAAGACTCGTATAAATTAAATACACTGTCTGCCCCTCGAAATGTCGCTAAGCCTTTTGTGGCCTTGATATACACTTCCAGCAACAAATAGAGTTGTGTTTGACAGCGCCAAACAATGCCAACTTGCCAATAAAAGTCCTCGAGGAAGAAAGAGAACGTGGTGTAGCGTAGCGCACAATTTAATGCCTGCCGCCGATCGGTTGACATTGCGTATACCGAAGATCATCGCCCACGAAATCCTAAATCGAGTTTGTGAACGCATATAAACTCGGCCCAGACCTCGTCAAGATTAGTGAGCTGCTCGCCTTACGGCTCGCAGCAATTACCACCACCATAGTATATGCACAAGATGTGTGGCTATAAAATACTTGACTACGCAGCAACGACCCCCAGTCCGCCATAGATTCATTGTTCAGAGCACTGCACTATAGCACTTGAAGTTAATTCCTTCACCAAAAAACATTTACTGTATGTAAACAGTAGATTAACCCGGACATATGGCGGAAATATGTGAAGAATGTTGACGTCACAGGGGTGTGCGCACAGGCTGACGTCATCATTTTTGCGAACGTACGCGAACGTTCGCAAATGTTCGATATCATCAAATTCCCCATAAATTCTTTTTTTTTTCGGAATAAAGAACACAATGCTTATAGTTTTCATAGAGATACCATTACTATTGCATAAATATGGATACAAAGATTACGGAATGCCGAACTATAGCCGAACTAACGAGTTTGGAAAACATGTATGTCTTGAGCGAGTACGAACAGGGTTTAGTGTTTGAGAGGAAAGTGGAATTAATTACTCGTTCGCTCGAGTGGGGAGTCGAAAATGAACAACTTGGGTTAACAGCGAACCTTACGGATTCCTGGACACCAGAACAAAGACAACAGTTTTTGATGGACTGGCAAGACGATGAGGCATTGCTACAGAACGAACGATTAGGGCTCGCTTCAACCCATATGGATTCTTGGACCCCTGAACAACGAGAAAATTTCATGATGGATTGGCAAGACGACGAACCTTTGCTACAGACTGGCCGTGGGGAGAAGAGATCAATCGACGACGTAGACGATGGTGCAAGTACATCTGAACAGGTTAGCGGAGCCGTTCATTTTTGTGAGATGAGAAGATGAGCACATGCTCATAACTGCTCTGAGCAGTTGCTCATTTGCTCATAACTGCTCATGAGCACTTGCTCATTTGCTCATAACTGCTCTGAGCACTTGCTCATTTGCTCATAACTGCTCTGAGCACTTGCTCATTTGCTGATAACTGTTCATGAGCACTTGCTCATTTGCTCATATGGCCCGATCAGGCCCGATGGCCCGATTGCTGACTAGACGTCTAAATGTCATTTTATGAGTTATATTACACGCGCTTGCGAATCAGAGAATGATTGACGATGCAAAAGTGACGGTTCGGCCAGAATATGATGAACTATTAAAAACGTTGCAAATGGAAGGGCAAGAAGAAAGTGTAGCTAAGCAGAAAGCCTTTGAAAAAATTCTCCATGAACTTCAGAAAGAATTCGCTGACGTTTACGTGGATAATTTACGTTGGATGAAAGCACTTAAAAAGGATCCTGTGCATGGAAAGATCATGGAAACGAAGCAGACACTTGTGAACGAAGACTCGTTTGATCCTGATGAAGCTTTATCTGCAGCGGTTGACAAAAGAAAGTTTCTTTTGAACCAGCTTTTAGAAGATCAAGGACGTTTTTCAGATAGTGATGATGATCAGTCGATGTAATGCTTATGTGAAATAAAAATTTATCAAAATTGTATTGTGTCTTGTTTAATTTTATAAGCAATAATAAGTCCTTGAAGAAAAAAAATGTACACCAGAATTAAGCTGTACCTTCTACCGGGCCATCGGGCCTGATCGGGCCATATGAGCAAATGAGCAAGTGCTCATGAGCAGTTATGAGCAAATGAGCAAGTGCTCAGAGCAGTTATGAGCAAATGAGCAAGTGCTCAGGGCAGTTATGAGCAAATGAGCAAGTGCTCATGAGCAGTTATGAGCAAATGAGCAACTGCTCAGAGCAGTTATGAGCATGTGCCCATCTTCTCATCTCACAAAAATGAACGGCTCCGCTAACCTGTTCAGATGTACTTGCACCATCGTCTATGTCGTCGATTGATCTCTTCTCCCCACGGCCAGTCTGTAGCAAAGGTTCGTCGTCTTGCCAATCCATCATGAAATTTTCTCGTTGTTCAGGGGTCCAAGAATTCATATGGTTTGAAGCGAGCCCTAATCGTTCGTTCTGTAGCAATGCCTCATCGTCTTGCCAGTCCATCAAAAACTGTTGTCTTTGTTCTGGTGTCCAGGAATCCGTAAGGTTCGCTGTTAACCCAAGTTGTTCATTTTCGACTCCCCACTCGAGCGAACGAGTAATTAATTCCACTTTCCTCTCAAACACTAAACCCTGTTCGTACTCGCTCAAGACATACATGTTTTCCAAACTCGTTAGTTCGGCTATAGTTCGGCATTCCGTAATCTTCGTATTCATATTTATGCAATAGTAATGGTATCTCTATGAAAACTATAAGCATTGTGTTCTTTATTCCGAAAAAAAAAGAATTTATGGGGAATTTGATGATATCGAACATTTGCGAACGTTCGCGTACGTTCGCAAAAATGATGATGTCAGCCTGTGCGCACACCCCTGTGACGTCAACATTCTTCACATATTTCCGCCATATGTCCGGGTTAATCTACTGTAAACGAGTAAAACACCAAATTATTACAGACTTTATGGTCAGATACTCACCAGTTGACCCAGCATGTTCTTTAACTTTAGTTTTATGAGAACCATTTTGATGAATGTATAAGAAGGATAGTAAGAAAGGCTTCTCAGCCAAGTTTTTCATAACACGTTCTAAGCCAATTGAAGCGTTCTTTCCATAACTGTACAAAACATTAATTTTCTTTGAATTCTGTAAATAAAAAACAAACAAAACATAATCAAATAATAGCATAGAAATCAGGAAGTGAACAGTCTAAAGACGGTTGAAACTGTTGACCCGTTCAAATACATAAGACTAGAGAGTCTGGTGCAATCTAAATATAGTTAACTATAATTGCAACATTTCAGTAGTCATTAGTCATTTCTATAAATATTACAAATAATATACAATTATTGGATGAGGTTGAGCATGATATCAAGAATTATCAAGGCCGAGGTTTGTGTTATCTGCCGAAGCCGAAGGCTGAGGCGGATAACACAAACAGAGGCCTTGATAATTCTTGATATCATGCAATAACCGAATTCAATAATTGTTTTATTATACAAGTATAAATGTGGAAGCCTTTAGAAAGTTTTTTACAAAGTTAGGTAAAAATAATAAATATTCATACCGTCTTCAGTTCGAGGTTCGCTAACTTTTTTCGCTTTCAAATACAATTTTCTCTTTCAAACACTGCTTTAAACTCTAACAGCTGTATGTGTAGCTCGCTTGTTTTTTCTTGGTGGTTTTAGCGTCAACAAAACGTGCCAAATCCGCCGCCATGTTTGTTTTGTTCAAACCACTGGCCAGCGCGTCATAGCTACAGATAATTTATTTTGTAGGTGGCAAGATATCAAGAATTGTCTGTAGGTTGTTAGCCAATCACAATCGAGATTGTATCAGTATTGTATAATAATTACATTTATCGTTCTCATCTCTCACTGTGTTTAGGGACTAATGTACTGTACGACTGCTAGTTACTCAAGGTCCAAATTAACGCTTCGCAAATCGCAGATTGCGAAGCAATTATGAAAATTTCTGAAAACTGCCAAGCAATTCTACAAAAAAATTGCGAAGCTCACATTTGCACCGTAACAACTCAAAACACAACCGTAAACTTTTACGTAAGGTAACATTTCAGAACATACTTTAGAGTGACTTCTTACTAGAAGCGTAGCGCAACTTAATTTCATTCAACGTAGCGCAACTTCTCTTAACGAAGGATAACTTCTGAACATATACAGTAGTATAACTTTTCTGAATGTACATGTAGCGTAATTTTTCAGAACGTGGCATATAACCACTTTAAATGTAGCGTTAACTTTTCTGAACGTAGCGTATAACTTCTTAGAACGATCGAAGCATAACTTTTCAGAACGCGTAACTTCTCGGAACGTATAACGTAACTTACAGAACGTATATAGTGTAACTTTTCTGAACCTAGCATAACTTTTCAGAATGTAGCATACTGTAACTTCTCTGAACGTAAAGTAAAAGTAAGAAAGCATTGTAACGATCGTAGCGATCAATACTCGTTTCGTGTTTCCATATGATCGATGATCTCGGCCATGGCTGATCGCGGCCATTGTTTTGATAGTCCGCTGGGATCCATGGCTGATCGCGGCCATTGTTTTATTGGTCCGCTGGGATGCATACTGATCGCCAAGATCGCTGAGA
Source organism: Corallium rubrum (assembly GCA_964035015.1). Taxonomy (NCBI): domain Eukaryota; kingdom Metazoa; phylum Cnidaria; class Anthozoa; order Scleralcyonacea; family Coralliidae; genus Corallium; species Corallium rubrum. The sequence goes on from OZ035997.1 coordinate 94,583,244, forward strand.
TTGCATGCAAAATCACCGTTTCCATATAAAACCCAACGATCGCCGAGATAGAACATTTTCGATAGAACATTTTCTATCTCGGCGATCGTGGCGATCGTTGCATCAGTGGTTTTCATTTGATCGCTACGATCGCCGAGTTCATTTTTGAGCGATCGTGGCGATAATATTTATATATATGGAAACCAGGATTTAGCTCCACACACGACACAAACCCACAACCTTCTGAATACCAGCTGGACGATCTAACCATTGTTGAGCCACTACAGTATATAAACTAATAACAGTACTCTAGTTGTTTTCCCCAAAAACTTTCAATTGTGTGCCAGCCCGAGGTTACCTAAGTAGAATACACCAGAGCAGAATTCTTTTCCGGCTTTGAACAGTTTCATCCATGATTGAACTACTGTAACCAGTATGTTCTCTTATATACACGTATACACATACAGTCTGCATGTATTTGAGTAATTTGACATTGTAATACTCATTAATAATACATAAAGAAAACACACAAAAAATGACTTTTCGTTTCCCTATCTTTTAAGTGCCTATATAAACTCAAATAAGATATAACTGATATGGATTCTATGCAACGTGAATACTTTCTGACTTGAACTTCTATTTGTTGTTACTGTATATTGAGGTTTGTATTTCCAAAATGCTAATGAGGATGACAGGGTTCGAATTAGCGCTTCAGAACAACTTCGCTTCTTTTTCATAAGTTACTCCTCTAGTTAATTAGCCTGCGTAGCGGCGCTTGGGGTTGGAGGGAATGGATGGATGGATGGATGGATGGATGGATGGATGGATGGATGGATGGATGGATGGATGGATGGATGGATGGATGGATGGATGGATGGATAGATGGATAGATAGATAGATAGATAGATAGATAGATAAACCGCTTGAAGATTTTAATGAAAAAAATATATGATAAAATACAGGATATACTATTCAAATATTCCATTAACATGTGAATTGGGTAATATTTCTGCTGTAACGAAACATTGCGTATGCAAATTATACCTAGTACATATACGTCATCCTCATTACCGTTTTGGAAATACAAACCTCAATATAACAACAAATAAACGTTCAAATCAAAAAATATTTTTGGCATTTCAACTATACACATTAAATAGAATCCATACCCAGTAATATCATATTTGAGTTTACAAACACTTTAACGATGATGTTTACAAACATTCATCCTTTTTAATATCCGCGTATAACATGGCCGATTGTATATCTGATGTACCATGGCAGATATGGCTACTCACATTGTAAATAATAGTCTAATAGCGTATAACATATTAAGTAAGAGCGTAAAGTAAAACCACAACTTACCAAGTATTTAACTTTAGAATTCGAAAATCTGCAGTTTACCATTAGAGTCGCTGGCTTTTTGTGTGGAAAATATGTGCACTTCACATGTTTCCTGGTTGTTTCCTGTTGCTACATAAGAAAAGTAATAACATGAGGTAAAAGCAGTATTTGAATTGCAGTAATGAGACAACTTTTATGGCCAACTTAAGCTCAGCATACACTGAAACATGTTTCTGAAACAAGTTTCCAAAACACATTTTCGAAAAAGTTTCCGAAACTTGTTTCAAAAAATAGAACAGTACTCTAATCAGGGAAACTAATTGGTTTCTGAAACAAAGTTTTGGAAGCTTTTCGGTAACTCTGTTTCGGAAATTTTCTCTGGTGTATGCCAGGCTTAACTGACTGATATTTGGCTAAAATTACTGCAAGATACATTAAATTAGCACTTGATGAAATCTATATTTATAATAAATAAATAAATACAATACATTTAAATAAATTTGCAGGTTTCAACCTCAGAAACAGCTCAATGAATATTTTGAATAAGAGTGAAACTAACGTTATGCATAGAGTAACGTTGAAGATATTAATTAACAATTATTCGCCGAAGGCGAGGTGAATATCGGTGTATAACAACCGAGACGAAGTCGAGGTTATTTTTCACCGATATTCACCCTGAGGCGAATAATTGTATTAGTATAAATACACATTTTCGTACTTTTAGGAAGAGCCTTTTCTTTAAAATTGTTAATTTCCTTGTCTGTTGCATTGACAACTTTGGCTGACGGCCATTTTGAATAAACGCTGTAGGTGATTATCAAGAATTAATCTGAAGTAGCTCGACCAATCAGCGCGCGTGATTTTCTATAATCACCTGTGTATTTATACTAAATACTGTTAACAAATAATGTATTTCAACCGTTGCTATGACAACAGTGATCTTTCAAAATGGCCGAAAATTATATTTAAGCCCATTTATTTCAAAAATGAGTTTGATGACCCCCAAATTTTTCTTGCATTAAAATATTTCTTTAAATTTACGTTAATAGGCAGATTTTAAAAAAAAGTCTGCAATTCCAATAATTTTTTTATCGAAGCAAAATTATGGTTTTCTATTTTTCCACCATATATTTAAAGTCAGGGAGCGATGATGAAACTATACATGTTACAGTAAGTTAGTTTAATATATTAAATTAAGTTGAAAAGTAGTGCAGTATACTAGTTAGCGATTCGAACTTCACAAATTATGAAGCACTTCTATTTTTGGAAGGCAAAATGTGGAAATTAAGATGAAAAGAATGCAATAATTGCTGATATTAACACTTCAAAGCCTGACAATGAGCCTTTAACGTTTAATCTGGCTAATGCCAGATGATTGTATTCAGCATGGGGAGAGGTCAAGGCCTCAAAGTGTTAAATAAAGTTACAGTGGAATAGGCTGATGCGGTATATCAATATATCAATAATTATCGGGTTTTTTCAAATACCGATTACTCGGTATTTTGATCAGCAATTTTCAAATATCGATATATCGATAATACTGTACTGAAATTTTTGATATCAGTAAATTTCGGTATTATCGGTACAGTACTACAAAATTGTGTTTATGTTATTAAAAACGTCGTATCGTTAATTCCAACTATTGACAGGGATGACGACCCTCTACAGTGGTGGAAGTGTCATGTTTGCGACTTCCCCATGCTCAGTCAGCTTGCATGGAAATATCTGACTTGCGATTCAAGCCAGCAGTTCGCCGTCCGAGAGATTGTTCAGCAAAGCCGGTCAGGTTATAACTCCATGCAGGGAGCCCAGTTGAAGCCTGATAAAGCAAACATGTTGGTATTTCTTGCAGAAAATATGTGATTACCGAACTTAATATTAATATCTAAAACTTCTAGATTTGTAACAAAACTTTAATTTAATGAAATCTAACATCGAATGTTTAAATATGCCAATTAACAAATAACATGCAGCCAAATCATCGGACTTGTGTAATTGTTAGTATTTTTATCTTAATTGGATAATGTTATTTCTGTAGACTTTGCCGCAATGGGAAAACACACGTTTTTCTGGCTGCGGAACAGGTTGTATTATCCAAAATAAAGCCAGATTTACACTACGAAAAAAAAGGCGAACTTTTTTGTGAAAACCCACGACATTTTTGTCGTTTAACGGAAAAATACACATTGAGTTTCTATTGCGGTGAAATATTGATATATCAGTATTACCGGTATTTTTTTTCCGGTATCGGTATTGGGTTATTCCAGAAAAGATCCATACCTCCCCCACAGAGGAAATTTGTGCCATCCGGGGAGGGAAGGGGGGTAAATCTACTTCTAATGATAGTAAAATGTACTAGGACGTCTGAAAGGGGGAGGGGGTCAACTTCACATTTCCTCCATGGTGGAGGTGTGGATGTTTTCTGGAGTGACCCATTCGGATTTTTTTCAAAACCTCATCAGCCTACAGTGGAACCTCATTAATACGAGCACCACTGGGCCAAAAAAATGTGGTTGTAATAATGGGGTGGTTGTATTAACGGGGGAGTATTACACTACTTAGAATGTATTCAGGCCAGAAAAAAGTGGTCGTAATAACGAGGTGGTCGTATTAACGGGGTGGTCGTATGGTGGGGTTCCACTGTATTATAAATAATTATACCCCTTTGTACTAATCTCAACTTACATTTTTAGTAATGGCTTGGTACCCTAATTCCACAACAATTCTTTTCAGAAATCGCTGGAAAAGCACTTCTGGGTCTTGTAAAATTGAAAGTTTTCCTGAGGAAGCATGTCCCCAGACCCTCCTAGCAGGGTTCGTGGCTAAGCCACAAACATACACCACAACTTGCTGACATTTGCTAAATGTAAATGTGCACCCCCCCTCCCACCCAACCCCCCTTTGAACAACCTAGGATCCACCACTGGTATTGCTACTTGGTAAACCTCCAATCTAAAGCATCCATTTTAATTTTTCATGTCAAAGTTATAAAGCTTATAATAGGTTCAGGACCTTTATGCAATGTATAGTACAGTGAGTATTTGAGTGCAGGACAATGTAGAAAATTATATGGAAATGAAAAATTGCAATCCTAGAGACCACCTCAAATTACTGTGTGATTGAGATGATGTACATGATTAGAACAATTGTATTGAAAACCAGTCTGCTGAAATCAACCAGCTAGCATCAGAATGCATTTGAACTGCTTGCTCTGGTTTGTTGAGACAACACTGCAACAAGTTGTTCATAAGTTTGTAAACAAGTTGTAGATGAATTCGGAATTGGTCTCGAATTCAAACGGTTCTGCCTGTTTACATGGAAGATAAATTTGACAAAATACTGTAGGCGAATTAGAGACTAGCCTAACAGGTCTGTTGCATATTGTTCCACTAACTTGGTGCACTATTGATTTGACAAGTAGCAGCTTTATCAAAATTAATATGAACACCATGTTAGATTTGTGTGTAGAATCTAATCGATGTTTATAAAACCAGGTTTGTACATGTATTACCTGTGGAAACCAACCCTATTTCGAAATGGCAACTCAAAAACTTAATAATACAGGATGACTCCGGCCGCAATTAATTAAACAACATATTACATTGTATCACTAACCTTTACTATAACTGACTGGTTTCGCTTAACGATTACAAAGAATTCAACGTTTTCTCCATGTTTCTCTCCTGGTAACCCAATAGCTAACCATCCTGACAGTTTCTTTTTGGTGTTGAAAAAATTTATAATCCTCAACTGAACTGTCTCGCTGTACCTTTTCAAACAGAGCTTCCAGCCTTGCGATTTGCCATTCAAGTGATTCGGAATGCCACTGTGGCACAACGGAGAACAAAACGGGAAAATATTCACGCAGAATAAGAGCAAAACTAAATGAATCACTACGGTGTACATTTTGGCATACTATTTTGTTCAACAATATAAATAAGTAACTGTGACGAGCAAACACTTGCTTGAAGTCAGATGATGCGGACAATGAAAGTCATCAGAATGATGACGACACTTACAAGAAAATATGAATATATTATCGCCATTCTGCTTCAAAGACATTTGCATTTCGCAATGTTTTCCACCCTGCTTCCGAAACAAAAGAACAGTCAAATACTGGTATGAATGTGACGCCAGTATGTTATACTCACATTTTAAGACATTGTACCACCAGCAGACTCCACAAACATTCATATACAGACTTTGCAAGTGCAACTGCTCCGTATCATCAGCTTTAAAATTAAAGATTATCAGCTGAGTATATGACCACGAGAACACGAGCATACTGTATTCGGCTTCTATTCGGGATTGAGCGTGTAATGATCGGAATTTTTGCCATTTGTATTAAAATATAAAAAAATATTAAAAATTAATAAAAAAATTAAAATAAATTGCTCTAAAAAGTATCTTATGTTAATAAATAGCACTAGCCACACACTTCACTTTAATAAATATGACCGTTGCAGTATAATACTTGTGACTTAAAAGAATAATTATTATATATTTTACTGAATTTTACTGGTTGGTCGGAAACTACCGTTTTTCGCCGTCCTACTTCCGCCAGACCACAAAACGCCAGACTGAAGGCTCACTTCATTGCGAAATGTGATATGAATGCGAAACAAGTTGGTGTGTTTTGTTTGGTTGCTTTGAATATTTAATGACTACGTTTGCAGTGAAATAGGATAGAGATTTATGTTTCTAGTTCATCATGGATGACAACGAGACTGTAGAAAAAAGTGATGTTGTTTATTCGAGTGGAGACGAAGGACACACCTCTGTTCTGTCAGAGCGAGTATCGTCATTGGCGGCAGCGATATATGCTGAATTTGAAAGAATGATTCAAAAACATGGTCAAGACGTCGTTGCAGGGCTAATGCCTATGATGGTTTCTGTTCTTGAACAACTAGATGCCGCTTATAACGATAATAATGAACAATATGTTGACCTCGAGCTACTCAACGACGATAATGAACAGTTGCTAACACAATATGAAAGGGAAAAACAGTTACGGAAAATTGCAGAGAATGTAAGTTTCACTTTATAGTTCTCAATTCAGGAATGTTTTCTTTCATCTTTGATCTTTTTTTGCGCGGTTGAAAAGTTGATATATTATTATAAAATGATGTCTAGTTTATACTCTACAGTGGAATGGAACTAAATCATTCTCTTGTATAATAAAAGAGAGTAACTATTTAATTTAGAGACGGCACTTTATTTTAGTCCGTGGAAAGAGCTGTCTGACAACTCATAAAAATATTTCTTGGGATATATAATTCATTTTCAATGTATTTTGCGTTTCGACAATGTGTATTGATGTTATTCTTACTTAAAAGCGACATGTCGTATAATAATAGTTCTCTGCGTGAAGCATTATACAATCATGTAACTTATATTGGATACACACTGCACAAATATCTTTATTACGTTTTTTGAAACTCGAATGTCTTGAAAACCTGAGTCAATCGATTGCTTTATTCAGTTGCGTTTTCCCATTTCTCTCAGATATTATACAGGACAAGTCATTAAACTATAAAACAGTACTACAGCAAACAGATGGTTTTCCTTTCCCTTCAAAACAACTGTTAGTAAATATTTAAATTTAAAAGCAAGAGCTTTCGTGTAAAAAAAAAGAGTAAGAAAAAAAGAATAAAAAGAGTAAGAGGGGGACATTTGGATTATTTGGTATAATTGTGGTTTCATGATGTGTTTATACAGTATTTCAGTAATTTTACTGTTTGGTTCAGAATTGCAGTTTTATCTAGTAGCATCCAGTTTTAAACACTTACTGGCACTGAGGGAAACAGGTGTTTGTGGCCCCTATTGCCACTGTTTCCCCAATATAATTATCAAGTGTTAAATGACAACAAAAATGTTGAGCAAAACTTTGAATGAAGAAAAACTGAAAAAAACAAAGACAACAATAACAACAACAATAATAGTTTATTTACCAGAAATAAAATAGTAATTTACAAGAAAAAGAAAATTTTTGTTCAACAAATAAAGAATAACTATAAAAGAGTTAATCTAGCTGGGTTGACAATGTTGTTTTATGAAAGTATAAATGGTCTAGAAAGAACATACATTTATACATGGTAAAACACACGAAATAAAAAAAAACAAAGATATGGTATGATGGCTATACAGTGATGCTCAAAACTTTTGTAACACCTTCATGGACTGAAATGCGTGTAGTCTGTGTACACTGCACACACAACATACATACACACACTACACGCAAAGCTTTTATGTATAATAACTACAGTACACACAAAGCTTCATGTATAATAACTACACGCAAAGCTTCGTGTATAACTACATGCAAAGCTTTGTGTATAATAACTACATGCAAAGCTTTGTGTATAATAACTACACAAAACTTTTTGTATGATCAATACATCTACACGTAGTTTTATGTGTAGATGAGTGTATGGTAATATTTCTACAATTGCTCAAAAAACCCGCAGCGATCATACGATCAATGCAATCACCATGAGCGACCATAGTGATACACGACTATAGCAATTGTGGTTTTCATATGATCGCTGAGTTTATTTTTGAGCGTTCGTGGTGATTGCAGCGATCAATGTGAGATGATTCTCCACATGAGAATCTTGAGTCAAACCAGAACAAGTTGTTTGTCAAATTTCTACTGTGTGAAACTCAATTGAATTAGCCTGACACCACTGAAAATTCTGAAATACGAAAGCTGCCATACCGAACCTTTCATCACAACTAACATTTGCAAGAATTTGGCATCTAAATCTGGATTAGATAGCAATTGTCAAATTTAAATCAAAAAAGAGATCTGCCATCTGGTCACAAATAAACTGGTTGTTACAAATACTTAATGTTTATGAGCACATCGGGACTTGTTGGATACATTTGACACATGTATGATTTTATCAGTTCAACACGCACAGGGTCCACAGCCAGTTTTGTTTGTTTTTTCTTGTCGGAAATATTTCTGCCTTCTAAGACTCACTTCGGAAGAGATGCCATAAACAGTTCACAGCAAAGTTTTGTTTTGAGCTGGATATTTTCTTAAGTTGCTGCAATTCATTGAACAATAGTACAGAACTCTGCTGACTGTGGCTGATAGGACTCTGCTAATACATTGTATATATCATGTACAGTAGCCCAAAGAGTTAACCTTTCAAAATTATACTGATGATACGCAATTGTCAAAGAGTGAACTATTTATATTTTTTATGTGCAGTCAACCAGGGGCAGATTTAGCATTATTCAAATAAGTCATGACTGACGTGAAAATTGTAAAGCGAGAATTGAAAATAATTATATTTATGCTTAGAAGTGAAGTAACATTATATAACATTATGTGTTGCAGAATTTAGGCTGATTTAGCCATTCTAATTGGCCCAAAACAGCCAAAACACGAGCACTGACTGGTTTAGATTTTTGCAGGATTTAGACCGATTTAGCCATTCTCATTAGTCCAAAACACCCAAATCATGAGCACTGACTGGTTTAGATTTTTGCAGGATTTAGGCCGATTTAGCCATTCTCATTGGCCAAAACGAGGCAAATCGTTGAATCTGATTGGTTGATTACTTTGCCGAAAATATGCCTTACCGGAAGCCTGCAAAATGTGGTCTGCAAGGTCTTCATTCAGTCTAATTCTGTTCTATCGATTCATGGCTTCTACAATTAGCTTGTTAGATTGTGCGTTGTGTGCTTTAAAAAGCAGCGATGATGTTCTTTTGCGGCAAATGTATGTTGATTTGTCTGTGAGAATCAGTGCTTGTCGGGTACTGGCAGCCGGAGAGCATTTCCCCAAGATTGGCAAGACATCGGTGCTGAGACGGTCTATTTGCCACAACACATGAAAGCGGACAAGCTAGAGTAAGCCATATGTTGCTCTAAGGTAAGCTTATCGGTACAGTAGTTCATCAATATGGATTCAATATCGATGTTAGTCTGTTGTCATGTTACTTCCCTAACCTTTGTTTATATCCGTTCCATATTAGCATAATCTGCGTTGAGCACACTTAAAACCAATGCTATTAAATGCTTCATGTAGTACTATAAACACTACTTAGGTAGTGTTTCAATTCTAGATACTCACTAGTATGTCATAATCATGATGCATAGTCAGATTGCCTTTCCACAGTAGTTTACATAATACATTCGTCCTCAGCTCATATTACCAGTCAGTTAATTGCCTATATATATATATATATAACATACAGTAAAATAACATATAACTTTTAAATATATAAGTAATAAGGTCTGGGTCTGGTCCAAATGCGCATTGTCTACGACTGTTCGTCAAAGCCAGACGCTACCACACCATCGTTAAATGACTGCTTCGAAACAGGTCCGTCCTTACAACCACTCCTTTTTGAAATTCTTCTTCGCAACCGGTTTCGACGGTTTGTATCACTGGGGATGTGAAAAAGGCGTTTCTTCAAATCATGGTACAAGAATGTGATCGTGATGCGCAACGAATTTTCTGGTACAACAACTTGATAGAACAAAATGTAACTGAGTACAGATTCGCGCGCGTCATATTCGGAGCCACTTCGAGTCCATACATCCTGGGAGCAACACTGCAAAAGCATTTGGAGAGATATGAAGAAGCATACGCTGATACTGTTCAGGCCCTGAGAGATGACACTTACGTTGATGATATCCAGGGTGGTGGTGGCCATTCAAAGAAAGACGTAGTTCAATTCAAAGAAGAGGCTACAACTGTCATGGCAGCAGCTGGATTCGAACTGCACAAGTGACGTGGCAATGTGCAGTCTGCAGAGTCGGACGGCAATCCAAAGGAGGACGACCAGACCTACGCCAAGACTCTTGTGGGAGACGCGAGATCAAACGAAACAAAGATTCTGGGGCTGCCATGGGACAAGTCGGAAGACAGCAGTAGCTTAATCCGGACATATGGGCCCGGAAGTGACGTCACAGGGGTGTGCGCACAGGCTGACGTCACAGGGGTGTGCGCACAGGCTGACGTGATAAAAATTATGCGGTGTATATCATTAACGTATCGCGGGCTACTTTTCGACAGCTATTTCGGAACGCACTCGGGTTTCCTTCGGTCATCATCGTATTATTTCAAGATGGGTGAAGATCGATAAATAAAAACAGTATTGGAGCAGTTTGGCTTGCTTTCTTTTCCTTTCTTTTTTAGGGAATATGAGGAAAAAGAAACGGTGCGACATTTGCGGAAAACATACATTGAATTATAAACACCATAGACGAATACATACTGGGGAGAGACCTTTTTCATGCAAAGAGTGCGGTAGAAGTTTTACAGAAAAGAGGCTCATTTGCTCATAACTGCTCTGAGCACTTGCTCATTTGCTCATAACTGCTCATGAGCACTTGCTCATATGGCCCGATCAGGCCCGTTTTGGCCCTATAAGGCACTATACGGCCCGATAGAAGGTACGGCTTAATTCTGGTGTACATTTTTTTCTTCAAGGACTTATTATTGCTTAAAAAATGAAACAGGACACAATACAATTTTGATAAATTTTTGTTTCACATAAGCATTACATCGATTCACTGATCATCATCACTATCTGAAAAACGTCCTTGATCTTCTAAAAGCTGTTTCAAAAGAAACTTTCTTTTGTCAACCGCTGCAGATAAAGCTTCATCAGGATCAAACGAGTCTTCGTTCACAAGTGTCTGCTTCGTTTCCATGATCTTTCCATGCACAGGATCCTTTTTAAGTGCTTTCATCCAACGTAAATTATCCACGTAAACGTCAGCGAATTCTTTCTGAAGTTCAGGGAGAATTTTCTCAAAGGCTTTCTGCTTAGCTACACTTTCTTCTTGCCCTTCCATTTGCAACGTTTTTAATAGTTCATCATATTCTGGCCGAACCGTCACTTTTGCATCGTCAATCATGGTTGCCCAAGGATCAATCTCTTCCTTTATTTCACCATCATCTTCGGAACTCTGACTGTTTTCATCATACGACGAGCTTGACATTTCTTCATCAGATTCCATATCAGGCTCCTCAGTGTCAGTGTATTCCCTTGACTGGCAGTTCATTCTTTCAGCTCAGACAACCTGTAAATGACGAGTAGGGACGGAAAGTCCTTATTAATAAACACCACTTGATTTTTCCATGCTTTCTATAGTTATTTCAACTTTAGCAACCGGTTTTTGTCGATCATTCTCTAACGCATTTAATCTTGCTTGAGTAAGGTATGGCTGCCTTTTCTCGCGAGAAAGTTGATGAACATCAGCCAAATGGTTGGATAGCTTTACCAAACTTTGTTTCCCACATAAGGGACAATCTTTACGTCTTCGTGGCATGTTTCGAAATGAAGTTCTCTGATTCGCAAGCGCGTGTAATATAACTCATAAAATGACATTTAGACGTCTAGTCAGCAATCGGGCCTGATCGAGCCTTAGGGCCAAAACGGGCCTGATCGGGCCATATGAGCAAGTGCTCATAACTGCTCTGAGCACTTGCTCATATGGCCCGATCAGGCCCGTTTTGGCCCTATAAGGCACTATACGGCCCGATGGCCCGATTGCTGACTAGACGTCTAAATGTCATTTTATGAGTTATATTACACGCGCTTGCGAATCAGAGAACTTCATTTCGAAACATGCCACGAAGACGTAAAGATTGTCCCTTATGATGTGGGAAACAAAGTTTGGTAAAGCTATCCAACCATTTGGCTGATGTTCATCAACTTTCTCGCGAGAAAGGGCAGCCATATCTTACTCAAGCAAGATTAAATACGTTAGAGAATGATCGACAAAAACCGGTTGCTAAAGTTGAAATAACTATAGAAAGCATGGACGAAAGAAATTCCTAGTCCAAAAATCAAGTGGTGTTTATTAATAAGGACTTTCCGTCCCTACTCGTCATTTACAGGTTGTCTGAGCTGAAAGAATGAACTGCCAGTCAAGGGAATACACTGACACTGAGGAGCCTGATATGGAATCTGATGAAGAAATGTCAAGCTCGTCGTATGATGAAAACAGTCAGAGTTCCGAAGATGATGGTGAAATAAAGGAAGAGATTGATCCTTGGGCAACCATGATTGACGATGCAAAAGTGACGGTTCGGCCAGAATATGATGAACTATTAAAAACGTTGCAAATGGAAGGGCAAGAAGAAAGTGTAGCTAAGCAGAAAGCCTTTGAAAAAATTCTCCCTGAACTTCAGAAAGAATTCGCTGACGTTTACGTGGATAATTTACGTTGGATGAAAGCACTTAAAAAGGATCCTGTGCATGGAAAGATCATGGAAACGAAGCAGACACTTGTGAACGAAGACTCGTTTGATCCTGATGAAGCTTTATCTGCAGCGGTTGACAAAAGAAAGTTTCTTTTGAAACAGCTTTTAGAAGATCAAGGACGTTTTTCAGATAGTGATGATGATCAGTGAATCGATGTAATGCTTATGTGAAACAAAAATTTATCAAAATTGTATTGTGTCTTGTTTCATTTTTTAAGCAATAATAAGTCCTTGAAGAAAAAAATGTACACCAGAATTAAGCCGTACCTTCTATCGGGCCGTATAGTGCCTTATAGGGCCAAAACGGGCCATATGAGCAAGTGCTCATGAGCAGTTATGAGCAAATGAGCAAGTGCTCAGAGCAGTTATGAGCAAATGAGCCTCTTTTCTGTAAAACTTCTACCGCACTCTTTGCATGAAAAAGGTCTCTCCCCAGTATGTATTCGTCTATGGTGTTTATAATTCGATGTATGTTTTCCGCAAATGTCGCACCGTTTCTTTTTCCTCATATTCACTAAAAAAGAAAGGAAAAAAAAGCAAGCCAAACTGTTCCAATACTGTTTTTATTTATCGATCTTCACCCATCTTGAAATAATACGATGATGACCGAAGGAAACCCGAGTGCGTTCCGAAATAGCTGTCGAAAAGTAGCCCGCGATACGTTAATGATATACACCGCATAATTTTTATCACGTCAGCCTGTGCGCACACCCCTGTGACGTCAGCCTGTGCGTACACCCCTGTGACGTCACTTACGGGACCATATGTCCGGATTAAGCTACTGACAGCATGACCATCTCTTTCGAACCTTGCCTTAAGGTCAAGGAGCCAATCACTAAACGAAAGATGATCGCAGCCATAAACGACGTTTACGATATCCTGGGATGGACTTCACCAGTGATGATCACCGCAAAATTGATATTTGGCGAAACTTGCTTGCTGAAGTCGCACTGGGACGAACATCTCCCATCTGACATCGAGCAAAAATGGCTTGTGTGGATAAAAAAGCCGCGACAACAAAGCTCCATCACTGTACCACGGGGCGTAGTATTGCACAGTGGAAGTCACTTTGAAATTCATGGATTCTCAGATGCAAGCAAAGTTGCAGTGTGCGCTACGATATACTCTGTGGAGTATCAGGGATCCACGCCCGTTAACCAAGTATTGCTGGTGGCGAAGTCGAGAGTTGCTCCAAATAATACAAGCATTCCACGCCTGGACTTAATCGGTGAACAGACACGCGCCAAATTACAGAGCAACGTAATAAAGGCACTGAAATTTACAACAATTCGGTCCATACACAACTGGGTAGACAGTGTAACAGTACTCTATTGGCTCGCAAACAAAGGCACCTGGTTGGCCTTTGTAAGAAATCGGATCAAGGAGATAAAGGAACTCGGAGATACCAAATTGGCGTTACGTTCCGACGACAAACAACCCAAGTGATTTAGGAACAAGAGGAGTGGCCCCAAACAAGCTCGGAGACCTGTGGTTGAAAGGACCAGACTGGTTGTCGGACCGTGCCCAATGGCCAGATCAACCGGAAATCAGCGAAACCAACGAAGCCGTGGAAGAGACGATCGCCAAGGGGACCTTGGTGATGACAGGGATCGAACGTGGTGACAAGATGATTGACGGGAAGCACGGATGGCGTGTGCTGTTAGGGCGCTGCCTCTCACCAATAGTTAAGCCCGGTTCGACACTTCGACGGGGTTAGTACTTGGATGGGTGACCGTCTGGGAATAACCCCGTTCTCGAGCTTGGAACACTCATGTGAGTAGAGTTTAGTTGGTCTCTCCTGTGCTTCGAGGGTTTTTCGCCGGGTTCTCCGGTTTTCCTCCCTCCATAAAATCAACACCTAGGTCTGTGATTCGTGGTCTGACATGTGTGTCATAAATGTGTCGTAGGGTGGCTGCTTCGAGCGCCTTTAATATGCCTTCGACTCGGCCACTTGAAATTTAGTAATGTAAATTGCTCTTGAAAAGCCCCTGTGGGAAGAAGTAATTAAAATCTGTATTCTGTATTCTACGGCATGCTGAGCAAGTTTACTTACCGTAAGCTTCTACGAGGAACAGCTTTCATCCTCAGATTTACGAAGAACGCAAAAGGGAAAGAGGCTCAGTGGTCCTTTGACTACGGAGGAAATAAGAGACGCAGAGAACACGTGGGTACGAGTCATTCAAGGAAGCCTACCAACAGAGCTCAACGACATCTTACGCAAGGACGGGAAGGGAACAATCCAATCTTCATACCTAGAAACTGCAAGTTTGATCGACTACTGGTGCACAACTTTCACGAAGAAATCTGTCACGGGGGAGTGTCCTCAACCATGGCCAAAACAAGAGAAAGGTTTTGGATACCGCAACTACGAACAGTGGTAAAGAGCATCGTTCACAATTGCAACACGTGCAAGAAAACACGACCGAAGACACTAAAGCCACCACCAACAGCACCCTTGCCAAGGTTCAGAACGGAGATGACAAATCCGTTTGCTGTCACCGGGGTAGACTTTGCCGGCCCCTTGCTCTACCGAGCTCGCAAGAATACGCCAAGCAAAGCATATGTAGCACTTTACACGTGTGCCACAACGAGAGCTGTTCACCTCAAACTAAGCAGGAGCATGAGTGCTGATGAGTTCAAGAGAGGGTTGAAAGAGTTCGTTGCCAGACGAGGAACGCCGAACAAGATAGTGAGTGACAATGCACTAACCTTCAGAGCAACCAAGCAATGGCTCGATGCTCTCACGAAGGATTCGGACTTATTCAACTATCTAACAACGCAGAACGTTACCTGGAAATTTAATCTCTCCAAAGCCCCGTGGTGGGGCGGGTTTTACGAAAGGCTAGTTGGCGTAATGAAATCGGGGCTATCGAAAACAATCGGTCGTGCATTACTTACCTACGAAGAACTCAAAGAAGTTTTACTCGACGTCGAATGTTTTATGAACAATCGTCCTCTATGCTATCAAGGAGAGGATTTCGAGCAACCAGTTATCACTCTAAAGTCTAAGCCTATACTTCTCCACAGAGAACCAACTAGTTTCTTGGAGGAAGATACTGAAGCAATGGACGATAAGAATGCAGCGACGAAACGAATGAAGTACTTGAAGACATGCCGGGAACAACTTAGGAAACGTTGGCTAACGGAGTACATTCACGCCCTAGAGGACAGACATTCTAAAGTGTTCAGCAAAGAAGAAGGTTTGCCTTCTAAGGGCTCGGTTGTTCTCATCACAGATAACAGCAAGATCAAGTCAAAGTGGCGCATCGGACGAATAATCGACGTGATCAGAGGACGAGATGGCGTGTTAAGAGGATTCAAGACCAAGACGGGGAGTGGCGGTATGTCATTGAACGACAAATTCAGTTGGTTTGCGATCTCGAAATCAGTGGATCCAATGAAAGCGCAGTTAGCAACGAAGGGGAAGCAACGCGCGAAGATCCAATGGAAGAAACAAGTGAAAAGTCGCCTCAGAAAAACGTTTTCAGTGGCAAAGCGAGACCTTCTAGAAAAGCGAAAACGGCAGCCATTGATAGAATTGTCGGGGTCACATTAAATGAAGATGATTAGACACTCGAAACGAACGGTATTAAAACTGCTACTATTGCACTTTAATAGGGGGAGTGTGTGTTAAACTGTTTAGATTACCATTATTGTATATACTGCTGACATTGCAAATTCTGGATGAAACGTGGTCTTGGGAAAAGGCGAGCGAGGGACTGGGGAGAAGAGTTATTGTGTACGTTCGAAGGTCCGAGAGTGTTGGTTCTAAAGCGTTTTTTGTACAGCAAGTTTAAATATTGTTTAAATATTGTACGTGATCTATTCGGTGTCTCTAGGAACATTCCCCACATGCATCCCTAAAATACGTTTATACTATAATAATTTGAAAATTATGCCCACAGAGATAAATACATGTGTCATGGTGTTTTATAAAATCCGTGCAAGGGGCCTGGGTACAACAGTGTTACCTTACAACAAAATTCGTGATATTATTATCAACTGTGTTTCATCTTGCACTATATGTGTGCAAGGGTTCATTTGATTCTGACACATAGTAACTGAACTATATATAGGTCATTTAAACATCACCAAATTAACATGCAAACCATATGACGTTATAATTTGTGCTGAATCAGCAATTTGTTTGTGCCATTTTTTCTTCATTTTGAAATCTTTAAATCTTTATAACTCTGGAACTATAAAAGATATCAAGGACTGGTAAACTGCATATTGTCTTACTTTTTGATGCTCTTTCAAAGGAAGCAACAACAAATTTAATTTCATAGGCACTTTAATAATGGCTACAGTATATATGTGCATAGTATTACTTAAGGCTGTGGCCGCTGCGCGCTGGAGGCTGGAGTTTTGCTAGAGCTCCGGCGTTTTTACTCGAGTAAGCCGGAGGCAGGATTTTTTGTGGCTCCGGCTATTCCGTTTATTTAGCTAACAAAGGGGTTTAGCTAAACTTCAAATAGTTTCCGAAATATTTTCCTTCAAATTTGTTAAATTATCGTTACGAGCATGTGATATTAATATCTGCTGTGTTTCTCGCAGCTCAGAAAGATGAAAGCCACCAGACCAGATTAATCAAATAAAATGGCAAGTAGATAAATTCAGAGGCGGAGCAGCCGCGGTGGAGCTGGAGTTTGTAACTCTAAGTTTGCCGGATCCGGATCCAGAGTTGAAATACTGGAGTCGAGATTGTTGAGGGAAGTGTCTATATATGTGATATAGACCTGATTAATAAAACATCAGTGTCTATATCACATTTATATACAGGTTAATGGGGTTTATATCATACTATAAAGGCACTGATTAAAGATTAATTTCTTTTGAATTTTCCTCATGAATTATTAATGAGGTTTAGAAAATGTATATATATATATATATATATATATATATATATATATATATATATATATATATATATATATATATATATATATACAAAATACATGTATTTTTTTTTCTAATTGTCCTTGTCTTCTAAAGCAGAACAGATTTTAGACAAGACAAGACATGCAGCATTCTTTCCAAAAAAAAAAGTTTGTACGGAATTAGTGCAGGCAACCTAAAAAATTATTCTCATGAAACAGCTTGGTCTGATATATGATGGAACATAACACCAGCACAGTACTGTCAAGAATCCAATTCTCACAGAACCACACCCAGTGGGTGAATACTTCCTTCTGTCAGTTCCCTGGCATTTCCATCAATGTTCTCCGGGTGGGGGTGGGGGTGGGCAAGGGGCACACAGTCTGCTTTGTAGACTACATGAATGTAAACACTTGCACTACATGTAAATATCTCTGGTCAAACTCTTCTTGTCAGCTTCAGTAGCTAAGTAGTCAAAGCACCGCATTATCATCCCAGGCTAAGGGTTGCAATTGCAAGTTCACTTCCAGCTGAAAGGTATTGATATTGTATTTTGCAACTGGTCTTAGTTTGGTCTTAAAATGTATTACCAGTACAGTACATTATTTATTCTAAGACTTAAAATATTTGGACACCTATATTTCTCCACCTAATGATCATGATCATGATACAAATTAAGCGTGATACTTTAATTTAAAATCAAATCTTACTGCAGTCTGTCAAAACACTGTACCTTAAGTTGCCTAATTTCAGTAAAAAAATAGAACCCTGTTTTAGACCAGAAGAGTGATTTATACATGTTTATTCACGGCAGCACGGGTGGCGTGTGCCTCTCACCAAAAGTTAAGCCCGGTTAGACGGGGTTAGTACTTGGATGGGTGACCGCTTGGGATTGACCAAATGACCACGTTGTCGAGCTTGGTACAATTTTAGTGTAATGCAGAAAAATGAAATACAATGCAAATTTTGTAATTTTTTAAATTTGCACAAAAATCATTTTTACTAGAAAAAAAGCTATTCCTGTTAAATTTTTTTTCATGTATGTTATTTGAACAAAGCATTTTGATTAGAAAGATTCTCTTTATGATAAATTTTTTCATGTATATTATTAATATGTAATAGCATGATTTCTCGTGCAATTTGAAAAAAACACGCACTCGTGAGTTTTTCAAAGACCTCAAATAGCACTCATCCTTCGGACTCGTGCAATTTTGATAGTATTTGAAAAACTCACTCGTGCATGTTTTTTCCAAATTGCACTCGAAACCATGCCATTACCTATACAAAGCGTTGCATTTTCGTATAGCCAATATGGAAATGCTGCATGGGTCTCAATATCAACTTGGTTTTCACTTGACGATGTCAAAACCTCTTGACACAACACAGGTTCCGATATCTTAGGTTAAATAACAATGCAAAGCCTATCTATAATAGATATGGTGAGGAGATTTTTGGACAGGATTGAAAAAAATAGGTACACACTGCATACACAATACAATACAGCTTAGACCCCGTTCACACGATGCCGGTACAATTGAAAACGGAACAAAATCATGCCGATATGCAAATAAAACATATAACATTTCATGTTATTTTTGTGCCGGTATCGTGTAAACGCAAGGCCTAAACGGTATGATTTTGTTCCATTTTCAAATTGTACCGGCATCGTGTAAACGGGGTCTTATTCACATTTTACTATGGGATAGGCTCCACTTGAAATGTCAGTATTTCGTTATTAGGACGATTTCTTATTTTTTGCATTTTAGAAATATCTACAAGTAGAAGATGAACATGATCAGGAAAAGCAAGAAATTTTAAACAATCTTGAAGTAGAAAAACATGAAAAACGAACACTTGAAAGTAAGATAAAAAGTCTAGCTGACCATGGTAAGTTTTGATGTGAACAGTCAATATATTTTATCATTCCCTAAATGCCAGTACTTGCTAATTACTATTATTTTTAGAAACCTTCATGTTGTAGCTACTTAGTTCATGTTATACTATGATTAATAGTTAGTATATACAGTACAATACAATACAATTATACTGATTAATATTTAGTATATCTAGTAACAAAGTCAATCAGGAATTCAAGATATGGTCTGGCAACTCGGCAAACTTCAAAGCGTCGATAATTCTATGTTGAGACTGTCCTCGCCGTGCACAAACCTTTTGTTTTTCGCGTCTTAATATTTAAATAACAAGGGTGCATGATTGGATTCAAACGCTATTCTAAAAATACATTGTGCCGAACCATTTATTGATTCTACATGGTAGTAATTATTTCTTTTACCCAGAAAATACAATACTATCCTACATGCATAAACTGTAATCATGGCCAGAAATTTAGGACGTCAGTCCAGCAAAGTATGCGCACAAACTACCGTATTTAGAAATTCAATATGGCTGAATCATTAAGCTTTCAATATAAGCAATTTCAACTTGCTATGCGTAGAAGATAACAAAAACGTACTATCATCTTCCCCACGTCTATGACATCAGAAAATATCTCAGTGAGTACTCAACTTCAGTTTCAACGCTCAAAAATGTGCCATCATTGTGCCAAATGAGTTCTAAAATTACTATATTTAACATATAAATCTGCCTATTGAGTGTTATTAAAATCGTGAGTTAAAAGAAAGTCACTTTTATTTCCGTATATAGTACATTTGTAAGCGTCGGCCGACAACTTCCCCACGTCCAGATCTGTTGTACGAGGGTAGATCCCAATTACGATATTTATTTGAAGGCATTTGAGTCTTTTTCCGTTGTGCGAAATGAGTTCTAAATCGGCTTATTTTCAGGGCTTACGTTATTAAATACCCGGTTTATCTCTTAAAGACTTTAACATATTCATAAATTGGGTGACAAATGTTTATAAACAAAAGAATTTTTATTTATTATTTGGTCTATTAATCGTTGGAATTTTAATTGCTTCCTCCCTGCGTCCGCGATGTTATGCGGTCTTCAGAGCGCTGGGTGTCTTTCATTTCTGGCCATGTGTAAGTATCTTTGTCTGGAACTTTGCTGACACTTCCAGTCTATCTTCTGGATTAGTTGCGAAATTTTGCGTAATTGCCACCGTTCATGGTATATTGATGGTTGAAATATATAGAATTTGATATGTAGGATTCGACGCTTCGATCTCGTGTCATTTTCACGGGTGCTTGTTTTAAAGCTCGTGATAAAGCAAACTTAGGGGGACGTGCATGCCAAACTCGCCATGAGATTGCGAATGACAGTTCGAAAATTATTTATCACTAATTCGCGGTACCATAAAAGGCATCGGCTGGAGGCACAGCATATCAACAGCGCTTCTAATGTGGTTTTGTGAGAGTGTACATGCAATTAGGAAACATGTCTTTTACAACAATACCTGTCATCCCTGGTGAAGAAATTATACTGTATGTTGATCGTACATGTAGTTTCAAAATGTTGGGTCATGAAAAGTAATTTTTTAGCTGTGTACGTCCCCAAAAACATTTACCACTTTGAAGCCTGACGACGAGTCTTTAGTATTTTATTCTGGCTAACGCCAGAGTATTTTATTCTGGCTAACGCCAGACGATTTTATTCAGCACAGGGAGAGGTCCAAGCGTCAAAGTGTTAAGCCAGAGTAGCCTGAAACTACTTTATGTCTGTATGTATTGTTTAGTGGAGTTTAGCAATATAGTGATTTGTGCGTCTGTACGTATATGCCAACAACCAGTCAAAATCAAGTGTGGAAAATGCATTAATTAATAGATATTTGATGCTTACTTCTGTGCGTTTAATATCTTAGTTCAAAGAACAGAAGAAAGACTTAATGAGAAAACCCGTGACTATAGCTCTCTTCATCAACGACATTCCGAGGCAAGTATCCGTCTACAGTATGTCACTATTTTGTAGTGTTGCAAGATAGCAATTATGTTACAACTGATACAGCTTTGAGCGAAAGATGAGGCATGCAGTAAATGAGATTCTTTTTTGATATGTACGCTGCAGTAAAGCGATTTTATTTATTGAGGGTAACATTATACACTTGCTGACTGGCGCCGAGGGAAACATCGAGTTTTACGGACCCGAAGGCTTCAATGTCACCCGAGGGCTTTAGCCCGAGGGTGACATTGAAGCCTGAGGGACCGTAAAGCTCGATGTTTCCCGAGGCAAAAGTCAACAAGCGTTTTGTTATATACCAAAGACTTTTAAAATATAAAACACCAAACTGACTCGAAACTTGTAAAAGGCAAAAAGACTTACCAAAACACTTTGACTTTGTCTTCGTATTTCAATTCAACTAAACAAATACACCAGACTCAACAAGTACAAAGAACAGCTTTAAATTTATCCAGGTTTTCTTCAGACCTTCTTTTAAGATATGTATAGATATTCTTTCTTTTGGAAAATGGACTATTTCGTACCAAACAAGCTCGAAACAAAAACAAGCTCTTGTTTTCAAAATGTTCCGAAAAGTCCAAAGTTCTGAATCTGATGCAATAATCATTGTGTATTCACGTGAACAACGCATGATTAAAGTTGACGTCAGAGGGAAACATTGCATTGTTTCCTTCTTCATTGTTGACGTCAGAGGGAAACAGTGCAATGTTTCCCTCGGCAGAAAGAAACATTGAGTTTGTTGAACAACACGTGACCATGATTTGACCAATAGGATTTCATTATTGGCAAACGAAAGTCTTTGGTATATAACAATATACACTTGCTGACTGGCGCCGAGGGAAACATCGAGTTTTACGGACCTGAAGGCTTCAATGTCACCCGAGGGCTTTTGTTTCTCAGGCCAAAGTCAACAAGCGTTTTGTTATATACCAAAGACTTTTAAAATACAAAATACCAAACTGACTCGAAACTTGCAAAAGGCAAAAAGGCTTACCAAAACACTTTGACTTTGTCTTCGTATTTCAATTCAACTAAACAAATACACCAGACTCAACAAGTACAAAGAACAGCTTTAAATTTCTCATGCATGTTTTCTTCAGACCTTCTTTGAAGATATGTATAGTTATTCTTTTTTTGGAAAATGGACTATTTCGTACCAAACAAGCTCGAAACAAGCTCTTGTTTTCAAAATGCTCCGAAGAGTCCCAAGTTCTTGATCTGATGCAATAATCATTGTGAATTCACGTGAACAACACATGCAATTAAAGCTGACGTCAGAGGGAAACATTGAACTGTTTCCTTCTTCATTGTTGACGTCAGAGGGAAACAGTGCAATGTTTCCCTCGGCAGAAAGAAACATTAGTTTGTTGAACAACACGTGACCATGATTTGACCAATAGGATTTCATCTTTGGCAACCGAAAGTCTTTGGTATATAACAATTAACAAATGACATTATTTGCATGGATACTGATAACTCAATGGCCCTTACCCCTTGATGGAACCAGTTAGTAGAATCAACTGGGGGAAACTATATGATGCCGGTTTTTTTGGAGGGAGGAAAACCCGAGAACATGACCTGTTCTCTATGCATGTTTGTTGTTGTCCTCTATGCTCGTTCCAATTGGCTGGGCTCCATGCATGAGCAGTAAACTTTTGAAAATTCTAAACTTATCTTGCTTTTTAAGTAATATTTAAAAAAACAAATAAAATATACTGCTCTTATGTAAATGTTTACGTTAATATGTAAAAGTGTTCGACGTTATTTGAACACAGAAGAAGTGTAATGGCCTCACACAACGTTTTTCATATTCACATACATGTATGCACGGAGCTTTATGTTTTCTTCGTTAAGTAACATATTAAAGCGATCTAAAACTTTATTTCTATTTTTATTTGATTATTAGATGGTTCATCATTTCATGGAAAGGTTGGAGAAAGGTGACAAAGCAAGTCGACTTTCATTGGCAACACCAGGTGGTGCATTAGAAACACCAAAGAAGAGGTTAGTTCAACCTTTTCATTCTTGAGAGTTTTTACAGTCAAAATGGAAATACCTTCCCATTTCTGCTTCTGTAGTTTGTTACGTGTTACTGTATTTTTGTAGTCGCTACTGAAGGAAAATTTTTTGTCGACTGAAAATGTGAACCGAAAATATAATTTAGCTTTCGCGGAATTTAATCATAATGTAACGAATGTTTCTCCCAAATCGATACCAACAAACGAATGTAAATCAAGAATAAGCGACTTTTATTATACGGCACAAGTTACTTCCGTTGAAATCATGTGTTCTCATTGGCCGAGACGTGTCACGTGCCGGTCGATTATTTTCCGTAATCGACCGGTCGATTACGGATATTGTCAGCCATGTTGTTTGCAACTAAACAACGAAAGAAAACCGCAAGAATTTTGTGAATTCAACAACCTGAGGACTAAATTATGTATGATTGGGACGAGAGCAATCTGGAAGCGAGTTTAGGAGTCCGAAAGCGATGACAACAAAAGCAACAACATTGAAAACGATGAGTTTATGTCACACGCTCGAGGTCACGCTAAACTGACTAAAGTACGTATCATGACAAGGTATAAATGTAAGGTTTGCTGTTTCAAAATGCCATATAATAAACTTTTTATTAACCTCGCTTGCTGGGTCTTTACAGAGAAATATCAGACCTCGGTCTTTGTGTACCAAAAAGACCTCGGTCCGATATTTCTCTGTAAAGACCTCGCGTTCGGTTAATAAGAAGTTATTATCACTAGATTTTTCTCACGTTTCTGTAGCAGCTACAGAAATACAGTAATGCACAACAAACTACAGAAGCAGAGGTGGGAAGGTACATGTAGTTCCATTTTGAGTGTAATAAATCACTTTTCGAGAATACCGTGCCACTTTGTTCTGGCTAATGAACAACAAGAATGTTGTATTCAGCTCAAAGTCAACCACTGCCACTGCCACCTAAAGTCAGACCTAAAAAATGTTAATTTATTTATTCATTATAATGTGGTTAAACCGAGGTGAACTAACTTATATTGTTATATACCAAAGACTTTCGTTTGCCAATAATGAAATCCTATTGGTCAAATCATGGTCACGTGTTGTTCAACAAACTCAATGTTTCTTTCTGCCGAGGGAAACATTGCATTGTTTCCCTCTGACGTGAACAATGAAGAGGGAAACAGTGCAATGTTTCCCTCTGACGTCAGCTTTAATCATGTGTTGTTCACATGAATACACGATTATTGCATCAGATCAAGAATTTTGGACTCTTCGGGCATTTTGAAAACAAGAGCTTGTTTCGAGCTTGTTTGGTACGAAATAGTCCATTTTCCGAAAAAAAGAATTTCTATACATATCTTCAAAGAAGGTCTGAAAAACACTTGGAGAAATTTAAAGCTGTTCTTAGTGTTGAGTCTGGTGTATTTGTTTAGTTGAAAACGAAGACAAAGTCAAAGTGTTTTGGTAAGTCTTTTCACCGTTTGTAAGTTTCAAGGCAGTTTTGTATTTTGTATTTTAAAATTCTTTGGTATATAACAAAACGCTTGTTGACTTTTGCCTCGAGAAACATCGAGTTTTATGGTCCCTCAGGCTTCAATGTCACCCTCGGGCTAAAGCCCTCGGGTGACATTGAAGCCTTCGGGTCCGTAAAACTCGATGTTTCCCTCGGCGCCAGTCAACAAGTGTATACTGTATACTGTATACTGTACACTGATTTTTCTACGCTAGTAAAGTGTTTTTAGCTTGAAGTTGTTAAGTTTCAGTTTTGCTGTAAACACTGAACTGAAAACACTTTACTATTACGTAGAAAAACATTTCACTGAAAATTAACTGACACACGTACTGTTTGACTCGTTCCCAGATATAAATATTCTGAACAACCTCGGTTTGCTATCTGAGTTCCAGTGTCTCAATAGTTATCGCGTCCGGCTGGTGTTCGAAAGGTTGCGGGTTCAAGTTCCGTCATGGAGCTCAGAGTTTTCTGAGTTTAACAGCAGCTTGTACATGTACAACAAAAACAACTGACATTTTAGTGATGTGTAATAACAGACGTTTGGTGGACGTTCGTCAAGCTAAATTACTCAGAAAAGATTTCAGAGCCCTAGACAGTTTTCGAACTTGCAACCTCGTGACCGGTTAGACGCTATAACCATTTGGCAACTGAGGCTCAGATGGAGGGCTAAGGTTGCAAATTCATGGTCATATCTGCTCCGAAGAGGTAGCGCTTGCATATGAGATGTCGTTAAAGTGATATGATAAGTTGTACGTATACATGTGATGCATGTGGTACGTTTGGTGGACGTTCGTCAAGCTCATTTACTCAGAATAGATTTCAGAGCCCTAGACAGTTTTCGAACCTGCAACCTTCTAATGACCGGTTAGATGCTATAACCATTGAGCCACTGAGGCTCAGATGGAGAGCTAAGGTTGCAAATTCATAGTCATATGTGCTCCTAAGTGGTAGCGTTTGTTACATTACACCAAGCTCGCAAACGTACCACATGCACCACAACTTATCATAACACTGATGTTTAAGTAATTTACTATTTTATTTATATATTTAGTAAATCTGGTATGTTACAAGAAAATGGCGGCATGCCAGGTTTGTACATGTCTGTTTCTCAACCTAATCTTGCTCCTGTGACGAGTCCTGTCAGTCCAACACCTAAAACGCCTAATGAATGCACAGCTGATGTTAACTTGGGGAACAGTCAGGAGAAGAATAACGATCTTTCGTTTGAAGATGAAGCAGTAGTCAAACTTCAAGGTACGTTGTACTTGTAATAAATCTTAGTATTATATGACTTTCTAATATCATGAGCTCTGATTGGTCAACGCATGGTGCGTAAAAATGCGTATCTGCGCCACGGTTCGTCTTTTCCCGTATTCGGACCGTTTTCCTGGATGTTGATTTTGTTAGCGTGAATTGGTAAGATTTAATTCACACTAATTTTGATGCAGTAAGTATCGAAAAACGTATATAAACAATTATTGGATGAGACTTTTTTGATATCAAGAATTATCAAGGTCGAAGTCTGTGTTATCTGCCGAAGCCGAAGGCTGAGGCTGATAACACAGACTGAGACCTGGATAATTTTGATATCAAAAAACTCGAATTCAATAATTGTTTTGTTATATTCAGTTGAAAATATAAAGAGAATCACTCCCTCAGAACCAAAAAATGCAGTTTAAAGACAATTGCTTTTTTCCCCGCGCTTTTCTTCGGTTTGTCAGCTTGTCAGTGGCGTCACGTCAGCACGTGCATGACAAGTCCTTTTTCCTACAGATAATTCCTCCAGAAATACAGATGATAGCATTGTGGGCTCAGAATCAAACAATTACCAAGTTTCTGACCAATTATAATTAATGTATAATAATAGACATTATATTATACACAAAATATAGTTAGATTAAGGTTAGATATAAGCAGCACGCTACTTTTACTATATTATATACACTTGTTGACTGGCGCCGAGGGAAACATCGAGTTTTACGGACCCGAAGGCTTCAATGTCACCAGAGGGCTTTAACATTGCACTGTTTCCTTCTTCATTGTTGACGTCAGAGGGAAACAGTGCAATGTTTCCCCGGGGCAGAAAGAAACATTGAATTTGTTGAATAACACGTGACCATGATTTGACCAATAAGATTTCATCTTTGCAAACGAAAGTCTTTGGTATATAACAAAACGATTTATTAACGTCGTTTGCTCGGTCTGTACGGGAAAATATCAGACCTCAGTCTTTTTTTGTACGAACCTGGCTTACGGTTTGGTCCCATAGCCAGAAATACGCGACATGCTATTGCGCAATACCCGCAAGGCAAGTCAATTCAGTCAAATGCGTGTATAAAATTGTAAGCGATCGGGCAAAAATGTTAAAATAATCGGAGAAAATTTACAGATTCACGAAATGCGAAACTATCCCTGAGTTAAACGAATGTTTATCGACATAACAAGCTAAAAATTGTTCGCTATTTGCTCAAAATGAGGTGTCCCCCAGACGATTTGTATATCGTCGTTGATTCACGTCGCTTTGGTCTTGAATGTTGGCCATTTACACCCAAGTCCGTGTGAGAAAATGCGTTTATACGGCAAACCATACACGAATGTCGACATGCGAAACTTGTTCCAGTAGGCCGAAGTTCTGAACAGGTCAGATAAGATAAAATATAAAAATCGTACCTTATTTCGACGTTTCCTTTTGCTTGCTCAAGTTTGTGAAGTATCGTAATAACAACAAACATCGATGTCCGTTTCTGAAGACATCACGTTTTAAAATTGCCATAACTCCGCGATTTTCTGCAGTATCACAACTCTTTTGATATTGAATTGATGCTTGTTGTCTGCTTGTTTGATTTAGCATGGTTTGAAAATCGACGCACGCATTATTTTAGACATATTTGCCGCTGAGTTATAGGTTTTGAACTACTTTTGGACAATGCGAAGGAGGCCGAAGCCAGACGAGGAGCAGCGGGATATCGGGAATTTTGCCGGATCGTATATCAGGAAATATTCCAAATACTCATGCGCTATCACGTAAAACGCTGACAAAGACACATGTCTTGCAGACTCAAATGTCGCGTATTTCTGGCTATGCGTTGTGTCAAGACATTGGTCTGATATTTTCACGTACGTACCTAGTTCTCGTTTAATAAACTCTTAATATTGTTTATTTTAAAAATACAATAAGTTTGAGTAGCATCTCAGCGGTTATCAGTGTACAGGTTCGAATTCGTGCATTGTGTTATCATATAGGTCATGATGAGAAAACGGTTGAAAAAAACTTTGTTGAAGCAGAAAGCACACGAAACGAAGGAGGAGCTGTACCTTTTGCAGACGAGGCTGAAGTTGTTAAATATCCTGTTGAAACAGTTGCTCATATAAACGATAATGGAGTACTTTCAGATCAACCTGTGGAAGTTGCATCAGAGCTTAATGCTAGTTCAATAAGTTCATCCTTTTCAGTTGCCAGCAGTGATCCTGACTTCAGTAATGTCAAGACATGTAGTATTACAGACATTAACCATGTTCCTATTGTTACTGTCAAAGACGTACACAATCTGATAGTTAGTCCAAAGAGTAAGTCAGAAACTGGCAGTGAATCAATGATCAGTGATTTGAGTCCTGATGTTCGAGCTATCTTATCATCAACTCCTGAACTAGAGTCATCTGTGACAAGCTTGTCCGCACGAAATTCTCGACTTAACAAAAGCACAAAAGATGACGTAAGAGCATCTCTTAATTTTGAAGCTGCTCAAGAGTTTGTGAATACAAATTCGTTATTTGCCGAGTTATCCAGTCAGGAACCTAGTGTTATTGGAGAGATCGATGAAGGGGCGGAAATTTCAGTAATGGGAAAGGAACTGGAATCGGTTCTAAAAGAAAACGAAGAACTTATTAAGACAAAGTGAGTTGCATTAATTCTGTACTTTGTATCTGCTTTTAAAAAAAATAACCAGAGGTAGTAGCAGTGTTCGCTGTGGTAGTACCACCAACAGTAGCAGTATTACTCGCGGTATTACCATGCAGCAATAGTAGTAGTATTAGTCGCGGTAATACCAGCAACAACAGCATTGTTAGTGTCTGTAGCAATGCTATTGACAGTGACAGGAGCAGAAGTAAGAAAGGTGTAGCATTGATAATAGCAGTAGTAACGATAGTGTTTGCTGTTGTAGTAGGAGTAGTAACGGCAGTGTTTGTTGTTGTAGTTGTGGTAGTAGTACAGTAGTAGTAGGAGACGGAGGAAGAGGAGAAGGAATAATAGGAGGATGTTTGAGTAAGAGGAGGACGATAAGTAAGAGGAAGAAGGAGTGGGAGAAGGAGTAGAATGGGGAGGAATAGAAGGAAAAGTAGGAGTAGAAGGAGGCTAGGAGGAGGAGGAGGAGGAGGAAGAGAAGTGGTAGTATCTGGATCGAGTTTCTATTACTGAAAATGAAGCCGACGGCGGTCATGTTGGAGTGACCACCTAACAACTATACTGTGGCGTTGCAGACATGTTGGAGGGCATTCTGACATTTTCTATTTAATGTTAGTGAAGGGACATATTGGTTGGACAGTTATTTGATGTCGGTCGGTTTTGCTTTTCCTCTCAGATTAGCCATTGAATTTGTAATGAGGTCATTCCAATATGGCCGCCGTTGGCTCTAATTATCTGGTGAGAAAAGTCAACTGTGAAGCGTCAAATTAAGTTCAGGTTTTTGTGCATTTAGGGTTAGCAAAGTAAATATATATATATATATATATATATATATATATATATATATATATATATATATATATATATATAACTTATTAGATGTTTTGATGTGTAGTTTCGCTGTATATTTTTACGAGTTGTGCCGTAAATACAAACGACGAGTAAAAATATACAGCGATACTACACACCAAAACATCTTATAAGAGATTTGTTATACAACTGCTCTGATCAACAAATTTTATGGAAAAAGAAAACTGTAAAAAGGCCAGAGAAGTAGCGTGACTTGCACCATGACAAAATAATAAGCATACACGAAGTAGTCTCCCGTGTGATAAATTTGATTGGCTAACAATCCAAATAACCAGTGCAAATAACTAACTATCCAAATATCGCTGTATATTTGCACTCAATTTTTAGCGTTATTTGGACAGTTTTTAATGCAGTTGTATAATAAATTGGCCAGACTCTACACCCATTTCGCAAGTGTCTCAGTTTGATTTGCTTGCACAATTGCAGTTTCTAATGATCTCTGGTCAATGCAAATATGCTGGCTCAAAATCAGCTCATCCGACATAATAGAAAACTCGATCCAGTCCTATTTTTCAGATCAGTGGAAGGTGGAAGAGTAGAGGCCCTTCGAGTAGGAGGAGAAGTAGGAGGAGGAACAAGAGGAGGGGAATTGAGAAGCGGAGGAGTAGGAAGAGGAGGAGGGGAAGTAGGAGGAGTGGGAAGAGGATGAGAAGGAGGAATAAGGGGAGGAAAGGAGGCGGAAGAGGAGGGGTAGGAGGAGGAGTAGGAGCAGGAAAAGGAAGAGTAGAAGGAGGAGGAAGAGGAGTAGGAGGAAAAAGAGGAGTAGGAGGAAGAGGAGTAATAGTAGGAGGAGGAAGAGGAGTAGTAGTAGGAGGAGGAGTAGTAGAAAAAGGAGGAAGAGAAGGATTTAGGCGGAGTAGAAGGAGGAGGAGTAGTATGAGGAAGAAGAGGAGGAGGAGGAAGAGTAGTAGGAGGATGAGTAGGAGGAAAAGGAGGAGTAGAAGGAGGAGGAGGAGGAGAAGTAGAAGGAGGAGGAAAAGAAGGAAGAGGAGTACGAGAAGTAAGCAAAACTAGAAGGCGGAGGAGAAGTAGCAGGAGGAGGAAGGAGGAGGAAAAGGAGGAGGAGAAAAAGTATGGGTAGGAGTAGGATTGGTTGTAGTTGTAGGAGGAGTGGTAGTGGTACTAGGAGTGGTAGTAGCAACCACTTCCTCTTGTTTAGCAGCAGCTTTTAACTTTTCTAAATGTTTAAGAAGTTAATCCTTTTGTGCGCATTGTTGTTGGGACAGCTTCATCCTTTTGCTCTGGTTAACCTTGGAAAGTCATATAACAAAGGGTCAAGACACTGTCTAAACAGCGCATTCTTTTTTTATTAAGAATATATATATATATATACTTCGTTCATTATTTTGACTATATATTTCATATATTCTATAGGAGTAAACTGTTGACGCAGAAAAACGATCTTTTGAATAGAGTTGAAGAAATAAGCAGGTATATGTGTGTTTATGCCTTTCCATCGTGTCTTTGACTACTAATATGTGCACTGCATTACCTGAGTTCTGTTTACTGGACAATAGTAAAAGAAGTTTACACACACGAAATGGAATAAATGTGGCTATGGTCCTCCTGGACCAGAGCCGCGTTTATTAAAACTTGGTAATTAAATTATCTAGTTAATTTCCAACTTATGATTGAGCCCAGTAAAGGTGAGGGCAATAAAACGCCAAATGTATACAAAGAATATACACTAATACACAACATAAAGGTGGTCAGCTAACGGGGAGGAGGTGGGCAAATGAAATGGATTCTTCCTCTCATCTTAAAGGTCAACTATACATTTTGTGGTTATTATATGTTCCGTTAAATTCGAAAAAGTTTATTTCAAAACCGAAGAAAAAGTTAAAATCGATCACTCGGCAACCTCGTACCCAGGGCCATTTGTAGGGAACTGGGCCAAGATGGCGAATAAAACAAAATGGCGGGAACAAATGGCCCTGGTGGAGGCTAGCCCAAAATGCGCAGTATATTGCGCATTTTATTAACTAGAACTCAGTTCTTTACACAGTAATTATACCTAATTACACCTAATTATTGCATGGTTTAAAATATAATTTCCCGTGCCGTGTGGAGGAACAACCGACAAGGTCAAAATACAATTTAAAAAAAACAAAAACAAAATCAAACCGTCTGATTTACGCCATAAGCTCTTGACCAATCAGAGGCTGAGATAGCCTGGCCTCCACCAGGGCCATTTGTTCCCACAATCTTGGCCCAATTCCCTACAAATGGCCCTGGGTACGAGGTTGATCACTCGGTTCTGTTTTTATGTTCTGTCAAAGATCGAGTTTTTGGTCATTCTTCTGAACCATATTTAGACAGCGACCGCGTTGAAGGGTAGCCTGGTACAAGAAAACGTTTGACGTCATACCGGTAAAATAGAGCTCGCTTCGGCAAAAGGATACAACATTGTCAACATGCCAACCAGGACAGTTTTTCCAAATGATACCGAGCCACAAATTCGACTCCACGACTTATCAAGAGTGGCTTTGGTATTTTAGCTTACCAAACGGTACAGCCTTACAGCGGGTTTTCGCACGAAAAAACTACGCCTAGTAGGCCAATGTCAACCTGGTGGCGAAAAAGTCTTGATGAGACAAAACTATTGAGTTTTAAACTATTTATTAGTTCTAACTATTGAGTTATTGATTTCACAGAAGTCTGAATATACATAGCTCGTCACAACTGTAGTTTTGCTCTTGCGAAATTGGAGCTAGCTTCATCTATATCACCTTCTACTTCAATGGCCCAAAACTCACCCAAACCCAATTAAAAAGACTCGCTGACAGAGTGTGAAGAAGACTTACCTCAAAATGCCTCAAAATACTGCCAATACACGTATTTGCGTGAGTGTTAGGTGACAAACCAAAGCTCGAACATTTGAATATTTGTTCGGTAATTAGCCAACTTACCAGTATGACGTCACCGATTATTTTGTACCCATTCTTCTAAACAACTCCAGGGGCGGATCTAGAGGGGTGCGAGCGTGGCTTGAGCCACGGTCAGATTTTCTTAATTATTCCACGATTATTCCAAATTAAATAATATAATTGATATTTCAAAAATAAAAAAAACTATTAATAACAAAAGGATACTTGACGTAAGAACGACATTAGCCACCGTAAAAATACTAAACCAATTGTCAAAATAGCAGCGGATTTTCGCATCTTTGACAATCAGTTGCACCGCAATCGGCCTCAGGTAGTTAGAAGTCCGAGAATGCGGCGAGAGTGGCCGAAAAAGTTACCGAACGTGCTACGAATTCGCTGAAGAAATTGGAGAACACTTCTGCTAAATTCAGCCACGGTCAGCGGAGCGATCTGCTAAATTCAGCCACGGTCAGCGGACTATTAAGGGGTGCAAACCAATCAGAGAGCCAGAATAGAGTGGCTGAATTTGGCGGGAGCCACGGTCAGCCACCCTTGCCATATCTTGTTACAATTTTATTGCGAAATAATGCAATCAAATCGTCGGCTCCGGTAGTCGGTAGTGCACGTCAGTCTGTCTTGACCGGAGTTCTTCAGAATAATATTAAAGAATGGCTGCGCGTATGGAGGGACAATGATTGTGCCTGTGACAGATAGTCGAAATACAAGATGGTAAGTTCACAAGAAAATTAAGGAAGAGATGTTGGTTTGTTTGGTTTCTTTATTTATAGTACGAGTTCCTCTCTACTAAAATTGTTGATCGTCAGGCGCTAGTTACTATAAGACTGTGGTGTTTATACTCAGACTATATAAATCTTTAAAGCATTGATCAATTTGAAGAACAAGCATGAGATCAAACCGAGAGCCGCGACCTCTCTCTCTCTCATTACATTATTTATTAATATAATTCTCATCGACTGGAACACAGCATTTCTATCATGGTTCAACTTTGAAATATTATCTGCAAGACTCGGAGACTTGTCAGTCGCGGGATTTAACACTCTCTTAATCGTTTGACGTTTCGAACTATTATTTATATTATTAGCTTACAGACTGTATAGAGCGACGATATTTACGAATCTATTTACTAACTCAGTTTACATCTTCTGGCTCTCATCAACTCCATTGTTGTTATTCTCGCTTTATCGAGGGAAACTAGAGTCCGAAAGACAGTATAAAACGTAAAGGGACTCCATTTCCTGATCTGGAGTCTGACAAATGCTAGCTGATACCTATAAATTGTTAATATTAATATTACACTAGCAGGGTTGCTTTGATTATTCTTGTTTCAAGTAAAAATTGGCTGGCATTAGCAGGCCCGCACAGAGACTAAAGTGGGCCTGGGGCAAAATAAAGAATTGGGGCCCCCCTTGCAAAAATTTCGCATGCCATTTTACGGCATTTATAATTAGGGGGGCCCTCTCGAGCTGGGGGCCCGGGGCAAATTGCCGCATTAGACAGAATACTCAATAGAATTCTAAATAATGGCCAAAGGATACCCAGCTGCTTGACTGGTTAGTTTATATGTCACACAAAACGCGTTAAACATACATTACGATTCATATTGGATCAATTACTCCTAAACATTTTATTGAATAATTAGAAGATCTTGGCTTGAACTTAAAGAGAAAAGAAAAATTTTGATTTGAGTAAAATTTATACAAAGATCTCGGTGAAAAACATGTATAAAACGATCCTACAATATGACTCTAGATCTCTCTCAAAATGCAGGAAATGCGTTTTCAGATACTCTAATTTTCAAAATTTTCCGGGGGGGGCATGCCCCCGGACCCCCCTAGATTGTGGGCCACGGTCAGATTTTAGGCTAGATCCGCCCCTGAACTCGGTCGTGCATCAAGAGGTACTTAGAATCTCCCCCAAGTAAGTCATGCGTTTTTGCTCCCAATTAATTTCTTTCTTCACTTTTGCGAACTTAGATGATAACTGCTTTGAAAAAATATATAACCTGAAAAGGTATAGTTGACCTTTAAAGGTCAGTGCTGAATGAGACAGCACGCACGGAAGAGATATCCTTTAACGGCTAGATCGCACTATGCCCAATAGGGGGTAGCTGTAATTCTAACCCTATCCTATGCAAGACAGACCACCTGTTACGTTGTGTTAGTCTGATAACAAGTCACAGAATATTTACACAAGTTATTCATATTACTCTTTACAATTCAAAACTATATCGCTCTTTAAAAATTGTAACGGAACTTACGCACTGCAAGCAAACAACAAATATACTCACTTTGAACTGAAAAACATTGTAATACAAAAGTGAGAAGGTGGTAAACTGCCGAGTGCCGAGATTTTTAGTAGCGAACTACCGACGTTTTGAGCGGAGCACTTCATCGGGGTAAAGAAATACAATCTTTTATGAACATAAAGCAGCGCTCGAAATAACGCTGGGAAGTTGGGGGTCAGCATGACCGCTCAAGCGTGAATTTGGGGCGTCAGATACACAATTTGGGGGGTCAACCATTTCCCCCCTCTTAATTTGTACATTATACACAAGAGCGGTCATTTCTTGATTTGCACAGAAAGTGAAACAAAAAATATTTGAACGCTTTTTTGGTGAGATTTGGGGGAAGTCGAACCGTATGACGGCCTTAAATGCGTAGTAACTATGTTACCCCCTGTGTTTGAACTATAAAAGAGTGCAGGAAAAGTGATTACATAAACCTTATTTCGTTAAAACTTGAGCAAGTTGACCGCCCGTAAGTGATTTTTTTTTTTGGGGGGGGGGGGGGGGGTCATTGACCCCTGATTCCCCGTTATTTCGAGCGCTGCTGAAGAATTAAAGCAGGTAATGGTTTACATTTTTTTGTCTGTAGTGAGAATGAAGTATTGAAAGAAGAACGTAAAGAGTTACAGAAGAAAATGGATTTACTTTCAACAAAGAGAGAAAGTCATGAGCAACAACAAGAGATTAAGAGGTAAACGTCTAAAGTAAAGAACTAACGATGTTTTATTTTTTGAAATTCAGTTATATAATTGTAATTATACAATAATTATACCATAATTATACTTATGTTTTCATGGTTGCAGATTAAAACATGAACTGGACAAATCTACAATGGCATTGAAAGAGGTGAGATTGTCTTTATAGGCTGCATATAATTTCGTCTCTAATATATCACACGTCACTGGTTATGACGTATTTGTTAGTATGTATGTTGATTTAATATTTTACAATCAAAATGGAAATACCTTCCCACTTCTTCCCACTTCTTCTTCTGTAATTTGTTGTGTATTTCTGTAGTCGCTACTGAAGCGTGTGAAAATGTCGAAAAATGAATAAAAGGTATAATTTAGCTTTCATGGAATTTAATCATAATATAACGAATGTTTCGCCCAAATCGATACCAACAAACAAATTTAAATCAAGAATAAGCGACTTTTATCGCTAGATTTTTCTCACGTTTCTGTAGCAGCTACAGAAATACAGTAATACACAACAAACTACAGAAGCAGAGGTGGGAAGGTATTTCCATTTTGACTGTAAATATTAATTTAGATAAACTTTACTATAAGAATCTGCGATAAAAGGTTACTTAAATGCTTGTAAAAGAACTATAAAAATCGACGACGTTTCGACGTTGTAACAGGCCTATGGAATTCAAGTATCAGTTTACCGTCACCTAAATTTCCAAAATTTGATGCGGATTTTTCTCATTATTCGTTATTCATTATTTTAGGGGCATCGAATTTGACCATTTTTGGCCGAAAATTCAACCAATTTCGACCGAAGGTTCGGGAAAATTTTGGCGATTCTTGAGCATTTTGTAAACTTACTTTCCAGTCTGTCGTAGGCTACGTTCGGAAAGTATAAACCCAGTCCGTATTCTTGCAAAATTTTAACAGAAAACAATTTTATAAAACACTTGGTATTAAAATAAAACAAATAATGAAAAGTAATGAAATAATGAAAATTTTCACGCGGCTCTCGATGACCCATGCGGGCGGGTGACGGTAAACTGATACCTCAATTCCACAGGCCTTAACTGAACGTCATTATCAAGTCAAAGTATACGAGTTCGAATGAAGAGTTATAAATAATGATACAAACAATAGCTTAATATAAAAGAAAAATACAATAATAAAAATGTTATGTTAAACAAAGAGTTTCGCACGAATAGAGTCGGATTGTGTATTAAGGATTCAGGTCCTTTACATGAAGCGGATTGCGTGTTCAAGTCAAATCGCTGATTGTTTCTCCTTGTTTTGTTTACATGAAGAAGATTGATAGTTTGCGATCTGATCGAAACGGATGACTGAAGTCAATCCACGCAGTGGAGTGGATTGATTTGAGATTTAAGCTTGCATCGGCTTGAATGTCTGCAATCTGATTCATTTAAACACAGTTTGACTTGAAAATGACTTGATACGCATGAGTGAAGTTGGTGCGTGTTGTAAACATGGCGGACATCGAGGAAAGCCCAGAAAATTGTGTTGAAAAACCGCTTACAAAAAGAAAAAGAAAAACAGATCGGATTTTCCATGTAAACATGTGCCCGGATTGACTTCACGCGCGTTTTTTCGATTCGATTGGACTGTCAATCCACTTCATGTAAACAGGGCCTAAGTTCTTTTATGACATTACAACATTTCATACACGTGGCAATCAAATTTCCCTTGGCACATTCTCAGTACACGAAACTGACTTTCTTTAAGGAGGCTTTTATCCCCATGGGTGTCCATAAGATGCTTGCCAATGTACTAACTAGACTAAATAAGAAGTGTCTTTTATTGTTAGGCAAATGTTTCCGCAGCTCATCGTAAGAGGTTTAGTCGTGTTGAAATGGCACGCGTTCTTATGGAGAGGAATCAGTACAAAGAAAGGTTAATGGAATTACAAGAAGCTGTGAGGTGGACTGAGATGATTAGGTTAGTACATGCGTTAACATGTTGCCATGGTTATTGCTGGATTTACGGCATACTCAAAATACATCTTATTTGAGATTTCCTAATTTTTGTTTTGTTTTAGAGCTTCAAAGGAAAAAAGTCTTGAGCTTCAGCAGAAAAAGAAATCGTGGGTTTGGAAGTTGTAAGTGGTTATTTTATTTTATTTTAAAGAATTTACTATTATAATTGATGACGATGGTGATGGCGACGGCGGTGGTGGGGTGGCAACATCGGTGGTGGGGTGGCAACATCGGTGGTGGGGTGGCAACATCGGTGGTGGGGTGGCAACATCGGTGGTGGGGTGGCAACATCGGTGGTGGTGGTGATGCCGGCGATGGCAGTGGTAGTAGCGGTGATAATGCTGGTGGTGGTGGCGATTGTGGTGGTGGCGTTGCTGGTTACGATAGTGGTGGTGGTTGCTGTGGTAATGGTAGTGGTGGCAGTGATGGCGGCATTGGTGGTAATGGTGGTGGCGGTGATGGTGCATGGCGGTAGTGGTAATGGTGGTGATGGTAGGGGTGGCGGCGGTGCTGGCGATGATAGTGATGGTGGTGGGGTGGCAGCGGCGGTGATGGTGGCGGCGGCGGGGGTCATGGTAGCGGCGGTGACGTTGGCGGTGGTAATGATAATTATGCTGATGGCTGTGGTGATGGCGGCGGTGGTGGTACTTTTTAGTGCAAAGTTTCACAGAAACTTTGCAGTATTGTGATGAGTGGCGAAAATTCACACGATACATAGATACATAGATACATAGATACATAGATAGTGTAAACTTTCCGGGGGGTAAACTTACCAAGTTTAACGACATACATACTTGTCGTAGTTGAAAGGCTAAAACCAGTGAAAATGTGAAACACTAGTATCAGTCTTTCATAGACGACAAATATTTATGTCGCTTAAAGCTCGTAAGCCCTATAAACAGCGATAACAGACAGGTTTGTACCTTATCTATGGATATTTCTTGAAAGACGTGTTTATCTCAATATACCAAGAATGAAAGAAGTTTCCCCCCGGAATATATTAGAATACCACTGCGCACGCGTGGTTTTGTTTGCGACTGGCGAATACAACAATGGCGGAGAAACGCAAAGGAGTGATCGATTTTTCTTATCGAAACAACGAATTTCTAGGCTTTAGTGCATGGCTAATTAAATATGGTCTGGGCGAAAGGATTTACTGTCTGCCCAGCGGAAGGTCAAAGGTGCGAATAAATATTAAAAGCTTTATATTTAACTTTAATATGGTGTGGCATGTTGACGATGTTGTGAAGTCGGTTTGTAGAGTGTTGTTGGTTCGTGTCTGTTATATTTTCAGCTCAGTAACAAATTCTGTATACTGGAGATCGTAAACTGTCTTCGCATTTTGATTTGGCGTTCAATAAGCAACTGTACGAAGAACCCTGTCCATATAGTAAACATGAATGTTTAGTTCTACATGTATCTGTACCTGCGTGAACTTAGCGCGTGATTGGGCAGACGATTCGCAAGGCTATGAAGCTAGCAACACAATCATCAGGCGTAATAATTTGTGAAGGCAACAAAAACTTACTTATCTTGACATCCACTTGACAAATTTTAGTCAATTTTGATCTGGATTGACCGGACGTCACACGATACGTATTAGTATCGGAATTCTTGTGATGCGCCAAGCTTTTTATGCAAAAATTTCGAGGAGTTTAAAAATATCTTGATGTTATGAAGCAGACCGGAAAACAATAGTGAAAGGCACAAAAGACGTCAGTATTCATGTTTGTCGGAGTTTATAATTTTTTTTCGCGTTCTTGAAGAGAAAATGACTCTTTAAGAATCCCTCGAGATTCTATTTTGGGTTGTTTGTCTGAGTTTTCGCTTGTATTAAATTAACTTGGGCTTTGCTCAAGAAAATGGGCTGGCAGGTTGCGGGACTGGCAGCTCTGGCCGTACACGTGGCAAAAATTGTTATTATCTTTGACTAGAAACTTTGCACTATCCTTGGGATCTAGTTTTCTGTAATTGTGTAAATAATGATTCATAAACATGTTTTAACCAATTACCGATTAATTATTTTACTTTTTCATTTCCAAATTGTTTCGGTTGAAGATATTTCAACGTATTATAAACGAATAGCAATACTTTTTTGTTTCGTGATCGCGCCCCAGTTTTTGTTACTTTCCTGCCTCTTTACAGCCCAGTCCTACAAAGAACAGGGCCAAAAAACGCCTTGATTTTTTCTTTCTTTTTTTAGTTTCAGTGGTTTGTTCAACACCGCTCCTAAGAAACCTAACTCGAGTCCTGTCAGTATTAAGTACACACCAACAGCTCAAGCCGCGGGCTCTGCTAGAACTGACTCCGATACTAACGTCGAGACATCACCTGGAGTTGTAGACAGGTAGGCGGTATATATGGTAACATGACCTTCTCAGTGTATCCATTATAATCTCGTGCAAGTGTTTGCTACCAGTGTACTCCATTCCCCGTGTTAACAACTTCCAGGCAAAGAAGTGAAGTAGAACTAATATTACGTCATTTTCAGTCTCCCCTTTTCCGCGAAGTGGCCATCTGACGCCTTCGTCAATGACATTTATTGACCTTGCATTTTGTTTTATTGGTGGGTTGCAATCTCCTGAGATTTAGAGGACAACGACACAGCGGCCATGCTGGTTGGTATGTACAATAGCATCTAATATAATATTCTTTTGTACCTACCAACCAACATGGCCGCCATGACGTCAGGTGTAACCCAGCAATTCACCGTGCAAAAATTTTATTCCACTGCTCGGCTCGTTCTGCATTAAATCTAGTGATTCTAAAATCTTACAAACTGCACGCAGGCTAACAAAACCTTACAAAGTCGATAACGGTCGCATCGTTGAATGGAACATTACATTTTTCACCTCATGAAAATGTTCTTACCATTGCACTTACAAACATTCATTATTTGTATTATACTAATCAAAATTTGAAAGTACTATATATATACCATAGTAGTACCATAGTCCTTAGAAAGAAATTGTCTTGGGCGAAAGTCTTTGTTCTATTTTTTTGTTCACGTATGTGCACCTACACGTTTGCTGAACACATTGTATTCTTGGTATAACGACGCAATCAGCTAGTAGCCACGTTGCTGTATTAATATTAATGAACGTAAACAGAAGATTTTTGCACTTTTAGGCCATCCTCAACTTGAATTGCAGCTCATTGTTAGCCGCTTTGATGTTCACCGCGTTTCCAGACAATTTATTTCTAGGGACTATGCATATACTAACGTAAAAGTAGATGATTGTTTCGGAACAGCATCGTGCTCGCGTGTGAATTTAAAGAGATTTATTAATTATGTTAACGATTCCACCCAGCACTCAAATTCACATGGGAAATCAGTGAAACCTGTGTGTCGTTCCTGGATATCTTGGTATCGATTAGTGATCATTCGCTCATGACTTCTGTATCTTATAAGCCGACCGATTCACATAGTTACCTTTTATTTTCATCCTCTCATCCCAAACACACTAAACAATCCTCCATTCCGTACTCTCAATTTCTGCGACTTCGCCGCCTATGCAGTGATGACAAAGACTTTGACACCAAATGTTTGGAAATGAGATCCTTTTTTGTCCAGTGTGGCTATCCCACCCACCTGTTAGACACTGCTATTAACAAAGCATCTATTATTCCTCGTCCTGACACTTTAAAACAACCTTTAGAAAGAGTTTCTGATACTAAAATACCATTAGTTCTCACATTTCATCCTTTCAACTACAAAGTTAAGGATATCATTAGCCACAATTTCCATATCCTAAAGAATGATCCTGAAACGTCAGCTATTTTCACCGACAACCCTTTAATCTCTTTTCGGCGTAATAAAAATATTCGTGATGGTTTAGTGCGTAGTGCCCTTAGAAAAAATCTATTGGCACCAGTGGGTACTTTTTCTTGCTCCCGTACCCGTTGTTACACGTGTTCTTTCTTAACTCCGCTACATGTATTTTGGGACCTAAATCTAATTTTGTTATTCAGCATAATTTTACTTGCATCTCTTCCAACATCATTTACTGTATTTCTTGCAATAAATGTTGCATGCTTTACATCGGTGAAACTGGCAGACGTTTATCTGACAGGTTTGCTGAACATCGTCGTTCTGTGAGGAACAATGATGTTGACAAGCCTGTTGCCCGACATTTTAATAGTGCCAACCATTGTATTTCGGACATGCAAGTTTGTGTTATCTCACCGATTTCCGGCGATAATGTCAGCCGCAAAAGACTAGAAAGGCGTCTCATTTTCAAAATTGGTACCATTCATCCTCGCGGACTCAACGAACGTTTTTCTTTTATTTAACACCTCTGAAGACATTGTTTCTGTTTAGCAAGGACGGACACAAACGGCGTTTTCACTTTATATATTTATTTATTTATTTTTACTCTCAGCTTCTTCTTTTTACACCCCCTCCTTCTTGCTCATAGACGGTATGAATAGCAAATGTCTTTCGCATCTCATTATCTATTTGTTATTGTTATTTTGATTTGATTGGCTAATTTTTCACATCTCATTATCAGTTTGTTATTGTCATTTTTATCTGATTGGCTTATTTTTGGTCACATGATTACCTTTCGTATATAAACTCGTTGTTTGTTTACACTCTTTACGTTTCTCTCTGACGAAGGGCCTTCGCTCGAAACGTTAGACTCCCACGTTCTCTGTTTCGGCAGTATATCTATCCTTACTATATTTTGATTCATGTTAACATTGTTTGTTTGTTTTTCACTTTTTAGCCAAGTGGATCGACAACGACTTATGGAAAAACGTACTCGATTAAAACAACTAAGAACTCAAATTAGTTCAGGTATGTTACTTCACAGTATAGACTTTCTCAAAGTCCTTTTCAAGCATTTTTGTTTCGTTCCCCGCAGGAACGAAACTGTTACTGTATTAGCTTTCCATTGACATCACAAAAGAAGCTGTCATCTCAGATGAAAATCGTCCAATCGTAGTGCAGTGTTGTTGACATAACTGTGATCTTATCCAATGAAATCAAAATTCCGCATAAAAAATTTAGTTGGAGGCGTGGTTAAACGCCAAAACGAAGTGAAAATATTGCTGCTCTAGAGTAATTTGAAGACGTAAACAATCCCGTGCGAAGCGAATCATCAATCTTGTGCTGTAGAAAGTAGGAACTTTCCCCTCGTTGAACTCGGGAATGCATTCGTTATGTATGGCAACTGCGCGTTCCAAAAGGTCAGTCGCACTGTTTCACGCGTGTCTAATAATTTTAAAATATAGCTATTTTATGAACAATGTCAATAGTTTGAGGCTAGAAGTTCGTTATCATTCATTTGTGGCCCATCTAAATGGATTATTCTGATTCGAGAATTAAACTATGACCTATGACGACGAAAATGATGATAGTCCGTTATTGACCTAATTTATATTGATCCTTTTGGCCTTGGAAATTTATGGATT
This sequence comes from Corallium rubrum, assembly GCA_964035015.1. Lineage (NCBI taxonomy): Eukaryota > Metazoa > Cnidaria > Anthozoa > Scleralcyonacea > Coralliidae > Corallium > Corallium rubrum. Next base: position 94,626,103 of record OZ035997.1, read on the forward strand.
TGCTATTGGCGATTATTCAATAAATACCGCGGTGTCATAAATAAATCAGAAATTTAAATGCGACGTGCTAGCGTCTCGCAATTTTCCCGAGAAAGCAATTATTTTGGTAACGTTTTATTTTCCTCCTATAGACGGTCAGAAGAGTATTGCTACTGAATAGAAGGTTTACGTTGCCAAAATAATTGCGTTCTCGATCACGAAAATCGCGAGACCGCTAGCACGTCACATTTAAATTCAGTCGAATTTATGCGACTGCGAATAACCTGAAATAATCAATAGAGCCTGCCCTCTGGACTGCGGAGGAGAGAGTAATCCATCATGATCAGACGGTACAACGTCTGAAATGTGTGTTCGTTTTATTAGACGAAGCTTAAATTATTTTTTTGTAGTTTTATTATAATCTCGCTTCAGCATATTTCTAGTTTGTTTATATGCAAAACAAAAATCGTCTAAATTAAATTTGTCGTATGAAACGCAGGCGCGTAGTAAAAATTGTCGCGCCAGTCTACATGGGGGAAATAATTAGTTGAGCTAAAATTCGTCATTGCTGTTGAAACAGACCCTCATAAACGACTGACCGGAACGAAACAGCTATTTCTTTTAAGAAATAGTTTCTTGTTGACCTTTCGGTTCCTCGTTGAAAAGGACTTTTCCCACCTGCAGCGTGCCAAAATTCACCGGTGAATTTTTCTACCGGTGAATTTTTCGACCGGTGACGTAGTTCGGGAAGTAATTATATTCAGGCTAAATTGCTATAATGCAAGTGCTATCTTTGGAAGTTGGAGTTAAACAGACTCTTGAAAACGTTTTAGTAGGGGTAGAACCACTTTCATTGCATGTACGACAACCCGAAACACGTCAAAACAGGGCGTTGTACATTTCAGCGATTTGCCGCCAAAACATCTAATTAGATTCAAAAACCTGCAAGCGAAAAAATGCCGCCTCTTTCCTCCCGCTTTTCCACTCGCCCACAAAAACTAGCGCTAAGAGGCGGACTTGGGGCACGTCACAGTATGTCGTTGTCAAAACTAATATTGACAGTTTATCACCTTTTCACATTGCTCTATCCGAAACACTGCATATACGTAGCACTCTACTTTTGTACACTCGTGTTTATTACATAATGAAGCGAAGTTTTGATCTTACGATCTAAAGAGAGCCTAATCCTATTATTTGAGCTTAGATACATAAATGTCTCTTCGATTAACTGGACCGATTTATGGGTTTTTTTACCAATTCACTTCACTTTTATTTACACTGCTTCAGCAAAATAATGTAGTTTCTTTGCTGAAACAATGCAGGTCTTTCTGAGGGACGAATGCAGGCATATGGATGGAGTTTACCAGCAAGATACTCGACTGAAGGAGCAAATGGTGGCAAAGGATTAGTTTCTGTTCCTGTGCCTATCTATTGTCGACCACTTAATATCAACGAACCAGGAATGAAGGTACATCCGCATTTCTATATTTAAGCAATGGTTCATGGTTTAGCGTGCTCCATCGAGTTATGAATGCACGCGTGAAGTTGGGATAGCACGGATAAAGCCTAAGAGTAACTAGAAGCGATAGCCAAGTTCAACTCCAGATTTTTGAGTGCTCTCCCAACTTCCCACGTTCACCCACAGTCGATGGAGCACGCCAAATCATGAACCATTTCTTTTATTATTATATGCATGACAAAATTACTACATTCTGATTGGTTGAGAGGAGTACAATTATTTTATTAATTGTACTGCAGTACAATTGTACTGCAGTACAATTGATAAAGATAGAGAAGGCCCTGGGAACGATGTTGACAATAAAATTCAAAATGGTGGCCAATTCTGCAATGGAAAGTTTTCACATTTCCAACGACTTGTGGTACACTATGAACTGAAAATTCCATGTAAATATTTTGAAATGAGTACAGAGAACACCCAGAGTGAAAATGTTTCTTGTCAAGTAATGAAACAAGATGTTTTTAAAGGTGTGAGTGAGTACGAAGCGTACGTGTCCTAATTTTGTCATGCATATAATAAATGAGTAATCATGATTTTGCTCGTACAATTAAGGATTTACACTACTCGTGATATTTGAAAATTATGCCAAATTGCACTCGCCTAACAGCTCGTGCAATTTTGGCAAACGTTTCAAATATCACTTGTAGTGTAAATCCTTAACTGTACTCGCTATGATATGATTACCTATACAAACATAGAGTAAGTTTTAAAATAACGATAAACGCGGCTTTAACATGATCTCCCTCGATGAGCTTAAGCGCTTGGAGAAAATGTTTTGTAGTTTGAAATATGTTTAAATAAAAAAACAAAAACAAAAACAAAACGTATGTCACGGGAAGTGTTTCGGTTGTGTTTTCTGTTTACTATATATTTGTTGCCTGAACCGCTTTACATTTTGTTTTAAGTATTTCAAGACCAGTTGGTAGTTTGTTTGCTTTGTTTTTGACGAGTGCATCATTTGAGTAGCTGGACAAATTTATTTATTGTAATATGCAAATTTAAATAATGCAAATGAGAATTTCTGGACTTACTAGAACAAAGATTACTCCTCTCCCGAAAACTGCGGACTGTCTATTATTTTTTCATACTCAAGAGTACATTAGGGCCGTGCAAGTACATCGTGAAACGTTTTAGAAAGAAAAATCCTACCTTTTCCCTATCGAGCCACATTAAATTAGTTTAGGAGATATCTGTGATTGAATTTTAGTGGAGATTAACTGAATTTTTCTTGAAATTTCTTTCAGATTTGGTGTGCTACTGTGGTAGAACGACGCACGAAAGATGGTGGTTCCGCGATAGGAGGTAGTGTTTTCTATGCTGAAAGTTGCCGTGAATCTGATGCTAGTAAAGATTTGAGTAGTTCGTCTTTGGAGGAATCACCCTCTTCAACGTTATGGATTGGAAGCAGCACTCATTCCTGCAGTAAGATTACGATCATTGATGGCAATTCACCTCAGAAGATCCTCGAGTGTTTTGTACTCTGTTCGTCTCATCTTTTATGCATTGCCACCGTACCTGGAGTGAGTGAGGATGACTTTGAAGATGTACCAAGAGAGAACGAAGAGTCGCCTGAGTTGTTTGCGGAAGGTAAGTAAATTTAGTTTTCTGAAGGCCCGTTTACACAGACGATTTTTGCTGCGATTTGTGCTGCGATTTTTCTCATGCTGACGCATGCAATTGAATGAACGACTCTCAACAGTATTGAAACATAAAGCTTTGCACAAATGGTCAAATATATTCGTAAGTCAATCCAATCAATCGCATGTATCACAAGGAGAAAACTCGCAGCAAAAATCGCCTGTGTAAACAGGCCTTTAGAGATTGAATTCAACAGGCGCCAAGTAGCATTTTCCTACCAAATTGGACCAACGTGCTCATAAAACCCAACAAATTTGCGACCGCGTAGAAGTGGCGTTTTTCTTGGATAGTGACCGAGTGCTACATCTACATATACATATCCATTTTATGTTCTGCATTGGGCATGCCCTTCGTATTCTTCTGCTACATTGCCTCCAGTTGGTAAAGCTAGAACAGCTTACTTCAGAATACCTAGTAGAGGAAAAGGATGTGCTGCACAATACTTGATAGTTTCTATTGAAGACATTTCATCTCGTTGTTTTTACAAAAAAATGAGGTGTGTTGTAATACCATCACATGTTTTGATCTATACGATTATATTCATGCAGAGAGGTAAATTCGGACATGTATTGGGAGGACAGAAATTTCATGAAACTCTCGTGGGCTCTCTAGGATGCTCAGGATATCTAATTTTTGTGCATTTGTTTTGTTCTTTAATTGAATAGTACGATTGTTAGACTTTGTTTGAAGATAATCTTTTAAGTAATATTTCCTAAACGAATGGGAGTGTTGTACCAGGGGTTACAAATACAAACACGAGAGGACAGTGAAAATCATGAGGACGTTAACCGAGTAATTCTTATTGTTCTCGAGTGTTTGTAAAACATGAGAGAATAATGAAAATCACGAGGCTGCAAGCCGAGTGATTTTTATTGTTTTCAAATGTTTTACAAACATGGGAGAACATTGAAAAATGCGAGATAATAGGCCGAGTGATTTTTGTTGTGGTAAAACACGATACATGAGTTTATGAAATAGCTTCTCAATCATCTATTATAGTAGAATTCGCGAGGGACTTAGTGATATTGGTGCATATTAGATTAGACAGTGGTGTATATTAGTACCCAATAGTCTCATGTTGAATTTATAATTAAGAAATGTGGTAATAAACGGTCTTTTGTTTGTGCCATTTATTATCTGATTTCTTAATTATGAATTTAGTTAGCGCGACCTTTACCGGGTTTCAAAACTCATTCACATGATCAGATATTTTTCTTTGATTGGCTAATTAGCTCATGAATTATTAATGAGTTTGAGAAGACGTGTTATGTAGCTAATTTTTTAAACTTTAGATGTTCGACCTAGTCCTGTCCAGGAACGAGACGTGGACACAAGTGAAACATCCAATGGGATGAATGGTTTTAACAAGACTGACGATTCTGGTTTATCTACATCTGGATCAGAAATTATTGATCCTCTTGGTATGTGTACTAATTAAAAAATGGTTTACCCTTGTTTATATATAGGCTGATGCAAACGCGAGAGAGATTTTGGGAGAATTTGTCGAGTCGTAAGCGACGGTTTGCGTGAATACTTTTAAATTCTCCGAAACACACTCGTGTGCTTACACAAGCTTATATTATACACTATTTAAGTTTTTTTAAAGATTTATTGAGATTACCTCACTTGCAAAAATAATTGAATTACTGAGGTATTACAGTGAATAAAAAAACTAATAACAATTGACCGTACCGAAAAAGATGGCGAATTGTACATTTAACCACAATCCTTTGCGTGCAGTAAATATTGTTTCTTGCAGAATTATTGGGAGATATGGTTTTAACAGCATATCCTCTCATCTTGAATTCGTGATTATCGTTAATATGCCTAGAATTAAAAGAACTAACCTCCACCCCAACCCACTGGTCCTGTAAACCTAACGACAACCCCCCCTGGGACCTAAACCTAACCACAACTCTCCGAGAAGAAAGTCCCACCTCTCAGACACCGACCACAACACCCCTACTTTTTGTTATATGCTTTTTAGTGCAAAGTTTCACAGAAACTTTGCAGTATTGTGATGAGGGGCGAAAATTCACACGATAGATCGATAGTGTAAACTTTCCGGGGGGTAAACTTACCAGGTTTAACGACATGTACACTTCGTAGTTAAAGGCTAAAAACCCGTGAAAATGTGAAACACTAGTATCAGTCTTTCATATACAACAAATATTTATGTCGCTTAAAGCTCGTAAGTCCTAAAGAGCGATAACAGACAGGTTTGTACCTTATCTATGGGTATTTCTTGAAAGACGTGTAAAATCCTGGTAATATCTTAATATATCGAGAATAAAAGAAGTTTCCCCCCGGAATATATTAGAATAGCACTGCGCATGCGTGGTTTTGTTTATGACTGCGAATGCAACAATGGCGGAGAAATGCGAAGGGGAGTGAATGGAGCGGTCAATTTTCTTCTCAAAACAACGACTTTCTAGGCTTAGCTGCATGGCTAATTAAATATGGTCTGGACGAAAGGATTTATAGTCTGCCTAGCGGAAGGTGCGAATAAATGTTAAAAGCTTTATATTCAACTTTAATATAGTCTGGCATGTTGACGATGTTGTGAAGTCAGTTTGTAAAGTGTTATGGTTCGTGTCTGTTATATTTTACACGAGTGACGCTCGAGCAGTTTTACACGTCAGCTCAATAACAAATTCTGTATACTGGAGATTGTAGACTGTCTTCGTATTTTGATTTGGCGTTTAATAAACAACTATACGAAGATTAAACATGATTTGTTTAAGTTTTACGTGTATCTGTACCTGCGTGAACTTAGCGCGTGATTGGGCAGACGATTTAATCATCAGACGATCGTAATTTGTAAAGGCAACAAAAACTTTTGTATCTTTACATCCACTTCGCAGATTTTAGTCAATTTTGATCTGGATCGACCACAGGAACCCAACTGACGCCTGTGATGGGGTTTCCCCCCCCCCCCCGTTTTTTTTTATATTAAGCTTCTGACTGAAAACCGAGGCTGCTTAACAGTTGTGTAAGCTGGGATCGTTGGTAATATATGTGTGTGTATATATATATATATATATATATATATATATATATATATATATATATATATACAGATTGCAAGCGCGCGGTAATTTGAAACTCGAAACAGCTGTGGGCCTCTGTGCCACGTGGATGGTGCGTGACGCTCACTGAAAGCTGAGACAACTAAACATCACACCGCAGGTATGGTGTTCTGCCAACATCAATTTGTTGGAGCTCAAATTACTAGGACAGTAGGACACAGAACGCCGCACTTTTTGGTCGTCTCAGCTTTCAGTGAGCGTCACGCGCCATTCACGTGGCACAGAAGCCCACAGCTGTTTCTAGTTTCAAATTACCGCGCACTGTAATTTGCATATATATGCATATTTTACCAACTGTTAAGAGAAGCGCCGCGATCCCAGCTTACACAACTGTTATGCGGCCTCGGTTTTCAGTCAGAAGCTCAATATAATAAAACAAAAAAAGAGGAAGGACCATCACAGGTGTCAGAGTTGGGCTCCCTGTGGATCAACTCAGGGGCGGATACAGAGGGGGGTGACTGGGTGACTAGTCACCCCGCTTCCCTGTCCCAACCAATACAGGATTATACAGCGATACACTGCTCGTGTGTAAAACGTGCATAAATTATATTGTATAACAATGCTTATTGATACAGGCCGTAGCTATGGCCTCTCCCGTTTGCAATAAGATTGGACATCTTAATACACTAATATCTTGTAAATTTGAAACCCCAATTTTAACAAGTAAGAATCACGATTATATAGACGTATTGTATACAATCTCAATCTGAAATCTGAATATACATAGTAATTTTGGAACAGAAACTTATAAAACATATCCCCATGAGTCCACGACAATGACAACATGTCCTCCTTATGGTGTATTCATATATTTGGGTATTTTGTTTGGTAATTTATATCCTTCAAAACTCTTTCAAACCCCCCTCAAAATGCAGGAAATGCTATTTCAGAGACTCTAAAATTCAAAATTTTCCGGGGGGTATGCCCCCGGAGCCCCCTGGAAGTTTGTTGCACCTTCGGCGCTCCCCTGCCACCACGTAGTAAGTATTGCCTGTCGCCCCCCCCCCCTCGCGCGCCCTTGTTAAATATGTGAAAGAAACAACTGAGTACCATATAGTCACCCCCCTTGCAAAAATCCTGTATCCGCCACTGCAACTGGACATCACACGATACATATTAGTATCGGAATTCTTGTGATGCACCAAGCTTTTTACGCAAAAATTTCGAGGAGTTCAAAAAGAACTTGTTATTAAACAGAACCGGAAAACAATAGCGAAGGGCAGAAAGTATTCACGTTTGTCAGAGTTTATAATTTATTTTTTTGCCTTCTTGACAAGAGAAAATGACTCTTTAAGAATCCCTCGAGATTCTATTTTGGATTGTTTGTCTGAGTTTTGGCTTGTATTAAATTAACTCGGGCTTTGCTTTAGAAAATGGGCTGGCAGACTGCGAGGCTAGCAGCTCTGCCACATGGCAAAAATTGTTATTATCTTTGACTAGAAACTTTGCACTATCCTTGGGATCTAGTTAGTTTAACATCCCGCCTGTGGGACAGAGAATTACCTACAATTACCAATTATTGGTAATTGAAAGGCATTGGACACTTACTGATTATTGGTAATTCTAGGTAGGAGGACATGTTGGGTTTTAAAACGATCAACTTTGGTAGGAATGAAATTCTTGCTTACTTAATCCATCTTAGTGATAAACAATGTTTAGTTGTTATTTGAGTTGATTTGAGGTCGCAAAGCATTCTGGTTAAATGTGCCGCCGCTATCTTTTTCGATACCGTCAATTAATACAAGATAAGGCGTAAATAAATATAGCTACGTAGATCAATTGAATTCTAAAATTTTTATATATATATATATATATATATATATATATATCACACAAGATATTATTAAGGTCTTCATTAAGGTTTGCAAGGTCATTTCGGTACAGCGCTCTCAATTCGTCAAAATTGATGCCACTAAAATAAAACAGATATCGTTAGAAAGCTATTAATTTGTAGAATACAATGTTGGCTTTGATTTTGCGATAAACACAAACCAATAATAGTTGTGAATTTTTAAATTAAACCCAGTAAAAATGTATCCCAGTTTATCATCAGCACCCGCATCAAATTTTCATGCCACACTGTTTCATGTCAACCTCTCGCTTTAGTACAAACCGAACATCAGATACATGCACAAACATGCGGTAAGAACATTCTTCGCACGTTGGGCAAAGCGGCAAAGTCAAACGTTGAAAATAAATATTTCAACTACGATTAACCAGGTAAGCATACATGCCTATAAACGCTGTTTGAACAGGCGTACATTGCGTATTTAAAAAATTATGTAAGATTGCAGAATACCCATCCAATTTCACGACTTCCGCTTGTTATTAATCAGCCTTGAGCATTGACAAGTATTTGCCCAAAATTCGTCTAATAGAATTGCTTCGTTCTTTGAAGTCACTCGTCCAACTGGATAATAGGGGTTTACCCAACCTCGTCCCCAGGGCCATTTGTGGGGGCTGGCCAAGATGGCGACCAAGAACAAATGGCCCTGGCACAGGCTGAGCTATCACCACATCTGATTGGTCGAGATAACATTAGATGTTTTAGGTATTCTGATTGGTGGAAAGTGGAAACAATGCGGGCGGCAGGCTACAGTAAGTCGCGGGCATTTGTTTATAGGGCTCAAATTATATTAAGTAAGTGTTACCAGCATTGCCATCTGTTAAAAAACAACTTCAAAATGAATGAAAATGTGAGGAAAGCTGGCGAAACACCCGTAAAAACGTCGGAAGAATATGTAATGATGGGTCGTGTCGTCTCTGTGCCCTGGCTGCCATACAACGAAGTCCATAGGATGGCAATTTAGAATGTTTTCTAAATCGGGCGAACGAAAGACTTGGTGAACAAAATCAAAAAGTATTTTGGCTGCGAAAGGAAAGTACACCACAGGGCAGAATTTACGTGTTTGGCCATTGAGAAGCAGGCTTTTTTCAAACAAGAATTCTCGACTAAACAAAGCTAAATGTTTTTCAAAACGCTGAATTGAATCGAAAACAAGGCGGCCCGGCCAGACAACGGCAATGCAAATGATAAATAATAAGCATTTACAGATATTTATTAAGAAGTGTATGTATTTTAATAATTCGATAATGTATTTGGAAATGAATGTTTTGATTGTTTTCAGTTTGGGTCAGTCAAGCTGAACTAAATATTCAGAAAAAATTTAGCCTGACTAGGCGCGATAAACTTAGTGAAGTCTGGGTCCGAGTCAAAAATGCGTCAAAATATGGCGCATTTTTTGCAGCCTGTGCCAGGGCCATTTGTTCCCGCCATTTTGTTTTTGGCCGCCATCTTGGTCCAGCCCCCACAAATGGCCCTGGGGACCAGGTTGGGGTTTACCAGTGACTTTAGTGAGGTCATTTAAAAAAATACCCCGGTTTATCATCAGCGCCCGCATAAAATTTTCGTGCCACACTGTTTCATGTCAATCTCTCGTGTATTATAGTCCGAACCGAACATCAGATACACATTAGATATGTTGAGGGTGACTAAAATTTAGTTGAAACCTGAGATTAGCAGTAAAATGTTATTCATATCAGGAGTCGCATTAGGTTGTTTTGCAAAACGTAATTAAAAAGAATAAATTAATTATTTGAAATATGAAAAGTTCAAGCGTTGCTTTTCTAACTACACTAAGCGTTTATTTATTAAACATCAATTGTTGATTACTGCATCTAAAATCTGGCCATGGCATTGCCATTTGCCTTGTGCAGTCAATTGCGTTAAACTAACACATTTTCACTACATGTATAAAACTTTGCACTATCCTTGGGATCTAGTTATTAAATTCCCGCCGTCACGCTGGAGAAACTGGAAATAGCCTAAACCTCATTTGTTCGGTCTGTACGAGAAAAAATCAGGCCTTTATTATTATTATTATTGTTATTGTTGTTGTTATTATTATTATTATTATTATTACCGGCACGGATGACGCAATCATCACCCACGGATGAGTTAATCGGCACACTGTCCAAAAACAACCACTTGTTTTGGCGCATTTTACCACGCTGTGTGGAATTTGGTCTTGTATTAACATTCAGCACTAGTACATGTATGTTTCTTTGCAGTCTTCTGCGAAAGGAACAAGTTTTTCTACTCACTCGATCAGTCACTCACTCATTCATTCATAATACCAAATTAAAGGTCTTCAAGTGTAACTGTACATTGTAATTTCATTGACTGTTTCAGACGTGAAACCAAAAGCTGTCCATGGTGATCAAGGTATGTCTAATGGCACTAATCAACCTACTGATGTTAACAAGAAGTCTGTAGAAGGACCTATGGATAAAGTGACCACAATGTTTCCTACCGTATGGTTTGGTGCCCAGTCGGGAAGGTTTGTTTATATTTATGTACCCTTAGGTAATACATGTATTACAATGCTGTTGAACTGATTATAAAGAAAGTCATTGATTGTTTTTATAAACACAGCTCGAGATCTTTTGTGAGGAACTTTAAAGGGGCACTTCAGTCAAAAAATACATTACTTTCAAATGAAAGTCGTTCAAATGTCATGCTTGGAAATGTTGATATAAGGATATGATATCTGCTCTCGTACTCAGGAATGACGTTATCTTTCTCGTATTGTATGCCGCCATTTTGAATTTGAATGACGGCTCAGTTCTGATGTACAGCGGAATTTTCTTCTCAATTTTGACGTCATATTGTTAATTTCGACCTGATTTTGACGATACGACTTAAAAAGAAAATTCCGCTGTACGTTAAAATTGAACCGTTCTACATGCTCAAAAATGACGGCATAACGTACGAGAATGATAAAGTCACTTCTCCAATACGAGAGTGTAAAACTATTAACATTTTCAAACACTGCATTGAAAGGACGTCCCTTTAGAACTGAAGTAATCGAGACTAAAGTCTCCCTTTAAAGAGAATTCTCACTGGATGTAAAATGTTGCCTGCTCGACTTTTTCTTTTATCTTGTGAGTTTCCATGCATAACGAAAAAGAAAACTATAAATTCAGTTAGTACAATAGAAATGTGTAGCGCGCGACATTTTACGCCTAGTGGCCCATTCTTACGCTCAACATTAGTGTTACATAAACAAACACAGCTTTATAAACCTAAAAATACAAGTTAACCGACATTTCGTTATGTCATGACCCATAGCTCTCTCTAAATGTGGAATTGTTCTGACTTTTTAGCATTTATATTCACTCCGCAATCTGTGAATGGAAAAGATGCCTTCACTCAGTTAAACTGAGAGACTCAGTTCTCAGTATTGTGTAAGTATTTTGACAAATCAAATGGTTCCTACGCTAGAAATAATTAACACTTATTTATTGGCGCCGAGGGAAACAGTGTGATTTGTGGCCCCGAGACTACTGCCGTTGTTTCCACAAACACACTGTTTTCCGAATGTACCAGTAAATAAGTGTTTTGTTATATATCAACCCACAAACTGAACCTGACCATTTACTTCCGTTTTTAATATTTTTCCCTTGGAAAAAGTAAATTAATATTACCCGCTGCCATGGGTTACGCGGAAAACATCACGATTTTTGGATCACCGCGCGAGGACCGCTCGCCCAATCAGAAAGCTAGAAAAATGGACTTTCACACATGATATATAACAATGAAAAAGAGCAAAACCTTCTTTTCAAGACATTGTTTTGAATGAAGGAAAACTGGAAAAAACAAACTGAACCATCTACTTACTTTTGAAATAGCCATACAATAAACTCAAATCCTTGTTAAAATATTGATAGTTTTGTCTATTTATTTAATTATAGACATGTGAAAGGTAAAGTTCTGATCGCTTTGGCAGACGGAACCGTTGCCATTTTTAATAGGAAACCAGGTACATGCTCTTTTATTACGTTGCTAAGCAGTCTTATCCTACTCTATTTTGCGATTGAAAAACTTCCACCCTTTACTCTCTTTCATTTCCTTTCATTCCAATTTCCACTAATTCTAAATTTCTCCTCTTCCCCTTTCTTCCCTTTTCACCCCTTCTTTCATATTTTCTTTCCTTCCTTTTTTTTCTCTTCTATTCTCTTACTGTCACATCTCATCCTTTTTCTCCTCCCCTTTCCTTTTATTTCCTTTTCTTTGTCTATTTCCCCTTTTCTTTACTTTTCCCTTTGTCTCCGTCCTTGCCTTTTCTTTTCATTCTTTCTTTTCCTCTCTCTCCTTCTCTTTGTTTTTTCCTTTCTAAAATGATTTTGTGTTTAACAATAAAACTTTTTCTTTGAATCCTAGATGGACAATGGGATGTGCGTAATTACCATTTATTAGATTTAGGCCGACCGCATCATTCTATCCGTTGCATGACTGTTGTTCATGACCACGTCTGGTGCGGGTATCGTAACAAGATACAAGTGATTAATCCACAAATTATGAGAATCGTGGTAAGCATTAATCACGATATTCTTATGTAGTTTCTCGTATAAAGAGGATTGTACAAGTGAATTCTACTGTTAAATAGTATGTTTAATTTAATGACACGAATGGGCTTGTTATATATCATACACGGAGAGATTTTCATCAGGATAACCAGTAATCATTGTAATGTCAACAACTATAACGACTAAGCCATGCATTTCTTGATTAACTAAATATTTTGGAACGCATGTAGGATTTTTCGCGAGTTCTTGGGAAAGAAAAAACCATGCATTACAAAATCATTTATATATCTTTATAATTGCTCAACATGAAATGTTCAGAATCGCGACAAGTTTGCACAGTTTCAAGTTATTTTGTTCAACAAATTTAGATATAACTGAGTGTGCTATATGTGAAAATGGTCTACCCTGGTTATGACATCTTATTCATATATCAAACAAATCGGAATAGCCCGAAAACAAAGAAAAATACGGAAAATTTTTAAAAGGTCTTCCTTTACCATTTCACGAGTTCTTTTAAATTAGCCAAAATTAATGTTGCCAATATCCTTGGCTATTCAACCCAACTTCTCAGTGTTTGGATACTTTTAGAAATCTTTTGATGCTCATCCGCGAAGAGAAAGTCAAGTCCGTCAGTTGTCTTGTATTGGTGATGGAGTATGGGTGTCTATTCGATTGGACAGTACTTTAAGATTGTACAACGCACACACTTACCATCACCTGCAAGATGTTGATATCGAACCTTGTGTCAGCAGTCTCATTGGTAAGATAGTATTGTTAGAGTAGTACACTTATAAGCCTGGTTTTCATAGTGAGCTCTACCAATATAATTGGAGTTATATCTGCTAGTCATCGACTGGGCAAAGATTGAAGCTAAACATGTTGGCCTGAAGTACGTATATAGTTTTAGTGTTCTATGCGCGGTCTTTTGACCAGGCCGTCAGACAGCGTATACTGTCCTACATGTCTGCCAAATCACTCTCGTTATTATAGAGCACACTGGGCTTTCGTCGCAGATATACCACATGTACATCTATATTACCCTTATCACCCCTATACTGCATTTCATATGGTAACTCTGTCGCTTAGCACCTTAGCTCTCCGTCCGAGTCTAATTCACTTATCTCTATATGAACTGGATGGGGCACGAGGCCGGATTTTAGGTGCCAGCTGTATGATGACGTGACCACTACCCAAGATGGCCGCCACCAAAGTTCATAACCTTTCGTAGATTGAAAACAGACAAAAAAAGTTATTTTAAGAAAATTTAAACGAATGTAATGACACAAGAAGTACTCAATAAGGTTTAAAACGCTAATTTCTTGTATTTGTTTCTATTACTAAGCTGTAAAACCTTTAAATTTCGTTGTTTCTCTTCAGTGCCGACAACGAAGAAACTTCACGATAATATAAACTGAAAAACAGACTATAAAATCTGCGAAGAATTAAATTCCAAGTCTTAAATCAGTGTACCTTTTATAGTAATCTTAATGCCTTAACAATATTTCGTGTTGTGTACTTGCCATCTTTGAACTGTATTTGTTGTTAAACAGCCGAAAACTAAACGAACCGGCCGGCATCTGTTGTTTTCTTTACGGCTTTTCCGACTCCCCCAGCACAGAATACTTAATATTGCCTCCCCCAGATAATCTGACCGTGCTGACATCAAGATTGCTTATGCAGTCAATTTTGGGATTGGGAACAAGTTCTAAGGCCGCAATGCGTCATATGTTCCACTACGTAAGATGGCGGCGACTGGCACGAAATTTTTGACTGCTGGTCATAGGGAATGGCCTATCCAGTTTATATAGAGATCAGTGGTCTAGTTAGCTCAATGGTTAAAGCTTCCAATCGGTAATAAAAAGTTGCAGGTTTGATCTCTGTCTGCTGCTCAGAAATCTTTTCTGAACTTTTTTGGCTTAATGATAATTGATCTACCCAACGTTTAATAAATATGGATAAATTGTGGGGGGAAACAACTCACTTTAGATGATTGTTTGAAACTATTTTGTGCTCAACGATTAGACCAAGCTGTAAGTATTTAAAAAAACATTTCTTAGTTTGGGACAAGGATTTAAAACCTGTTACATTGTGACACTATAGTAACGTTCTATCCGTTCTACTAGGAGTGTGACTTGAAAGTTTAAGGTGACTCCCTAGAGTTTTAGTTTTTTCATAACTTGTTACGTTCAGTCATAGTCTATAGTTATTGCTGTCTATAAAATAACTATTACATAATTATTCTGTATATACTGAACTGCAGAAGGAGAACCACACTTCACTTATGTTTCACGGTTTTCGTCTATTTAGACGCATATCTCCAGTTTTCTTCGGGCAAAATTTCTAAAAATTGTCATCTGGTCAGTTTTTTCCACATAGAACACTACAGCAAAATATTAGGGAAAGTTGTGAAGATAGATTTTTCGCTATTAACTTAATGGATTAAAAAAAGTTCTGTCTTATGAAATTTTTTTAAAAACTAAGTATGTTGTTTAAGGTTTTCCTATTTCTTTATGCACAAAATTTTAAAGAATTTTACCGAAGCAAATGTGTGATATTTGAGCATTTGTATTGGTCGGACGGCTGCTCACGTGACAGAATATCACCTCGACAAGATTGCTATTTACACATGTGCCGACGCCATATTCGTTACCAGTCCCTTAAAATTACCGTAGGGAGCCACCTTGACAGAGGATATAAATATTTTTTGTAGGAGCTGGGAAACTTGGTTTTTCGTTTGTTCGTATAACAGCATTGATGGTAACCAAAGATCGAATGTGGGTTGGAACTGGAAATGGTGTGATATTATCCATTCCATTAGTAGCTGCTCAACCAGCAAATGAATCAGCAAGATCTGTGGTAGCGACAACACCAGACTCTTCTAACAGTCCTAGTGGTGGACCTGGTGGGGTAGTGAGGGTCTACACGGACACAACAGAGAAAGGAGATAAATCTATTGCTTCTAGCTTCATGCCATATTGTTCAATGGTAAGTTGTAGTTGGTGCATGGGCTATAGTAGACACTATACTTGGCACTATATTTGGAAATGTTAAAGTTCGTTTACACGATCCGATTAATCATTTGTTAAAATTCTACCAGATTTCACCAAACACAATAAATTGCTAAAAAACCTGCCAATTATCGTTTCGACTGAGGAGTAACTAGGCTTGCTGCTTTACATAAAACGAAACTATAACTGCTTTGCAGTGTTTCTCGCATGCGTTGCTGCAACCCAGGTTATATCGGGGGTTACTTTCCTAGATTTCACCAGACTTCGTCTTGCATTTTTTGCTACCACGAGTATTGAAATTTCATCAGATTTTAAAAATCTATTGCCCTAGGTGCCGGAGGTGCTTCCACACTCATAGGAATAATAGGGTACGGTACGCAAGAGATGGTTGTCCAATACTGTGGAAAGCATACGGGTCGTTAGTTTCGTGAAATGTTGTGTTATAGCCGTACAAGTCGTTACGGGTCGTATATGTTGTTTTTACGGCTCGTACTACCGTATATATGGGGGGAGTGGAAAGAAAGTGTGTGTATGTGTGGGGGGGGGGGGGGGGGGGGGGTGAGGGGGTGAGGGGGGTGCATGGGGGAGGGGTGGGGGTGGGGGTGGGTTGGGGGGATGTCTCTTAGAATATATATTCAGTGTGGCCAAGGTAGGCCACGAAAATGTTGTCGATCCGTACAAGTCGTTACGGGTCGTATGCTACTTTTACGGGTCGTTACGACCCGTAAAAAGGGTCGTTATATATTCAGTGTGGCTAAGGTAGGCCACGAAAATGTTGTCGATCCGTACAAGTCGTTACGGGTCGTATGCTACTTTTACGGGTCGTTACGACCCGTAAAAAGGGTCATTATATATTCAGTGTGGCTAAGGTAGGCCACGAAAATGTTGTCGATCCGTACAAGTCGTGACGGGTCGTATGCTACTTTTACGGGTCGTTACGACCCGTAAAAAGCCTCATTATATATTCAGTGTGGCTAAGGTAGCCCACGAAAATGTTGTCGATCCGTACGAGCCGTGACGGGTCGTATGCTACTTTTACGGGTCGTTACGACCCGTAAAAAGGGTCATTATATATTCAGTGTGGCTAAGGTAGGCCACGAAAATGTTGTCGATCCGTACAAGTCGTAACGGGTCGTATGCTACTTTGACGGGTCGTTACGACCCGTAAAAAGGGTCATTATATATTCAGTGTGGCTAAGGTAGGCCACGAAAATGTTGTCGATCCGTACAAGTCGTTACGGGTCGTATGCTACATTTACGGGTCGTTACGACCCGTAAAAAGGGTCATTATATATTCAGTGTGGCTATAAGGTAGGCCACGAAAATGTTGTCGATCCGTACGAGTCGTTACGGGTCGTATGCTACTTTTACGGGTCGTTACGACCCGTAAAAAGGGTCATTATATATTCAGTGTGGCTAAGGTAGGCCACGAAAATGTTGTCGATCCGTACAAGTCGTAACGGGTCGTATGCTACTTTGACGGGTCGTTACGACCCGTAAAAAGGGTCGTTATATATTCAGTGTGGCTAAGGTAGGCCACGAAAATGTTGTCGATCCGTACGAGTCGTGTGCTACTTTTACGGGTCGTTACGACCCGTAAAAAGGGTCATTATATATTCAGTGTGGCTAAGGAGGCCACGAAAATGTTGTCGATCCGTACAAGTCGTTACGGGTCGTATGCTACTTTTACGGGTCGTTACGACCCGTAAAAAGGGTCATTATATATTCAGTGTGGCTAAGGTAGGCCACGAAAATGTTGTCGATCCGTACGAGTCGTGTGCTACTTTTACGGGTCGTTACGGCCCGTAAAAAGGGTCATTATATATTCAGTGTGGCTAAGGTAGGCCACGAAAATGTTGTCGATCCGTACGAGTCGTTACGGGTCGTATGCTACTTTTACGGGTCGTTACGACCCGTAAAAAGGGTCATTATATATTCAGTGTGGCTAAGGTAGGCCACGAAAATGTTGTCGATCCGTACGAGTCGTTACGGGTCGTATGCTACTTTTACGGGTCGTTACGGCCCGTAAAAAGGGTCATTATATATTCAGTGTGGCTAAGGTAGGCCACGAAAATGTTGTCGATCCGTATGAGTCGTGTGCTACTTTTACGGGTCGTTACGGCCCGTAAAAAGGGTAATTATATATTCAGTGTGGCTAAGGTAGGCCACGGAAATGTTGTCGATCCGTACAAGTCGTTACGAGTCGTATGCTACTTTTACGGGTCGTTACGACCCGTAAAAAGGTTCATTATATATTCAGTGTGGCTAAGGTAGGCCACGAAAATGTTGTCGATCCGTACAAGTCGTAACGGGTCGTGTGCTACTTTGACGGGTCGTTACGACCCGTAAAAAGGGTAATTATATATTCAGTGTGGCTAAGGTAGGCCACGAAAATGTTGTCGATCCGTACGAGTCGTTACGGGTCGTACGATATTTAGGTATTCGAGGTTTTAAAAGAACGAGGCAATCATATATGATATTGTAGAGTGCGTTTGAGAAAGATAGTTTGGGTTTTGAAGGAGGCAATGATATATGATAATTGCCATTTGAGATATATATTTAGGTATTCGAGGTTTTAAAAGAACGAGGCAATGATACTTGATGTTGTAGATTGCGTTTGAGAGAGATATTTTGGGTTTTGAAGGAGGCAATGATATATGATAATTGCCATTTGAGATATATATTTAGGTATTCGAGGTTTTAAAAGAACGAGGCAATCATATATGATATTCTAGAGCGCGTTTGAGAGAGATATTTTGGGTTTGAAGGAGGCAATGATATATGATAATTGCCATTTGAGATATATATTTAGGTATTCGAGGTTTTAAAAGAACGAGGCAATCATATATGATATTCTAGAGCGCGTTTGGGAGAGATATTTTAGGTTTGAAGGAGGCAATGATATATGCTAATTGCCATTTGAGATATATATTTAGGTATTTGAGGTTTTAAAAGAACGAGGCAATCATATATGATATTCTAGCGCGCGTTTGGGAGAGATATTTTGGGTTTGAAGGAGGCAATGATATATGATAATTGCCATTTGAGATATATATTTAGGTATTCGAGGTTTTAAAAGAACGAGGCAATCATATATGATATTCTAGCGCGCGTTTGGGAGAGATATTTTGGGTTTGAAGGAGGCAGTGATATATGATAATTGCCATTTGAGATATATATTTAGGTATTCGAGCTTTTAAAAGAACGAGGCAATCATATATGATATTCTAGATCGCGTTTGGGAGAGATATTTTGGGTTTGAAGGAGGCAGTGATATATGATAATTGCCATTTGAGATATATATTTATGTATTCGAGGTTTTAAAAGAACGAGGCAATCACATATGATATTCTAGCGCGCGTTTGGGAGAGATATTTTGGGTTTTGAAGGAGGCAATGATATATGATAATTGCCATTTGAGATATATATTTAGGTATTCGAGGTTTTAAAAGAACGAGGCAATCATATATGATATTGTAGATCGCGTTTGAGAGAGATATTTTGGGTTTTGAGGAGGCAGTGATATATGATAATTGCCATTTGAGATATATATTCAGGGGTTGGAGGTTTTAAATCAACGAGGCAATGATAGCATGATGTTTTAGATTGCGTTCGAGAGAGATATTTTGGGTTTTGAAGGAGGCAATGATATATGATAATTGCCATTTGAGATATATACAGGGGCGGATCTAGGAATTTTGATACCTTAGTCAACTTAGATTTCTAGGGGGGCCGGGGGCATGCCTCCCCGGAAATTTTTGAAATTTGGATCTCTGAAATGGCATTTCCTGCATTCTGACAGCACTTTTGAGCAAAATTTTAAATGTTTTAAAACATGTTTTTAATGGGACATTTTATCATTTTCAAATTTGTCCAAATTGGACTTTGATATTTTCTTGTTGTCTTAGAACCCTTGTGACAGTTTGCAAGTGTGTATGACTAAGTTTCTCCAGGAATGGGGGTGGGGAAGTCCAATAAACAGTAGAGACATATGTGGTCACATTCTTATATGAAAAAGTTGTCTGTTTCACTCAGATAAGTTCATCAGCATGCCAAGGAAACACCAGCCACATTGTTGCAGTCACTGAATCCGACATGGACAGCCCAACCAACACACAAGTGAAGGTCTAACTGAATTTATTGTTCTGTAACCCAGAGCAAGGGGTTTGAAATCAGAGTTTTCCTTCTCTTAGGTGGGCTGCCTTCCATAGCTGTTGAGCCCCACCTACCTAGAGCTGTCTGGTTTTCAGACACCTGATACTTGCCTTTTACACCTCAATCCAAGCAGGCAATGTCTGGTTAGGAGTCAGGAGAAGCTTTTGTTAATGACCATAATGGGCCATTTCATCGACATAGAGGAGCTCAACTCTCTACATCATCCTGGTCATTCTAACCCCCATCTACTACACCACTACCCATCCCCCTACTAACCTATGTTACTATGAGCTGTCTGGTTTTCAGGCACCAGCACCCAAACCCAAGTTCAATTCCTGTCCAGTGCAATTATCAGATTAAAATTTCATCTTAGCCACATGTGAGAAGAATGTTTACTTGATGGATAACGATAATACATGGAAATTTGTAGGAATGTCAAGTAGATATTTATTGCTAGCTTTCAATCTGTTTCCCCAGAACTTATTACTTAATTATATATTTAAAAGTTATATGTTGTTACTTATAATATGTTATATACTGTATAGACAATTAACTGACTCGTAATATCAACTGAGGACGAATGTATTATGTAAACTGTACTGTAGAAAGGCAATCTGACTCTGCATCGCGATTATGACATTTTTGTGAGTATCTAGAATTGAAACACTACTTAGTAGTGTTTATAATACTACATGAAGCATGATAATAGCGTTGGTTATATGAGTGTGCTCAACGCAGATTATGCTAATATGGAACGAATATCAACAAAGGTTAGGGAAGTAACATGACAACAGACTAACATCGATATATTATTGAATGCATATTGATAAACTACTGTGCCTATAAGCTTACCTTAGAGCGACATATGGCTTGCTCTTGTCCGCCTTCATGTGCTGTGGTAAATAGGCCGTCTTAGCACCGATATCTCGGTATATAAATGCCTTCCCAATCTTGGGGAAATGCTCTCCTGCCGTCAGTACTCGACAAGCACTGATTCTCGCAGACAAATCAACATACATTTGCGGCAAAAGGACATCATCGTTGCTTTTTAAAGCACACAACGCACGATCTAACAAGTTTCTAGAAGCTATGAATCGATCGAACAGAATTAGATTTAGACTGAACGAAGACTTTGCAGACCGCATTTTGCAGGCTTCCGGTACAGCATACTTTCGGCAAAGCAATCAACCAATCAGATTCAACGATTCGCCTCGTTTTGGCCAATCACAATGGCTAAATCGGCCTAAATCCTGCAAAAATCTAAACCAGTCAGCGCTCGAGTTTTGACTGTTTTGGACCAATGAGAATGGCTAAATCGGCCTAAATCCTGCAAAAATCTAAACCAGTCAGCGCTCGCGATTTGGCTGTTTTGGACCAATGAGAATGGCTAAATCGGCCTAAATCCTGCAAGAATCGGCCTAAATCCTGCAAAATCTAAACCACTCAGCGCTCGCGTTTTGACTGTTTTGGCCCAATGAGAATGTTGCAGGATTTAGGCCGATTTAGCCACGTAACGTTACGTAATGTTACTTCACTTCTAAGCATAAACATAATATAAAATACAATTTTCGCTTAACAATTTTCACGTTAGTCATCTGACTTATTTGACTAACGCTAAATCCGCCCCTGATATATTTAGGTATTCGAGGTTTTAAAAGAACGAGGCAATCATAGTGATATTCTAGATTGCGTTTTCGAGAGATATTTTGGGTTTTGAGTATGATAATTGGCATTTGAGATATAATGTAACATGTCTTTAACTTACTTTCACCTAGATCAATGCTCAGATATCTTTTCATGGTCATCGTGATTCCGTGAAGTTCTTTGTTGCCGTGCCAGGAACTGTTGATAAAACATCCACAGTTTGCTCACCTAAAGTTTCAACACAACCCAGTATGCAAACAGACCCCTCAATATCAACTTCAAGTACAATGGAAGAGGAAAGAAGTTGGTTAGTTATTAGTGGTGGCGAAGGCTACGTTGATTTCAGATCAGGAGATAACATTGAAGGCGGTGACAACATTGGTGGGCCGGAAGACATACCTTCACGTTCGAAAATGTCTTCAACTGAGAACAGTCATGTTATGGTGTGGCAGGTAACGGGAGAGTAAAGAGTAAGATGATAAGTAACATACAGTAATTAGGCTTGGTTTGGTGCTGCTCAACTCTCAAGTGCCGACGACAAAGTCAAAGAAGCATTTTATTGCTAATCAAATATGATTGTACTCGCAAGTTAATTCTGGATTATTTTATACAAAAAATAGAAGACAAGGTATTTTAACACACATTGCATATTGCCAACAATATAAGTTATGTCTCCTGACGTTAATGCATAGCGGATTCGAAGTTGATTGCAGTGTACACTGTTTCAAGAATTGGGATTCCTTGAACGTCGCCATTCAGACCGTAATTAACGCTTCAAGGCTTGGGTCCTATTGTTTAAACGTCGATTAACATGAAGGGCTGTTTATACCACATTGTACTGACGTATATTTTCGGGTTTTATCGTGTACCTGAATCGCAATACAAATCGCTTGTGTAACTACTGGGCATTTCACCGGGATTCCACCAAGACTTTACCCTTTATGGCTAATTTTCACGAACATGTTCGAATTTACCTGCGATTCTGTCGAGTAATATAGCTGACACCTAACCGACTCTTATGCCATTACTGGAGAAAATCATTTAATAATTGTTGATCGTAATCACGAAGGGAAAACTTGCAGTTCAATTCGAAGCAAAAATTGCGGTTCAAATGTCAGCAGCAGTAACAACAGTTTCCCAAAGGCAGCGAAATCGTCGGTAATTACACGAGAAATTTCAATGCAGTCAGGTCAGCGATTAGAATTGAAGTAAAGCAAAAATCGCTGGTGTAAACGAGCTTTTGAAGTACCTTGGTAGCCATTGTTTACTGTCATAGAACTGTTCCTAAAGCTGGAAAATATTTGCTTGCGAATAATATTGCTGCATGCCATTTAGTTTCACTGTTTGACAAAGTTCGTTAAACTTCCTCCTTTGAATTTGATTGGTCTATGACTAATTATCTTATTTCCTATTGGTTGTTGAAAAATCAATCAAATTCAAAACAGGAAGTTTTTAACGAATTTTATCAAATGAATTGGTCAAAATGAAGTGCAACATTAATATGTTAGGAATACTTCTATTGTTACAACAATAATTACCACACTATAAAGTTTTCTCTTCACTCCTTTTCCCTTTGACAAGTTGAAACCAGGAAGTGGCGTCAATCCAGCGACCTGCCCAAACATAACCATGCAAGCGATTCACAAACGTAATGAATTTTTTGTTACATGTAATATGTTAATAGTCCATATTTAAGGCCATGTTTAAACACGAGGCCATTTTTCTTGCAATTGCAGCCCAATTTTACTGAAAAAAGTGTTGCAGATTGCTGTATAGGATTTTCAATGTATATGCAAGTTGTCTGGAGACGTGAAATGTAATTGACGGTTAACCACAATGCTTTGCGACCTCATCAGCTCAAATAAAAACTAAACACTGTTTATCATGTTAACATGGATTAAGTAAGCAAGAACTTTATTCCTACCGAAGTTGATCTCTTCCGATAATTGTACAAGAAATAATATTTACTATGCGCAAAGGATTGAGGTTAAATGTACAAGTCGCCATCTTTTTCGGTGCGGTCAATTATACTATATTACAAACCAACTTGTGTCACACGACACAAGTTTTTCTGCAACGTTCTGCTGTAAGAAAAATTGCCTTTTTCAAACTTTTTAAACTAGGTCTATTCTATGGATAGTCGCAAAACATATGCCGAAAATTTACGTGTCCTTAGGTTGACGTCACTTTCTTTCAACATTTTACAGTGACCGTTTTTCTTTCTTTCCAAAAAAGTCAAAATGTTTCAGGCCTACACCAAATGTCGTGCAATTTCGTCGGTAGTGCGACGTTGATTGAGTTAAACGTCGAATTTAATAGGCGAGTTTCAGGGTGTTGCGCGCGCATCATTTTTCAAAGAAACTGGCAAGCTCCACTCAAATTAAACATACTGTTTAAAATAAACAAAATATAGATATAGAGTGTCTGGATGTTCAACACTGTTATTCTGCTGTTGTTGGCTCGCTAGTAAGCCTGTTTGCTATTGCTTACTTTGTGGGGAGCCCGCCAATTCCTTTGCAAGATGATGCACGCGCAACACCCTGAAATTCGCCTATTGTTTTTACTTGGACACGTTGAACCTGAAAACGATTCCTTGAAAAAATGGCACCGAATTGTCACAGACAGAAGAGAAACATTTTATTCGACGCGACGATAGTTCGTCGTGTAACTCGAACGCGCATTATCGTCGCTTTATCCGCTTTAGACGAATTTAATTTCAAATAAAATTCAAAGAATTAAATTCGTTTGCATTAAATTCGTCTATTGTACGACGTTTTGCGCAGACTTCATTTTTCTAAATTATTTTATATTTTTTTCAAATATTGAGTAAATGGTGAAAATGATTTCTCAATATACTGAGAATATTATTTCGTAATATTTTCTAAGCAAGGATGTTCCAATCGTCTTTTCAACAACAGACCCCAACAACAAAACAACGTAAACCGATTGCTACAAAGGCATAATATGAAATGAGAAAAATAGGTTTGGAGGAACCCCTCTGTAATATTTGAAACAATTTTTGGAGTTGGGTCTTTACAGCTGTCGCCTGTCTCACTTCAGTCTTGAGATATTTAGATTTATAATATAAATAAAAAGGAATAGAAATATGCAAAGAAATGTTTTATGTGGTGTTTCCACAAAACTTATTTATATTACTTTATCACCATGAAAACGTTCAAAGAATTAATATTTAGATTTGTTTGGCATACCTAGGCCGCATAATGACGTTTTGAGATCTGTAGTTTTCAATGGACCTTTTCACCAGTGGCGGCGCCATCTTGAGTTCGCAATACATTGTGCTCTATCCAGGTAACAGGCTTAATTAAAAAGGTGATTTAAAAAGTTCGTTAAAAAGTTCGTAGTGTTGAGACACAACGAGGTATATTTTTCTTTATAAACACTTTCGTGGCAACAATGTCTAAATATAATCGTTGCGGTATTAGTAAAAGCAACAATTCTTGGACGTATAAGGATAGATTCATGACAAATGTATCCTAAAACGTCCAAGCATTATTACTTTCATTAATATTTCATATGTAGACATTGTTGCCACGAAAGTATTTATAAAGATAAATTTACCGCATTGTGTCTCCACTATGGCGCCGCTATTGGTGAAAAGGTCCATTGGTCGATGAAAGTGTCTACGATCAGGCCCGCCCAGAGGGGAGGGCAACTGGGGCAATTTGCCCCGGGCCCCCAGCTCGAGAGGCCCCCCCTAATTATAAATGCCGTAAAATGGCATGCGAAATTTTTGCAAGGGGGCCCCCAATTCTTTATTTTGCCCCGGGCCCACTTTAGTCTCTGTGCCGGCCTGTCTACGATTTACCAGGAGCATTCACCACCAAATATTTTAAGAGAATACGACGTATACTCTTCGATTTACGAACTCTCAGTTTCATGTCTAGGGAAATTTGGGCTTTCGGTAACAATGTCTTATGACTGGACAACTATGCATAAGAACAATGGATTCTAGCATTAACTCTTTCTTGTCCGAATTGGTCTTTAGTATTTTATTCTGGCTAACGCCAGACGATTTTATTCACCTCTGGGGAAGCCCCCGGACAGGAATGAGTTATAAACTATCTCTTTAACTCTTTCTTGTCCGAATTGGTCTTTAGTATTTTATTCTGGCTAACGTCAGACGATTTTATTCACCTCTGGGGAAGCCCCCGGACAGGAATGAGTTAATGATCCATGTGCGTACGTCATAAGGTATTGTTACAACCAAGGGAGCACGTTAGAATGTGATAGTTCTTGTATAAAATAAACTAAACTTTACTAGTTTACTTACCTAAGTTTGTTGACATGACGTTTTGTGCGAGTCGCCGAATTCGATAAAACCGCTGACGATATGAGCCCCCGACGAGCGAGCCGAATACTCTCCGAAGATACGCGAGGGCGGAGCGGGAAGGGAAGAGAGAAGGGGAGTGCAACTACGAGATTTCTTTCGACAATGCTCGTAGCACGTTGCTATGCACATAGAGTGTTGCTATGCACAAAGAGTGTTGCTATTTACAACAATTACATACGAATACCGAGACAACAGATCTTCGTGATATTCACAGCAGGACGTAAGTTGTTTTCGTTGAATGATTTATCAATTTGGACTCTGATGAGAAAACGGTTGGTTTTCATGAATAAGTTATAAGTCATTTTGAATTTTTATTGTCACTTGTCAGAATCACGCCATCGCGGGTTTGTTTGTCGACGCTCCAGGAGTATGATCTCAATACCGAAGAAGCCCACAACATATACAAAAGGAGTTAGATTGCAAGGTCAACCAACTGAATCGTTCAACTCTAGGGAAGTTTTTGTTTCATTTATTTCCTTCGTGTGTTCGTGCGAGAAGAAGAGGAGACGAGTTTGTGGAACGATCGACCAGTACGAGTACTGATCCTTTTGTGTTAAAACTATTCATTATTTTTAATAAAATTCTTACCAGAACTTTAATAGGGTGGTTAGTAGTTACTTAACGAGTCGTAGAATATGATAATTTTAGTGTATTTGGCTCGATCTAGTATCTACTGCTACGAGAAAGGTTGCTACGAGCATACGGAGAAAAGCTATTTCTAATCGGACCATTTTATTGGCTGAAAGCCATCACGTGCTCGGTAGTTACACTCCCCTTCTCTCTTCCCTTCCCGCTCCGCCCTCGCGTATCTTCGGAGAGTAGTCGGCTCGCTCGTCGGGGGCTCATATCGTCAGCGGTTTTATCGAATTCGGCGACTCGCGCAAAACGTCCTGTCAACAAACTTAGGTAAGTAAACTAGTAAAGTTTAGTTTATTTTATACAAGAACTATCACATTCTAACGTGCTCCCTTGTTACAACGAAGGCCAAATTTCCCCCAAAACGAACTAGCCATGGCAAACTTTGAGAGTTCGTAACTCGAGAACTAACGCGAGATTCTCTTGAAATTTCCAGTATATGCTCCTGTCATGTGGCATCAACAAACGTGATATAGCTTTACAAGGAATGATATAGAAGAATACACAAGCATATACACAAACTACAATATTACATTAAACAAAATTAAAAAGGCATATATTTATAAAAGCTCTTGTTAATTTAAACAAAAAAGTGGCAAAGGGACCCGTCCTGTCCACCGCCAAAATATGTCATCAAATTTGTTTTTCCAAAAAGCTAGGCGGTGAACCAGATTTCTGGTTAAGGGTTTTTGTTGTAGTTAGGTTATCCAGAAGATTACTAAAGTCTTGAGACTCGCTGAAGCTTGGCGAGTGTTCTCGTAACCTTATCTGAACTTTTGACTAAATATTTTAGTCATGGAAATCTTTACATTTTTCAATTCTTAAACTAAACTGTCGTGTAAATTTCTTGACAGAATTTTCTGTTTGGAAAGAGAATTTACATCACCACCAGATTAGTTTTGAAACAACCTCGTTCCGAGGGCCTTTCTGAATTTGGGAGGGCGGGAAAAACCCTGGTCCCGTTGGAGCTATTTGACCATAACTGGCACAAAACTACGCATAATTATTTTTCCCGAGAAAATGTTTAAGAAAAGCAATCAAGCCATGAAAATGCAGAGTCCACCAGCCGATGCCAGGGCCTTTTCCCGCCCTACCAATTTCAAAAAGGCCCTGGGAACGAGGTTGATTTTGAAGTTAAAGTAGATTTTATGTATAATTTTAAAAGCTGCCGTCATATTACCATGGCAACAGTTTTTATAACTCCAAAAATTCTTCCAAATAAAAGTTTTCTTCAGAACTATTTTTTTTCATTTCATATACCATTTATTAATGTCGCATGTTTCCAATGTGGTATGATTAGTACGTGAAAGATAGGATTGAAAATAAACAAATACGAAATAGACAACAAACCCGAGTATCGTGTGAGTCAATATAATCAACGAGGGGAATTGACGATACCGAAAAAGATGGCGGCGGTACATTTACCCATAATCCTTAGCGAAGCTAAATGAGTTTTGGTAACATGAATTTACAGGTCGACCTCACATCCAAAATTAAGGATTATCCTTAATTGTCAACTCGCCTAGAATTAAGGCTAATCCTTAATTTTAAATGAAAACTCTCCCCCAACCCCTAACCACAACCCCCCGGAAACCCTAAACCTAACCACAACCCTCCGGAAAAAAGACCCACCTCTCAGACCCCGACCACAACACCCCTCTAGGATTTTTAGCTTTATGTGTTCAAGTTTAACATCCCGCTTGTGGGACAGATAAATTAAGGCCATGTCTTAATTTGAGCCCTATTTTAAAATTAAGGCCATGTCTTAATTCAAGCCCTATTTTACAATTAAGATATACGCTTAATTTTGGTAAGAGATCGTGTTGGAATTTAGCATCCTGAAATTTTTGTCTTCCAGTAGTTTTTCAAGAAAAGAGTTCTGTACGCAAAGAATTGTGGGTAAATGTACAAGTCGCCATCTTTTTCAAATGAGTATCGCTCATAAAGAATGAGGTAGGGTTGTTTGTAATTCTTTTACTTTTAGTATATAAATTTTACGTTTTCCATAATAATACGTAAGCTGCATGATATAACACCAACGCCGTTTTTGTGCGCGGGGATATAGGGTGGGGGTCGGGGTGGTCAGAGCTAAATATGTATAGGTTATTTTGAGGCCACGAGGGGATGATTTATTATCAAAATAACGTACTTAATTTTCACATGGGCGAGGTTGACATACTGATCTCAAATAATATACTCATCGTACTGGATAGAGCATCTATTGTTTCGCGCGGCGGCCATACCCGGTGGGACCCACAATATTGCTGAATCATAGTTTTCGCCTCTGGTTTTCGCTTTAAATGATCGGATTTTTAACGAAAACCAGCTAAATTTTTGCGACATGTATCTGTCGCTATGGGAGAACTTAAAAGTGGCAGTATGAAAACCAAGTGGGTCCCACATGAAATGGCCGCCGCTAATTTATTCCAACTTCACAGCGAGCACCGGATGCTCTATCCAGTATAATGAGTCTATTACTTGAGATCAGTGGGTTGACAGGAATCACAATAGAAAAGAAATATTGAGCATTGAGGGAATATTAATCGATTGTTTTGCCATTGTTATCAGGGGCTATTGAATATATTCCCCGAAAAGAACAACGGAAACTGAGCCATGTGAAATTAAGACCTATAATACGCTTATTGTGATCGTATATTAATGCATAGAAACGGCTAAAGACTGAAGCATTTTTCTACTTAATTTTGTTGACTTCTCTCGTTAATTATTCTACTTGCCTATATCAACATTGTTTTTCGACAAAATTTACTGCATTCTTAACATTCTTCAATATACAAAGCAAAAAACTGGACGCCATTTTATTTTTCACGGAGGTGAATAGTGCTGGGCCTGGCTGGGTAATCCGACATTAATGAGCCACTGAAAATAACCAAAATTGTGTAGCATCGCAGGGTCGCGGGTTCAATTCCTAGCCGGAAGGCGTTGATGTTGCATTTTTCGCAACTGGTCCCCGGTTTGGTAATAATAAAATATTACTTGTAATATATCATATTAACAAAACATGCCTCACTAAAACAGTTATTAATTTAAATTCGTTAATAGTATAACAAAATATCTCACTTAAAGTGCCTATGAAACGAAAATTAAGTTTGTCTTATTTGAAAGAACACTTAAAATGATCGAGTAACATCTTTTGCAGTTTTTCGTTTCCTTCGTTGTTGAGATCTTTCAGTTTGCTTGATGTAAATGTCGCATGTTACGTTACACGTGCATAATGAGTCATCGAAAAACGTTCTATATCTTTACTATTGTCAAGTATAATCACTTGAAAATACACGTTATAATCTTCGTTCTGGCAATGGTATTGTTTTGCAAGCTCCATCGGCCAAATTGAAATCCACTCTGGGAGATAGATCATTTACGGCAGCTGCTCCGAGGACATGGAACATCCTTCCAGAACAATGAAACCAATTTTAATAAGTTTAAAACTCAATTAAAAACTCACTATTTTACTCAGGCATATACTTAATGTTTTGTCTTTTTAAGGGAACTTTGGTTATATTGTATAAACTTGTAAATAGCATAACAGTAATTTCTTAATTTTTAATGTTTAGTTCTTTCTATTTAGTGTACTGCGCATTTGATCATAATGTTATGCAAAAGTGCGCAATATAAGTGATTAAATTATTATTATTATTATACATGTTTAGTGTTCTGGGCGAAACACAAGCACATGCTTCCCTCGAATTATTTTGGTTTGATTCTAGCAAAGATATATAACTTTTTTCAATAACTCATTATGCACATGTGACGTTAAAATATTTAATTTGCATATCAAACAAACTGAACTATTTCAACAACGAAGCAAGGAAACGAAAAAACTTCAAAAAAAATGTTACTCTATCATTTTAAGTATTCTTTCAAATAAGAGACTTAATTTTCATTTCATAGGCACTTTAATAATTGTATCATGTAAATTGTATAACCCAAGTGCAAGCATTTAAATGATTAGCCATTTGACCTATCAGATAAATATATTAAATACCATATTCTCGTACCCAGTTCATTGTCTATCACAAATCGAAGCACAGTACAGTTAGCAGACATAAAATACGTTATAAAAACCAGGATTACATGTATGTCATGTATTTTACAAAGGTACATGGTTAAATAGATAAGACACGGATTCGCCGTTATGAGTTCTTCGAATGGCTTCACCAAGTATCATGGAAATATCAATCACCTGGAAATTACGAGAAAAGAAAAGAAAAGCATTATATATACTTATCAAATCATTAATAATTCATGAGGGCAACACAAAGGAAATCAGTACCATGCATGTCGACGTCAGAAAGAATACTTTACCAAAAGAATACCGATCTGTATCTGATTTACTACGACTCGCTTACAGCTCGCCTTGTAAAGCAGATACAGATCGCTGCTCATGCTTTATCTATTACAGAAAGAATACTAATGAACATACAATTTTATATAAAGAATACTAATGAACATAACAATCAATAGTGAATAACGAAACGTTTTTTTAACCGTTCAATAAATTCGCACACGTGCTTTATCAGGGCAAAAACCACTCGGGCTGCGCCCTTCGGTTTTAAACCTGGTAAAACACTGGTGCGCGTGTATTGAGCATTACAACATAGTTTGCACTACAGCTATTTGTTCAACGCCTAGTGTTAACGCACCGGTATGGGATTTTACCGATATTTTAGTGCCTATATTTGCTAGCTTGCGTACATGAGCCTGAATTTACACTGTTTAATTCAAGTGAAAACTCGCACGACAGTCTGTTGAAGCCCCGTTCGCTAGCAATCCTCGTGAGATCAAATAATCTTTAAAGGAAAATCAAGTTTAAAGGGTATGGGCAACAAAAACAAAAAATTTCAAAAGCAATCCAATGACATGAAGATACAATCTAGTGTGTTTTTAGACCCAAAGTTTGTTGGGGGTTTTTGGGTTTTTTTTTAATGTTTTGTATCACTTATTCAAATTTACATATACAATTTCATACTAATAATTGATACAAGGAGCACCAGATAAACCCAAGTGGGCTTTTACAAATCAGTCCTCCGTAACTTAAGAATAACATATATGTTTATAATTGTTCACAAAAGTAATAATACACATTACAAGTACATCATTAATCAATAAAAAAAGAAGATAATACATATATACGCATAATTATACCCACATATATTTAACAAATAAAACATAAAGCTCCGTGCATATGTACTCTTATAAAGGCACGTTTGACGTCATTTGAACACGAAAGAAGTTGAGTAGAGGCACGAGGCGATAGCCGAGTGCCTTTAAACTTCTTACGTGTTCAAATCACGTCAAACGTACCTTTATAATAGTACATATGCACAGGAGCGGTATGTTTTATTTGTTTTATAAAATAAGAAGAAGAAAAATCAAACTAAAAGTGAGGTAGTTTTGGAATTTTGGCGGGCTTTTGCCGGGCTGACGCCATTCTACGCCATTTTACGTCATTCATGATCTCTGTTCTCTTATAAATGCACGGATCCCAGCCAATCAGAGCGTGCGTAGAGGACACCTTATTTTATAAAAATATATATATATATATATATATATATATATATATATATATATATATATATATATATATATATATATATACATGCATACATACATGATAATAGATAAGCTTTTATTTCTTTTTTAAACTTGATTTTTGTTTTAGCTTTCTTTCTATTTATAGGTATTTTGTTCCATACATGTAAATCACATCCTTTACATTTAACTGAGAATTTCCCATAATTTGTTCTATATCTTTCCTTATGAATATGAATAGAGTTTCTTGTATTGTAATTATGTATATTTTTGTTTAAAGTAAAAAACACATTAAAATATTCAGGTAAACATTTATTATGAAAATCATACATAAATTGACTGGTGCATAAATCATTGATTTGATAGAGATTTAACAATTTTAATTCTTGAAAAAGAGGGGCAGATTTTGAATCATATGGAGAATGTGTAATAATTCTTATTGCTTTTTTTTGTATTTTGTAGACTTTCCTTAATCTTGTTGGGTAATTATTTGCCCATACAATGTTACTATAATATAGATATGGGTAAATTAAAGTGTTATATACTGTCTTAAGTGTATCACGATTTAGGTAATAACGTGCTTTACACATAATCCCAATAGATTTAGATATTTTATTTGTAATGTAATTTATATGTTGATTCCAGCTTAAATGCTCATCTATAATTACTCCCAAAACTTTGGTTTCTTTAACTTGCATTAATTGATTATCATTTAATGTTATCTTTATCAAGTTTGTTGTTTTCTTTCTTTTAGACTTGAAAACTATATAATTTGTCTTTTTCAAATTAGTTGATTATCTTGGAACCATTGGCTTATTTTTTTTATTTCTTCGTTAATGGTTTGGTTTAGTTTATCAATATTATCACCTGAATAAAACAAATTTGTATCATCTGCAAATATTATAAATGATGTAAGTTTACTGCTCATATTTATATCATTTATATATATATTATGAAAAGCAATGGACCCAAAACTGATCCTTGAGGAACCCCACAAGGCAACAGTTTTGCTTCAGGTATTGTATCATTATATTTAACGTGCTGTTTGCGTCCTGATAAGTAGCTTTCAAACCATTTATATGATATTCCCCTAATTCCATAATATTCTAACTTTTTTAATAAAATTTGGTGGTTAACTGTATCAAATGCTTTTGACAGGTCAAGAAATATTCCAATTGTTGTATTATTTTTATCAATTTCTTCTTTTATTTTTTCTGTCAATTCAAGAATTGCAAGGGTTGTTGATCGGTTTCTTCTGAATCCATATTGCTTTTCGTAAAAGATATGATTTTTTCCTATATATTTTATTATTGATTTTATTATTATTATTTTATTATTTTAATATTTTTGAGAAGCAAGTAAGAACTGAAATTGGTCTATAATTGTTAAAATGTTCTTTGTTTTCGGCTTTAAAGATTGGTGTTATACGTGATACCTTTAATTCGTCTGGAATTATTCCAGTATTCCAATAAAACAACTTCATTGCACTTTAAAGTTGCTAATCTAAATCGGTATCTCGCATCTTGGATACTTTTTTATATGCATGTGACGTCACAAGCTGGGTAAAGCGAAAACTTTAGTTAGCCATACTTTCACATATATAAGTCTGAAACTCATTTTCATTCTTGATTAAACCACAACACTTTAAAAACATACCACAGAAATTCAGCTGCCAGAAGAATAAGTTTCATCATGTTTACCCAGCTTGTGACGTCAGTTAATTAGGCAAGATGGCGAACGGCGAAATTGCCGTTTGTCGAAAATAATGATGTTGTTTGGCACAACAGTTGTTTTGTTTACTTGGATTTATCATCACAAGACAGTTTGTTAATCAGAAATTCAAAAATGTGTACTTGTAAATTTTGTTGTTCTTACCCTTTGACATAATTAAAATTACGACGAGTATCACACTTCAAACCTGGACTAAATAGTTCAGAAGAAAAATGCACTTCTTTGGAATATCGTTTATTTTCCCTGCGCACAAACATCATTTTTGTCTCGCGGAAAACTGTTACGCAATATAATTTTATACTTGACGCTGTACCTTGAAGCAGTAAGTGAACCGTAGTAGTGTAGACGTAGCACCTGAAACCGACAAGTGGTGTCAATAAAATACGCTTACCTTGAGCTTAGGACATAATCTCATTTTCTCCTCTTGAGGAATGGTATTTGTAACAACAACAGCCTCGATTTCAGCCTCATCAATTCTGCTCAAAGCTGGTCCAGATAATATTCCATGTGTCAAAATTGCGAATATTATTTTGGCTCCGGCATCTTTTAACCTAGAAAGAAAAAAATACAACACTTGCAATGTCTAAAGTCAACTTTGGCTTAATCAATTTTAGCGGCAGTGTCCCTGAGGCCATGTCCACAATAAAGTTTTATGTACAAAAGTTTTCCGTACACACTATTTTCGAATCGTTTTCGCCATCCACATTAAAAGGCCAAAACGACCAAGAACAAAGGCCGTGGGTGACTGGAACCCAGATCACATGATCGTCGTGACGTCAACCTTTTCGAAAAGCTTTGTGTTCGTCGTTCACACTGGTGCAGAAACACGGCGTCTTCGAATGTCTCCACTCTGGAGAGCGTCTTTGAAGCGATCCGTTTTCGGTCACCGAAGACGCCGGATTAGCGTGGACGGAAGCCATAACCGTATCAAAAAGTCTCCGTTTTCGTTTGAAAACGGATTAGTGTGGACATGGCCTGAGTAGTACAAGTAGATCTTTAGGGTCGGCTAGAACATACTTCCTAGAAATAAATTGTCTGGGAACGCGGTGAGCATCAAAGAGGTTAACAATGAGCTGCAATTTATGTTGAGGGTGGCCTTGTTTTACATCATTATTAGGGACTTTAAGATCTACGACGCGGTTAACTCAACGACGCGGCCTTAAAAACGTTAAAAAGCAATGCATTTAAAAGAAGACCCGGTAAATTAACTTTAATTTCAAAACGCTCAAGTTCTTACTAAAACGACTGTAGTGTCAGCTGAAGTCAACGTTATATTTAAGAAACAGCTCTCGCTTCTCAGCGTGTTCGCGTCGTTCTGAAGACGTAAAAATTCTGAGAGTGGCGTTGTTCACAGAACGAGGACGGTATGGGATTACAAATTATTCATTCACTTTGTTTTCATTAAGAATTCTTTTGTTTTTAAGGCGCGTCATCGAAGCTTGCCGCGTCGTGGATCTTAAAGTCCCTATACAGCAACGCTGCTACTAGCTGATTGCTTCGTTATACCAAGAATACAATGTGTTCAGCAAACGTGAAAGTACACCAACGTGAACAAAAACTTAGAACAAAGACTTTGGCTGCGTTTCCACTTTCCAGATAATATATTTTCATGGACTATGGCTAGAAGAACTAGAGAATCTAGTAGGGGAGCGTGAAGGGTGTGTGCTGAAGTAAAGTTAATGATAAACTAAGAAATTTATAGTATACTAGCCTGTTATTTTACAAAACAAATAAAACATATCGCTCCTGTGCATATGTACTCTTATAAAGGTACATTTGACGTGATTTGAACACGAAAGAAGTATAAAGGCACTCGGCTATCGCCTCGTGCCTCTACTCAACTTCTTTCGTGTTCAAATGACGTCAAACGTGCCTTTATAAGAGTACATATGCACAGGAGCGATATGTTTTATTTGTTAATTAAAAGCGAAGTGGCTATAGGTCCGGTAACCGGAACTCGTTCAAGAAAAACTGGGGGTCCGGCAATCGGTTCCAGTACCAGCGCGGCCTGATGACTACGATTACACGTGTTTGTGTGTTGTCAATTTCGGATCTGTCAGTCAGGTTTGTCGATCAACAAAGCTTTTACGTTATGAAAATGTTTAGATTTATAAAGTAATCTTGAACCAAAGGTAAAAGCTCTGCTTACATTTATACCAAGCGTTTACTAAGACGTTTTTTGTCCGGGACCCTATATACTGATAAATGTAAGTGCTGCATATAGTTGTTTGCGATATGACAAAAGCAAAGCGAAAACCTTTGTGAGCTGCCAAAATTTTAGTAAAGACATGCTAACGTTTCGAGCAGAGATTTTTATCACAGTAAACGGTAATATGACAAATAATACAGTTGCCAGTGTTAGGACCCATAATTTTATTTTCGATACATAGCTAGTGCTCAGTGGTATTAAAACAGATATCTTCTTTACTTCGCTACGTCTCGCTACGTTTTAGGCCGCGTTGGTACTGGAACCGATTGCCGGACCTTTAGTTTTTCTTGAACGAGTTCCGGTTACTGCACCCATAGCCACTTCGATTAAAAATAGGCACGCAATGCGTACATGCGTCTACGTTTAGGGCTACATGCACCAGGAGGAGAATTGAGTCCAGTCAATCAGATCATGTGAATGGGCCTTTGGTTGCAATAATCCTCAAAGACACTGACAGGCAGTGTAAATGTGTAATTAATATAACAGAGGACATAGCAATATACCAAATCAGGAAATAGCCAATTTAATTTGCTAAAATACATATTAAGAACTTTTCAGAATGTTTGTTGATATTTGACTAGTTTAGCATGAGAATTTTCTACTATGTGTATACACATGCAGAAATAATACTGTCATAATAAGTTACATACTGGTTACATCCTGTCTGCATATCAATGCAGTCAACAACAGAGACAGATTCTTTGCCCTCACTGAAACTGGCAGATTTTTGACCTCGGTCAATTACATAAACAATGGATCCAGGATTTTCCTCAATGTTAGTTACATTCCTCAATAATAATGCAACATACGTACACGATATATAACAGACATTTGAACATTTGTCAAGCTCAATTACTAAGAAAAAGTTTTCGAGTCCCAGACAGGGCTTGAACCTGCAACCTTCTAATGACTGGCTAGGTGCTCTAACCATAACCATTCAGAGTGTCAGATGGAGAGCTACAGTAAGGTTGCAAATTCAAATTCATAGTCATAGCATTCCTAACTGGTAGCGTTTGCATATGAGATGTAGTTAAAGTGATCTGATGAGTTGTACATGTACATATACATGTAGTGCATGTGGTACATTTACGAGCTTAAATGTACTGCATGTGTATACTACACACACTTCACTTAATAATTTAAGTTTGTTTAGTTTGAGTTATGCGATAATTCACTACACAGATAACGTCTGATCAGAATGTCACCACTACCACATTGGTCCCTGTGCAACAACTGTCACAAGCTATGAACACATGTCAGTCAATATTTCTAAAACAGAAAACAAAAAAATCGGTCATTTAGGCAAGAATACTGTATATATAAGTATCTATGAAGCAAAAAAGTGTTATTAATAATAATCGTGGTAGGAGCATTTACTAAGAGTTTAATATTTGATTCCATTCTTGAAGAAATGGATTGCTTGGTTGGACTGCTTTATTTATAGCATATACAGTTGTACATTTAATAAAATATAAGCTTACAGTAGTGTATACTATTTTGACGCATATTAATGCGACAATGGCTTTTAGAGTATTAAAATCCCATAAAATGAATCAGGGTATCATTTCTATATTTATTTTTGAAACTATAAACTGTTTTGTCTGTAACTGTCGGGCTTCAATACAGTAACGTGCTTCAATACAGTAACCTTCACAGTAACCGTCGGGCTTCAATACAGTAACCTTCAATACAGGACAAAATGCTTTGAGTTAAAAGTAAAACAACTGCAAAAAGATATTTCCTTTTAAACAACTATTTCATGAGTCTGATGATATTGATATATACAACCTAAAAGATAGCCCAGTACAACAGGCAATTTACATCACGTTTCCCACAAGTTCCATAGAGATTAACGTTGATCAATGATGTGACACAATATAAGTTATAATCACTGCCTTACCTTGATAAAATCTCCCCGAAATCAAAAGAAACAACTCGTTTTCAATGACTCAATCGGTCGTAGACAGATGGACGAAGCAATGAAGCAGAAAGCACTCGAGGCCATATTCACTAAATCACATTACACACATAGCTACATCGGAAAACATCGGCGCACCTTCGCTTATGTTGGCTATGTAATTCGCTCCGAACGTTTCGCGCGCCGATGAATCTGATAGAGGAAAACCTATTACATCACAAAAGTGACAATACCCAGACGGTCAGATAGGTTTTTACGGGTACATAACGTCTACTGTTGCTATAGCAACGTAGACGCAAAAACGCAAGCATATGCTCGTAAAAGGGTAAAAAAAATTTGCCAGACCTTGTTTACAAAATTTCGTTAACACTTCTAGCCTTTTCAAAGGCTTCCGCGCGTTTTCATTCATATGAGCAGCAAGAACATAATAAAAATATCAATCTTCGTAAATTTTGTGAATTTCTAAGCTATAGTAATCGAAATACAAGCTTTCGAGTAAACAAATTACTTTTTATATTTCACTTCAGACTATACCCGTTCCGTGCACAAGCACACCGTGTGTTTACAATATTTCTCTGACGCTCATACGCTTTACATTGATTTTCACACACATTTAGTTGCATGGGCAGAAAGAGTATAGTCGAAATTCTACTCTTCGTAAAGTTTATGAGGTTCTTAGCTAAACTTTTCGAAATGTTAGCTTTCGATTAAACACTTTGCACATTGAGTGAGCGCTGGTGCATGACTCAGGCTCGCCCCTATTTTAATATTATGAATCATTCAATCAGTGATCGGAGCATGATACCAGATTCTGGTATCGTAGAACGGCGTCTTCAATAGTTTGTCCACAGGCTCTCTCCCTCGCCTCGCTCCATTTTCCTCCCGCTCCCAACCCGCTCCCTTCTCTCGCCCCCCACAGAGAGAGTCTGTTCACAGGCTAATTTACACTGGTATAACGCCAAAGCAAAAATATTGTTAAGATCTTACTTTTGACAGGCTAAACCCAATGTTCCACAGGTATCAGCCATATCATCAACTAAGATAGCAGTTTTGTCTGTTACATCACCAACTAACACCATACTTGCAACTTCGTTTGCTTTCTTTCTCTGTAAAATAAGAATAGTTTAAAAAATAAGAGATAACATTGGACACATTTGAACTACCACTCGTCTATCAGGGAGAAAGAAATTCTAGATGTTCTATATAATGCCTAACTCAGTGTACTGTGTACTGGATCAAGGTTAGTGGCAATAGTGTAATAATGCCAAAATACGAAGAAAAATCTATTTCTTTTAATTTTGAATAAAAAATTTTGATAAAAAGTATAAGTTTTTTTAAGCTACTTTTTTTATTTACCAAAAAACAGTGGCGTATGAAGCAAGTTGATCTTGGAGGGGTACAGCTTCAAAAGGGCACTTTGTTCAGGGGGTAGGACTTCAAAAGGACATTGGAACACATGTTTTATCATAAAAAGGGCACTTTTCTGTTGCAAAAAGGGCACTTCATGACAAAGTTGGGGGACACATGCCCCGTTTTCCCCCCGGTTCCTACACCCCTGGCAAAAAACGAACTTGTCCACTCCCATATTGTTTATATACTTTTGCATTTTACAAATACTGTAAATCATTTTCTATCAGTGCAAAAAAATCGAATTGAAATACGTTTTCTTACAACGTGAATCTTTTCTTGCGGGAATTTGATTTTTTTTTGCATCGATAGAAAGTAGTACTTTAATGTACGTAGAGTAGCCTTGCTTAAGAGTAGCATACCTCTTTGTGTATCAAAGCAAATTCCACATTTAAACGATCAGCAATTGAAGTTACTCTACAAAAATACAGAATCCCGTTAAGAATGGCATACAAATTTAACAACATGACCAGTTTTTCCTTTCAATACGACAAACCTCTTGGCACCACCAGCATCAGGGGATACAATGACTGATTCATTCCAGTTATTTACATTATCTCTAATCCATTTAAGAACTGCAGGTTCAGCATATAGATTGTCAACTGGAATATCAAAGAAACCCTAAAAATAGCAAATGATATTTTATGATACATGTAGATTCCTATAACACCAGTAACCTGAGCATCCTAATTTTAGCAGTAAAGCACTGGAATAGACTGTATTTGGCTAAAAAATAATTGTTACAGTACATACAATTGTGCAATAAAATTGACAATAATGGTCACTATAGGTTGAATCCTTGCCTGAGTATTACAAACATTTTCTGCGTGTTAGAAACATTTTCTGAGTATTGGCAATAATTTTCCAAAAAGAGGTGAAGACTGGTGATGGATTAGGAAGGCTAGGGTACTTGCAGGGATTGTTTGTAGGGACATATTTTCTGATTTGTAGCGTACTGTACTAAACACTGAAATTGTCCTACCAAACAATCCCCAAGAACACCAGTGCTCAATTCCCCAATTTGAGACTCATAATTACCTGAATTTGAGATGCATGAAGGTCCATTGTTATGATATGATCAGCACCAGCAACAGAAAGCATGTTGGCAACTAGTTTGGCAGATATTGGCGCCCGACTCTGTTGTAAAACAAAAAAAAGAACTTCTTAAGCCCTGTTTACACGGCCAAAATTTAAAATGTCCGTGTAAACAGATCGGCGTAAATTAATCGCGATTAGTTTGCACCACCTCAAGGAGGTGGATTAAACTGAGCACGATCAGTTAATCGCGTTAGCTTGGCCGCGTAAACGCAACGGGATTGAAAAACGCTGGCTATTAATAAGGTGTTATTAATACGATAAAATGCATTTTTTTGCCCTGCTGTAGAAGCTTCCATCTCGCTATTCTTTGTTCCTTTGTTTCTTTCTTTCTTTTAGCTATTACTATTTCTCGTGTACCAATGTCTTCCGTTGTTCTTTGACGCACGCTACCCATACGAAGCTTCCAAAACCAAAAATGTAGCTCGTCCGCCATGTTGAATAATGGTGTACGTGTTTTAGTAAGTACGCTTAACTTAAGCGTGCTTAAATTTTGGCCGTCTCAATTTTGGGTCAACATTATATAGGCTGGCTCTAGTTAT
Source organism: Corallium rubrum (assembly GCA_964035015.1). NCBI lineage: Eukaryota > Metazoa > Cnidaria > Anthozoa > Scleralcyonacea > Coralliidae > Corallium > Corallium rubrum. Next base: position 94,666,943 of record OZ035997.1, read on the forward strand.
ATTAAGTATTAAGTATGACATACTGTACTTTCATGCATGTACACTACCGTAAAGCCCGTTCTCCACTAGGCGAATTTGTTCGCGCGAAGCAAATTCTCCGGCAATATGATTGGCAAGTAAGAAAATTGGCGCGAAAACTAGCAGCACCAACCAATTACATTGCATGAACGGGTATTTCGATTCGATTCGTGCGAACAAATTCGCCCAGTGGAGAACGGGCTTAAGTCGTACAGTATAAAAAATAGATATCAATAAAAGTGCCCTTTGACGGGAGTTTGCCCCTCTTGCCCTTTTATCGTTCCGGCGTCCCTGATCATAAAACCGAATTTCTTGACCAGACCATATATTTTATTTGAATATATGGACACTACTGTATCTGTATGCGACTGTCCGATGACAATTTGGTTTTGTTCTGACATTTGCCAAATTTGGTTGGACATTGTCCAATGTCCAACAGTAATTTGCAGCCCTGAAAGTCTAAGTAGTGAGTCACAAGTTAAGTCATGTCACAAGTCATTTTTAAGTCAAGTCTAAGTCATTCCCTCTAAGTTTAGCAATGGTTGTTAATGAACAAAATTATTCTATCTGATATCAAACTTCTCCTTTTGACAACAAAAATTGAAATAGTGGTATATACATTTACTACTGCTAGGTTACCTTAACTTACCATGTATGCATGTACATGTAATTTTTTTATGTATTTAACGATCAGCTATTTACTAAGCTAATTTTTTAACTAAACTAAAAGTAAGTACAACAACGTTCATACCTTTATTCAAAAACCCGTACGAATGTCGATTCACGGATCGGACATGCAAGGTGTTTTTCTTTTTCTTTCGAAAAACACTACTTCCAAAATGGTTGATAATAATCATGAATTGTAAAGTAATGTATATATTTAAGATTGAAAATCAGACTAAAAAATGTATATTTTTATCAACAGGAATTAAACTACAAAATGTTTTGTCGCGTCATTTGCGCCATATATTAAATAAATGCACTTTATAGATGGCTAAGCGCTTTAAAAGATTCTCCTATATCAGGGGTGTCGAAGCTCAAATGCGCAAGTTAGACCATATGAAACACTTTGCGTAGTATTTGGCGTAGTATTTGACAAGTATATTCTTAAAACCCAAATGGCACTTAATTCCGCACCCTTGCCCCTCCTGGCAAAAGACAGGAGGGACGACCGCCTTCCGGCGTCCCTGTTTATGACGTTGAAAGAGAAACTTCAAACTTCCCTTTTTGTGAGAAAAAGTCTGATTTAATAATAATAATATTTAATATTTATAATGCGCAAATTTACATGCTAATATATGATCAAATGCGCACATTTCCTTTCGTAATTCTATCGACTAGATTGAGCATGTTTGAATTTTAAATCCTCCGTAACTGAATCGGTCTTCTGAGAGGAACTGATGCAGACTTAAGTTTAGAATTTAGTAGTTTTCTCTGGTACCCCCAGAAGGTCTCTACGATCTTGATATCTCCCGTTTTGTTACTTTTTCTTCTATCCGCTCGTCTCGCACTCGTTCAAGCCAATCCTTGTACTGTAGGACTTCTCATTTTAGAAACTCTTTTTTCAACAGAATTGTCTTTCTCTGGAACAATCTCTCTCCGATAGTTCGCAATAGTACTTCTGTTTCCATTTTTAAACATGAACTTTATATTCACTACTCTTCTAAGTTAGACTCCAATTTCGATGTTAATAGACTGCGCACCTGGAAAAGTTTCTGTTCTAAATGTCGTTCTTTCAATCCAAGTTGTTGCTCTTAATTATGTAACTTGTGTATTAGTTTTTTTTTGGTTTTTTTTATCGTGTGTTTACTTAACGTTTATTATGTAATTTTTTTTCTTGGGTTCTGGGACTCGTGTCCTGTTGGTCATTCCTTCAATCATGTTCAAGTATTGCATTCTCTATTTACTGTATATTTGCATTCTTGCATGGTTGTAAAGTTAATAAAAAAAAAATTAAAATCAAGAGGAAAACCCTCAGTCATGCACCAAAGAGTTAAACAATGTATGTTACGTCTAACACGCGCGTGACGCTCGGAAACCGGCTCACGACCAAATTATGTCTGACCAAATTTTAGTAATGTCTGACCCAGATTGGATATGGATCAGACACCTGTCCTGTCAAGAAAAAATATTAATTTGCAGCCCAACTTAACTTGGACTTGCAAAAAAGGACCTGCTGCAACACAAGTTAAAAGTAAAGTTCCCTTAAATTGTAATACACTTCTGGAAAATTGTGTTAATTCGAACAAAATGACTTACGATTGTGTTTTACCCAAATGCTATTAGGGTCAGCCATGTCACACAAAGGCTTTCAGGGTAAAACCAAAACCCAGGAAGACTAAGGTGTTATTTTTCTTGGCTTTTCTATCTCCTTTTGCAAATGTGTTTCCATCTCTTCATGGACTTCATGATGCTTTAAAACCTTTGAAACACCAGATCATGTAACTTTGATTCCTTTACCTCCTAACTCAGCGAGATAATTCGTCTTTGTGTGTACAGTAGAGTAGTCGTCAAAAATCTTGCTTGCATGTTGAATTTGAATGAGGAGGCAAGAGTAATCAACTGGTCATAGTATAATACACAATCATGCTCCATTGAAATGGGATCATGTTTTACTCAATGTAAGATCGTGTTTTACTCCAGTCTTGCCTGGAAAGGCACTCGATCAATCGCGCGTAGCAAACGGCTCAAAATACGTATGACATTTGATCGCACGCTTGCATTTAAAAATATTCTAATTTCAATGGCATTTCTTGAAATATAGTTTCTTAAAACGTACTATTCCTCTGAAACTTTAACACTTATACTTTTTACTTAAAACATAAACATCCACTTGTTTGCTTGGTTATGTATTTCCGAGTCCAATTTTATAGTTTGTCTTGGATTTTAATTGTTAGAGTGTTGGTCAGAACTTGGTCACATTAGCTATTAAGCCTGTTTCCCACGAGGCGGAAATTTTCTTTGTCTTGTGATTTCTCTCGGGTGGAACTAATTAGAAAAGATAAAGAAAAATTCCGCTCCGCGCGCAAAATTCCGCCTAGTGGAAAATCGGCTTTAATCAGATTTTACTGATCCCGCCACAATGTACAGTACATTTCATATTTTCATTGTTTTGATTATGATTGCAATTTTGCAAACTATTTGACTGGGTTTTTTACCTTTTAAATCGACGTCATGTTGATACTGTCAAGCTAGTGTAATCTCTCATTAAATAAAGTCACTAAGGCACTATAACTGCTGTAAATATAACTAACTTACAAAATTGGAAAAAGGCGCTTTTCAAACCTAAAGCCTGGTTCTCATATGTCGCCGATCGTCGGCGATTTGTGATTTAGATGCATGTTAAAACGGGAAGTGCAGCAGCATGTTAAGTAATAATGAACAATGCAGAAAAGTAGTGCTTTTATTCTTTTACTTAACATGCATCTACTGTAAATCATGGGTCGGCGACGATCGGCGACATATGAGAACCAGGCTTAAACAAACTTACTAACGAGTTTGCATTTTAAGCGTAAATATCCAATGGAAATTAAATAAACAACGAAAGATAAAACAGTATGTGGCAACGCCATAGTTATAATACACCTGACCTGGTGTCTGGCTCAGATTTAGTAGGCGTGTGAAAACAAGCACCTTGAGTGTCCAAGGAGTGCTTTTTATAGAGCGTGTCTGTTTTACTCCAGGCAAGGCCAGGTTTACTCAAAAGCTCGTGCTTGGGGGAAAACACAAATAGAATCATGGTGCAAATGCTATCCCATTACACTTCACAAATCATGGTGCCTAAACACAAATTCAAATACAAAACTCAATCTGTACTGTAACTCTTTGGCTCCCAGAGTGGCTGCAAAATTTGAGCACCAATTTGTTATTTTACTCAATTTTACCAAGAAGCCAGCGCTAGCTGGGAACCAAAAAAGAAAAGAAACCCATGCAGAAACCATGTTGCCAATAAGGATGCCAACTACTGTATCCAACCAACATGAGCCAAATAACGTGCTAAATGCAGTTTTGGTTAAGAACTAGGCTAGGATTAGGTTTGAAGTGCATCAGCATCACCAAATGATAGAGTTCATAATCCCATTGTCCAATTAGCAACCCCATTGACAACAAAGCCACCAATATAAGCCTACATGTATCGGTCAGGTCAGGTCAGAGATCTGCTACTGGTACTATGTACCCCAGTACAACCTGCCGCATAGTCGGGCCGTCGGCGACTAAACCGGCAACCCCTCCAGGCTCGCCTGGAGAGGAGGGTGAGTGGACACCCGGTTAGGACTAAAAACAAGACCTACAAAGGGCGGATGAGCTCCCTTGGAGCCAACGGCCATCCACTGCAGCTGAACTTGTCCTCCAGTCGTCGAGGTATCCTTGCCACTGGAATCAGGGCAAGTGATGTCAAGGATTGTGGGAACTTCGTCGTGCAACTTTGTACTCACGTTAAAAATTCACGCACAGCTTCTATTGGAAAACAACGAAAGCCCTGCGGCGATTGGTAAGCAGCGACGGGAGCAGGATTGTGAAGTCTGGAAGCTTTTAGTTGCAAACCAGCACGTAGGTGGTGGAGGTCAAGTTACAGTCGCGCTGCTCTTGGATTTGGAAACAGAAGAGTAGTTCGGTAGTAGCCTCCATGTCTGAGCAGCCCTTTTCAGGAGCCACTCTGCTCACCCCACAAGGGGAAGGGGTTAGAAAAGGTATCCCAAACATAGTCTGTTTCCTTACACTCCTGGCTGGGGAACCGCACCCAGCGGGATCACCTCTACGCGGTCGAAAACAAAGAAAACAAAGAAAGCAACAACTACATTTTGGTACATGGAATGTAAGAACTCTGATGGATAATGAACGTAGTGAGAGACCCGAGAGACGAACGGCTTTCGTTGCTCGAGAGCTTCGCCTGTATGGCATTGACATTGCGGCGCTTCAAGAGACCCGTCGCGCCGGTGAAGGACAACTGACAGAAACAGGGGCAGGATACACTTTCTTCTGGAAGGGGAAAGAGGAGAACGAACAAAGAATTCATGGTGTTGGTTTTGCCATCAAGAATGAGCTGGTCAGGAACCTGGAGGAGCTCCCGGTTGGTGTCAACGAGCGTCTGATGACGCTCCGTATCAAGCTCAACTCCAACCAACAAGCGACAGTGATCTCCGCATATGCGCCAACCCTGTTGGCTGAACCAGAAGATAAAGAGATATTCTACTCCACACTTGACTCTGTGCTATCACAGGTACCACGCAACCACAAGATCATTCTCCTTGGAGACTTCAACGCTCGTGTTGGCAGAGATCACTCAGTGTGGGGAAATGTTATTGGAAAGGAGGGGGTAGGCAACGCTAACTCCAACGGGGTCCAGCTCCTGACCAAATGCGCGGAGCACCAGCTGGTGATCACAAACACCCTCTTCCGACAGAAGAATAGGAATAAGACATCATGGAGACATCCCAGATCACGTCATTGGCACATGATAGATTATGTCATTATACGTAGTCGTGACAGAAAAGACGTTCTTATCACCAAAACAATGACGTCATCGGATGAGTGCTGGACCGATCATAGGCTCGTACGATCCACCATGTCCTTTGTCCTCCGCCCAAAACAGAGAAAGGCAGAGAAACAGAAGAGGCCCAAGTATAACTTAGGGCAACTCGATCTGCCTGAGAAACGAGTTGAGTTCCAGACAAAAATGAGTGAAGCGCTGCTGAATGTAGAAAACACCAATGTGGGGTGTCTCTGGCATGGTTTGAAGACTGCCATCAAAACAACATGCGATGAGACACTGGGTACTCAGAAGCGACACCATGAGGACTGGTTTGATGACAATGACGCAGAGGTGGAGCAGATGATCGCTGAGAAACGTAGGAGATTCTCTGTTTGGCAGAACGACATCAGGAATGAAGAAAAGAAACAGCAATATCACGAAATGAGATCAGAAGTCCAGCACCGGGTTCGTGAGATAAAAAACAACTGGTGGGAGCAGAAGGCTTTGGAGATGCAAGCCCTATACGACACCAACAACAGCAGAGCCTTTTTCACATCTATTAGAAAGATCTATGGGCCAACATCCCAGGGTGTTAGGCCGGTTGTTGGCAAGGATGGCACTCTTCACAAGGACATGGCTGGTATCCGCGAGAGGTGGAGAGAGCACTTCTGTGAGTTGCTCAATCAGAACCCCTCTGTAGACAATTCTGAAGTGGAGAAACTGCCTCAACTTCCGATAAAGATTCATCTTGATGAACCACCGACACCTGAGGAGGTTTCCACGGCTATCTGTGCCATGAAGAATGGCAAAGCTGTTGGTCCAGATGGTATCCCGGCAGAAGTATACAAGGCGGCGGGCTCGGACCTTGCAGAGAAGCTGCATGTTTTCTTCACTCGGATCTGGGAAGAGGAAGTTATCCCCAGTGATCTTCGAGACGCTTTGATTGTCACCATATTTAAGAAAGGTGAGAAGACAAGCTGTGGAAACTATCGAGGCATCTCCCTGCTCTCGATAGCTGGAAAGATCCTCGCTCGCATTCTCGCATGCCGTCTCACCCCTATCGCCGAAGAGGTCCTTCCGGAGTCGCAATGTGGTTTCAGACCAGCACGTGGGACTGTTGACATGATATTCTCGGCACGACAGATTCAAGAAAAGTGCAGAGAACAGCATAGAGACCTCTACATGGCTTTCATCGATCTAACCAAGGCGTTTGATTCCGTGGACCGGCCTACGCTGTGGAGAGTGCTGTCTAGAATCGGCTGTCCTGAGAAACACATAAAAATATTCCGGCTACTGCATGACAACATGTCTGCATCAGTTCTGATTGATGGCGAGTCTACCGAAAGTTTTGAAGTGAAGACCGGAGTTAAGCAGGGATGTGTCATAGCCCCAGCACTCTTCCCGATATTCATCTCCGCTGTACTATACTTGGTGAAGGAGAGACTACCCCAAGGCATAGATATGCAATACCGGATGGACGGCAAGCTCTTCAACCTACGACGACTGAGGGCTAAGGCGTTGACTACTCACACGACCGTGCTTGAGCTCCAATACGCCGATGACAATGCCATAGTGGCCCACACAGAGGAGGACCTTCAAACAGCCATGGATGCTTTCAGCCATGCCTACAACGCGCTAGGCCTCACACTTAATGCTCGGAAGACAAAGGTTCTATTCCAACCATCACCTGACAACACACATGAACGACAACAGCCAGAGATCACAGCTGGTGAGCAGTGCCTTAGCTCTGTCGACCATTTTACATATCTTGGTAGCTGCCTGTCAAGTAAGGCAGACCTAGACGCTGAAATACAAGTCCGTCTGAATTCAGCTAGTGGTGCCTTCGGACGACTCAGAGCCCGAGTGTTTGATAACAGGAACATCTACACCAATACCAAGACAAAGGTCTACAAAGCCATAATCCTGCCAACCCTATTATATGGTTCAGAAGCTTGGACCACCTACAGTCGCCACCTCAAAAGTCTTGAGAAATACCATCAGCGATGTCTCCGCCGTATACTTAACATCAAATGGCAGGACAGACGAACCAACAGTAGTGTTTTGGAAGAGGCCAATGTCACAAGCATTGAGTCCATCGACCATCATCATCAAGAACCAACTTCGTTGGGCTGGTCACATTGTGCGTATGCCCATGTCCAGGCTTCCCAAGAAGATCCTGTATGGTGAGCTGACCAATGGGAAGCGAATCCAAGGTGGTCAACGAAAGCGTTTCAAGGACAACTTGAAACACAACCTAAAGCAATGTGCTATTAACACCGAGGACTGGGAGCAACAGGCCAGCAACAGACCTGGCTGGAGACACGCCATCCACACTGGTGCAGCGCACAGTGAGCAACAGAGGAAGGAGCACAGTGAGAGACTCCGGTCAGCAAGAAAAGTGAGACAACAACAGGCTGTCAGCACAGCTCCAACCTCTACAGAGTTCAGATGCCCCATCTGTCTACGAATTTGCCTTTCAAGAATCGGACTCCATAGTCATCAACGAACTCATAAACAATGAACACTGACATCACATATTTTTAACAAGTAGACATCTTACCCGGTTCGAGGGATAGCCAACAACATGTACACTGTAGTAGCAGCAGCATGGGGAGGACATGTCCCCCCAGTTCTCTCCAAGGTTGATTTTCCAATTCATCCAAATACAAGGAAAAAAGTGCATGTGTCAGGGGGGAGGGGATAAGTTGAATCTAGATCTCTCTTGATTTTTTGACAGTATTTTGTAAATAATATGAAAAGTACTATAATTATATAAAGACCTTAAATGTGTAATCTTTTGTGTTTTCTATAATGTTTTATAGGCCAGTTGCACAATGTTGCACGTGCCATGTGCATAAAAATATTACACGGCCAATATAAAATGAAATTTAACTATTTTCAAAGATAGAAATAATTCTTGATGCTAATATCTTCAGAAATTGTTGAATTTCTTTCATTTACCACATTTGTTATGCATAGTCCACCAAAATTATGCCTGTGGTCTGCCAAAATGATGTGTGTGCATGATAGAGATGAGCCAATTAATCAGAAACTAATCTGCAAAGCCGATTAATCAGCCAATTTAAAATAATCAGCAATCAGTCAATTATTGCATAATAATCAGCAAAATAATCGGTGCATGTATTAAATTAAGCTTTTCATGAATGATGCAAACACATACCACAAGTCCGTAACTGCATAAGCCGAAACACAATAGTCCTTACATGTATTTCACAATGATTACAGAGTGTTTCCATAATTCTTGATGGAAGAGTTCCGAAGTTCGTTTGTTACTTCGGATGTTTGCCACAAAGTTTACGGACTTCGGAAATTCGTTACATATACAGTAGCAGCCGATCAAATAGCGAGCATCAAAACAAAGTTGCAATATTTGAAGCCAACTTCAGAAACAATGAACCAGAACTTCAGAACTCTTCGTCAAAAGATTTGTGAAATGCTTTGAAAAATTTTAAAACCAACACGAGAAAATGGGAAAAAATATTCAAAATACAGTGATTACTGATTACTAAACAAAACAAAACAGGAATCAAAATACAGTGATTACTGATTACTAAACAAAACAAAACAAAACAAAACAAAACAAAACAAAACAAAACAAAACAAAACAAAACAAAACAAAACAAAACAAAACAAAACAAAACAAAACAAAACAGGAATCATCAAACAAGCACTTTCACTTGAGGCACTTCCAATGCCAGCCACAAAGTTAAAGAAGAGATCAACACCTTTCTCACCCTTTGTGGCAGGCAAAGAAACATGTTTATCCCAACTTGTTTAAAGTTGTGCTGAAGTATCTGAGCCCTCCCAGTTCAAGTGTTTATTCAGAGCATGTGTTTAGCGAGGCATGGAACATTTCCACGGACAAACGAAACAGGCTAGCACTACATAAAGCAGATATTTTCTTGTTACATCACAATTTGCCAAAATTGAACCTTGATTATTAATAATAATAATAATAATAATAATATAATTTTATTTAATGAGGGTAACACATGACCACAGCAAAAATGCTGATAAACTTGTGGCCCACGGTTTTGCAATGTGTGTGTGTCAGAATTGAGTATACTGGTTTCTGTTTTATAAACATATTAAATATTGGGTCATTCCAGACAAGATCCATACCTCCCCCACAGGGGAAATTTGTGCTATCCGGGGAGGAAAGGGGGGTAAATCTACTTCTGATAATAGTAAAACGTACCAGGACATCTGAAGGGGGGAGGGGGTCAACTTCACATTCCTTCCGTGGGGGAGGTGTGGATGTTTTCTGGAATGACCCATTATAACAATTGTTGTATTACAAAGATTTGTCTCATTTTTTGAATATTTTTTTTGCAATTCTTCTCTGATAATAGTGTAGTGCAGATCAAAATTGATTCTGAAAACATGCAAAACTAATCATCACGAAACATTTCTGTTATATTTCAAAAATCTTGCTTGCAGTTTAGCAATCCCAACATTGCAAAATTGCACAGGGACTGGTAACAGTGGTGTGGCGGCAAGTTTCAGTCTGGGGTGGCCAGATTAGCTTTAGCCACAATTTTTGTTTTAAAACAACTCAATATACTGTATAATATTACAAGAAACAACGGCTTCTCCAAAGACACCGCCAATGCTTTGCGAGCACCGAAGTAGTGCAAAACCTCTAGGGAGGTCTGGGGCCCCCTCCAGAAAATTTTGAAATCTAGAGTCTCTGATATGCCATTTCCTGCATTTTGGAGTGAGATTTTACAGAATTCTGAAGATTATAAAACATCATAGAAAACACAAAAGATTAGTGACACATTTCAGATCTTTATATCCCCCCAACATTTCTCTAATTTGGATGAATTGGAAAATCAACCTTGGGGGGAACTGGGGGGAGACATGTCCACCCCAGTCCTTCCCATGGTGTTGCCACTGGGCAACCTCGTCCCCAGGGCCATTTGTGGGGGCTGGGCCAAGATGGCGGCCAAAAACAAAATGGCGGAACAAATGGCCCTGGTGGAGGCTAGCTCAAAATGCGCAGTATATTGCGCATTTTATTAACTAGAACTCAGTTCTTTACACAGTAATTATACCTAATTACACCTAATTATTGCATGGTTTAAAATATAATTTCCCGTGCCGTGTGCAGGAACAGCCGACAAGGTCAAAATACAATTTTTTTGAAAAAATACAAAATCAAACCGTCTGATTTACGCCATAAGCTCTTGACCAATCAGAGGCTGAGATAGCCTAGCCTCCACCAGGGCCATTTGTTCCCGCCATCTTGGCCCAGTTCCCTACAAATGGCCCTGGGTACGAGGTTGGCCACTGGGTTCTCTACATTATACTTTTAGTACAGCAGTAATGCAGCATTAATGAGGACTACTTCATGTCAGCTTCGATGTAGATTTTTCTAGTTGTACTACGATCTATTCTGGCAAAGGCACAGATTCTAAATATTAATTTTGCCCTTGCTAGTTTTAGCACCCCTGCTGCAACCCCAGCAAGGGGGCCTTGGCCCCCTCGGCCCCCCTTGCCACCACACCATTGACTGGTAACCAACAACGTAGCACTAATCGGCATATGCCAATTAATCATCCAATTATTTGTATTGATCAGCCACCAAATAATCAGCGTTAGCAATCGGCAATTTTCATAATCGGCTCATCTATAGTGCATGATCATGCAACTCATGTATAATCTTCAGAATTGTGTAAAATCTCCCTTCAAAATGCAGGAAATGGCATTTCAGAGACTCTAGATTTCAAAATCTCCTGAGAGGTATATCCCCAACCCCTCCTAGAGATTTGTCGAGGTCATGCCTTCGGCCCTCGCATTAACCCCCCTACTTGTCACACCCTGGTGCTGCATTTAAGATGACTATACCTTGTCTTTCTTGTCTTGCCTTGCATAAGGAAAGCACGGAATAACGGCAGTGACTCTTTCAGCTGAGGCTATCTTACATGCATTGATTAAAATAAGAAGTTCCATCAAATTATCATTGATATCCCCACATCCACTTTGGATAATAAACACATCCTCTCCACGTACTGACTCACCCACTTCAACACTGTAATATAAAGTATTGAAAGTCAAAAATGTTACTTAAAAATATTAAAATAAATAAAATGTAAAGTCTGAAGAAAAGGGATTTGACACTATAAAACTTATCAACACGTGGTTGCCTGTTTGGCAGGAAGACTTCATTTATAAATACCTTGTTTCCTTGTTTGAGAACTTTTTCAACGTACTTCGTCCCAAGCTGATTCCCAGTCGTTCACAGATAAGTTTGGCAAGTTCAGGATGTGAGCTACCACCAAACACTTTGATATTTGGCATTCTGTTGACGAATATCAAATTGGAAATATACAAAATACCTTTTCACTCCTCTAGCCACTGCCTTTAGCACAATGATTGACGTTGGGCTGCTACTTCCAAGAAAGATTATGATATACTGTTTCAGCAACTAGATATTTTTTAAGTCCTGTGAAAATAGTATACTCAAAAGCAGCAAAGCAGTAAAAATTGCGCCAAATGATGCGCCAAATGAACAAAAATTACAGGAATATGATATTCCATGCGGGATAACGAAGGAATGGAGGGATATATTAGGATTGTAATGGCTGAAATGCTACGTGACTGTCGTGACAGTGGTACGTGATCTGTATATATTCCAGAAAAATAAAGAGATAAAACCTCCCCCCGACACTTTTCAGGTTAGGGTTAGGGTTACCCCCGGGAAATTCACATTTTTGAGATTAGGGTTAGGGGTTCGGGGGGGGGGGGGGCGGAGGGTTTCATTAATAACCTTCTTTATTAAAGATTTCCAGTAACTTACTGGATACAATATGTGTATATAATATCTATTATCATTCATTTCCTTTCTATCCCGCATTCTGATTGGTTAATGTACCTGCAAATAACTGAGTGCAAATAATTTTCTGCAAGCAAATAATTTTATGAGCATGCGCACTAGCGATAACGCTGCTGACGGCAAACAATTTTCGTAAACATGGCGGCTAGTTCTTCAGCTATCCGAGGAAATAATCGAGCGCGCGTATTTGGAAGCATCCTTAACGACAATGTACTTCAGAAAAGAAATAGTGAAAAGGAAGTTTTAGTGAGACAAAAAGCAAGAATCGTGCCAACAAAAAGTAAGTTTTACGAAGATTTTAGTATGCCGAAGACAGTCTTAGACAGAGAGAAGAGTGGCGATCTCTTACTTCAGGCATTTCAGATTTTTAACTATTTTATGAATGATAAATCAATTATTGAACTCGTCTATCGCAAAATATCATGATTTGTCAGTGTCTCGCTACTAATTATTTGCCTCTGCCTTCGGCATCGGCAAATAACTAGTACTCTCTTAATTCAAACGATTGAAATTTCAATCTATTCGATTGAATTTTCAATCTTCTTCGGACTGTTTCTAGGGACCAAACGTTTACGATTGAAAATCACTCTTTTGCTCGATTGAAAAAAAATCACTCTAAAAAGATTTATTTTTCAATCTTTTTTCAATCTTTTTTGACTGAAAAATCGAGTAAATTTAAATTCACTCTTTGTTGCGATTGAAATCTTTTCACTCTAATAGACTGATTATTTTTCAATCTTTACGATTTTCAATCTTTTTTCAATCTTGAGTAGACTGGTATTAGGGACCAAACGTCTCCGATTGAAAATCATTCTTTTTTTGGATTGAAAATTTTCAATCTAAGATAAATTGAAAATTTCACTCTATTAGACTAGATTCTTCAATCTAATAGACTGACTTTTTCAATCTTGAATATAGGATTGATAGCTTTCTCAATCTAAAACAGATTGAAAAAAAACACATAATAAACATCTAAAGAACATAAAGCAAACAATTTAAAAACATATGGTGATATTTATAATTTATTTTTTACAACGTACTAAAATCAAGCATATACTAAACAATCCAAAACCATGCACTTGTATTCTTTATACATAGATACTAGTCACTTGTTAGTTGTGACCTATATATATAAATGTACCGTTGGTCAAAATTGTGTTTCGAATAATCTATATACTTGCTTTAGCTGGCTCTCTCACCACATGCTAACATCCACTTGCCCTAGTGTACAACATACAACCGGTCGACTGGCAGTGGCCTAAATGTATCTGTGTACTAGAACCACCTGACATCCAACAAGGGACCAGGCATGGTGCCTAAACCAGCCGCGATATGCAAGAGTACTGCGGGGTGGAGGCGCACCAATGCTGGGCAGTTATAAAAGTTGCAGCTCATTGGAGGGATCAAGCGCCTCGTAAGACTTTCAAGCGAGCAAGTATATGCGAAGACAATTTGTATATATTTACCATGCATGTATTTTGCATTTTTGACCATGATACATAAGAAAAATTGCATGCTGGACAACCTGTTTGAACGTACGTTTAGCTATGTATGTAATGAACATATATTATATGCCTGCATGCTCAAACTGCAAGTAATTACAATTTGACATCTCTACAAGAGGAACCAAGAGCTCTAACTGTTGGCCCTGTTTGAGATGGCTTTAATACCCCATAAATCATAGATGCCACAAACTCCCAAAATTGAGCAAGTGGTGGGGCATACTCTACGTTAAAAACATAATGGGACTTAAAAAGCATATCCACGCTTTTAACGATATCTTGCCCACATGAAACAATCAAACGATCCAAAACAAGAAAAAAATGTTCTGGATTTTCTTGTGGGCCTGTTGAAATGAGAAATGGCTGGGTATACAGCTCATCTTTTTCTTGAGCCGCCGCCTCAACATCAGTACCACTCTAAAACATATAGCAAAAAAGCTAATTAGACGCGCGATCCCAAAATTTGCGCTTGACGTTAAAAGTAAATAAAAAAGCAAAATCACAGAAGCAAAGGCGGCAGTTTTTACGGCCCTAAAAACATACAAAATCTTCGTAATGTATGTATGATCACTTAATTATTTGGTCAGCTTTTCTTAACTTGTATGAGTGCTTATATGGATGAAGATTTGGCGATACGTATACGCAGTAAATTGCGTATTTACAGAAAAGTTTTATATCCTAATGGCCTGCTTGTAAAATGGCCCCTGTCTTACAATATACCTGTAACGGTTTCCTTTGTTCTTTCAGGGGAATATATTCAATAGCCCCTGGCAAAACAACAGATTTTAATATTCCCCTCTAAGGCTCTAACATTCCCCTCTACCGTTCCTCGCTATAATATTCTCCTCTAATATTCCCCTCTACCGTTCCTCGCTATAATATTCCCCTCTAATATTCCCCTCTAAGGCTCTAATATTCCCCTCTACCGTTCCTCGCTATAATATTATCCTCTAATCTTCCCATCTAATATCCCCCTCACCACTCCTTATCTTATGAAATCCTGTCAACCTCGCCATGTGAAAAATAAGTACGTTATTTTGAGGCCCCTCGGTGACATGTGTTTATTCAAATATGTGTGTAAATCACACATCCCTCGTGGCCTCAAAATAACTATACATACTGCATGCACATACCGGAACATTTTGCAATAAGTAAGAAAGAGCTCCATCTCTTGTTGCTGTAACACACGTTTTCCCTTTTTTTCTGTTGCTGCATGACTTGTGCAACATATATGCAAGTACATGCAATGCACAAAGGTCACCTATATATGCAATCATAAATAAAATTATATATACGTAGGCACCAGGACAATCAATTAGGATTAACAACTGATTTCCTGTTGCAATGCCAATATATATGTTGCACCAGGATAGCAAACGATTGCAACGCAAAAAATAACTCACAAATGTTGCACAAAAGTTTTATTCATAACAAAGCTTTTGCAACATTACGTGTAACATTCTAGAAAACAGTCCAACAACAGCTTCATGGAAGGCCAATTATTTGCATCGGAAAGACGTAATCAATTATCCATAACGTTGCAAAAACCTGCGCTATAGAATACAACTTCACAAAAGAATTACGTCTGTATTGATGAACTGAAGTTGTCGGATAACTTACTGTTTCTT
Organism: Corallium rubrum; assembly: GCA_964035015.1. Classification (NCBI taxonomy): domain Eukaryota; kingdom Metazoa; phylum Cnidaria; class Anthozoa; order Scleralcyonacea; family Coralliidae; genus Corallium; species Corallium rubrum. The sequence continues at coordinate 94,682,423 of OZ035997.1, forward strand.
TTATTGTTAATGAGCTGTTGGACAGCTGGATAATCCTGCTTGCCCAAAGCAATTATTCTCTGTTTGAAAAACGGTCCCCATTTTGTGACAAAGTTGTCACAGTTTTCCGGATAGAGCATTTGGAACTCCAAGTTGATCTATAAATAGATGACCACTGTATCAACATCTATGCGGTCAAACAAACGACGCGCAATCCCGAATCGGAAACATGCATTATAACAAACTATAACATTAATTAAGCAGTACTAAATTTCTATAATATAGACGTTTTAACGCCACAGACTAAGACGTCGTCTTAGTCTGTGAAGGCGATATCACGTCACAGCGTGTAAAGAACACGCTTTCGCCCACGGAAAATGTAATCTATTTGTTAAATATTTATTTATTTATTTATTTATTTATTTATTATTTATTTATTTATTTATTTATCTACTTATTTATTTACTTATTTATTTATTTATTTATTTATTTATTTATTTATTTATTTATTTATTTATTTATGTCTTATTTATTTATTTATTTATTTATTTACGTATGTATTTATTTATTTATTTATTTATTTGGAGAACTAAATAAACTTAGAGCTTTGATACATGAGTTTACAACAGGTAAAACGTACCAGATCTGGCATATCTTTAAATCTTGGGTATTCTGCGATAATGCTGGTAATTGTCAGTTGAGATTTCTTTATCGCAGCTCGTCTTCGCTTATGCGTGGCCTTGAAATATTCTACTAGTGTTGCCTGTTTGTCGTGGCTCGGTGGCGTATATTTCATCCAACAAATCTATAATAAAGAGAAAAAAATTATCAAAGATATGTTATCGTACAGACACTTATAAACTGTGCCACATAAATGCGCGCACCATCATTTGTACGTATTTAGTACATAAGTGTACGTCATTTTGCGTCAAACTTAACATTTAATTTTGAACTATTTTAATTCAAGACCGACTTTGATATAGGTGACAGAAAATAACAGGTCTATTAACCAGGGCCGCCGAGAGAAATTGACCGTATCGAAAAAGATGGCGACTTGTACATTTGACCACAATCCTTTGCGCATAATAAATATTGTTACAATTATCGAAAGCTAGGTCTTTAAAAAGATCAACTTTGGTAGGAATAAGTTCTTGCTTATTTAATCCATCTTAGCATGATAAACAATGTTTAATTGTTATTTGAGCTGATTTGAGGTCGCAAAGCATTGTGGTTAAATGTACCGCCGCCATCTTTTTCGGTATCGTCAATTGTGTGAGTTAGGGGGAGCTAATGACGTCACACCATAAGGTCGTGTCTAACGTATTCTCAATTGGTCCCCTGATCTTTACACCTGTTGGCCCTCATGTTTTCTTACGTCAAAAACTCAAATCTCAAAAATTTTAGGGGGCCCTTCTCAAGTTGGGGGCTAGGGGCAATTGCCCCCTCCTTCCCCCTCTCGGCGGCCCTTGGAGAAGTCATTTCAATTTGTGCGAGCATTAACAATAATAAGGAATTTGGGGGAATGGCCCCTGGTAATTTTAAAATATTAAAGGACCCTTGATTTGGTTTTCCTTGCAAAAACTTGATAATCAAATTTATAGTAAATTTAAATCTGAATTGTTCTGGTGGGTTTTAGAGTCTAAAACATTTATGAGCTACTTAAAGTTTGAAAAAAAGACTACCTTACCACATTCGACACTTCAAATTAAAGGTAAAAAGTAAAGTGGTGAAAAGTGGCGGGAGATGGCGCGCACTTGTCGCCACTTGAGCCGTCACAGAGTCACGTGACAATTACACGAGGCAATTTAGCGAAGGATTGAAACAATTTATACCAGACCATGCACGTTATGCACTGATGGACTGTATTTTAAAGGCTTTAAACAGTAGCAAGCCAAACAATAATAGTACCGTGCTGCATGTGCAACAGTGTTATTGTGGCTTAATTGAAAGTACCTATAACCTTATAAATGGATGGATTTGTATTTGCATTAATTGCGTACACCGCAATGAAAACAGTGAATTTGGTGACTCAAAGACCAACGAAAATTTCCAAACTTCTGAGGATTTATAGCGGATATACGACGTCTTCATATACACAAAGTAAAAGTCCTGGTAAGTAAACATGTATTTTCATTAGTTCATGATCAGTTTTAAATATTTATCAATTTATGTGCGTAGCACTGAATATCTATAAAACGTCGTCAAAGCGTATAGATTGAAATATGCACAGTCACAGACGTACTGTACAAGAACATGTCTGATTGTCTGTCGTATTTAATATATATCGCATTTTTTATGAATATTATTTTAACGGTATATGTGACCTGCACCATTACAACCAAGTGGGATAATTATGTCTATAGCAAGACGTGTGTCAGTCATGCTTCATCTTTTATTAATTTGAAATGCATTTCGGTGCACGTCAGTAATCTGAGCACGTGGCGAAATTGATTTAATGCAATGAGGAATACTTTTTCAAACACAACAGTAGAAGGCAATAGCTTTAACAGCTTAAATGACTTAATTTTAACTTATAGCAAATCAACTTTATAGTAATTGGTATAGTTTATTAAAATGTTCCAAACCTTCTCATTTAAATCTTGTATTTCATTCATGTCTTCATCATCTTCCAAAACTGTTTGTTCAGAGGAACATGTACTTGTAGTGGAACTACTTTCTTCTTTTTTCTGGCATTTTCTTTTACGCCTCCCTTCCTCTGGCCTTGCCGTCCTCATGTTTTTTAATCGGTATTCAATGAAACCATGTCCATTGTCATAAAAATGTTCCTGAATTAGAAAAAAATAAGAAGATAAAAGAGATAAAAGTGATGTTACTTAAAAATGCTAAAATTGAATAATTGCATGACATGATTGTATAAACTATATATCTTATGAGTCTTATAATTTACATACATATCCTTTCATCCCTGGAGTGTTGTCTTTACTTGTTGGGTACACATCGATGATTTCTCTTGCTAACAATGACTTCTGTTCTGAAGTAGGATACCTGCAAAGGGAATGAAAAAATGTGAACATATAAATATTAAGTGTGTAAATAGTCCCTGTAGCACATATTAAAAAATATTTTATTATAGTTTTGATAATTCTTGCTGTATACTGGTAAGCTGAAAGTACTTTACTAGCAGTAGTCTACAGTTGAATCCCTTCATTTCTGGAAACATGAGTGTACTTACAGGCCACATTTTTCCACTAAGGAAGATACAGCAATTTTAATAAGGGCTCTTCTTTGTTGGTTTGATAACATGCCTCCTCCATCTAAATGTTGGTCTATCTTCTCGCCATCAGGATGGTTTTTCATCACATCTTTAATGTTTAAGTCAATCTACATTAATTAATATGAACATAAATTATTATGATTTTGTTCAATTTTATCAAGCTCAAAGATTGCTTTAATAACATTTTAAATAAATTTACTTATACTCTTTGTTGGCTAAAAAGTATTAAACTTTTTTTTTTCTCTGGAGGTATTTAAAGGGATATGGCAATAAAAATTATTTTTGTCTAATTTGTAAGAACATCAAGAATAGTTATGAAGTGCGTTTACAAATTTTCATTAGATCTTTTATTTTTTAAGAAATTCGGCATTATTTGCGTACGAATACGCTCGCCATCCGCCATTTTGGATATGCATATCTATCGTCAGATATGCATGACGTCACAAGCAGGGTAAAATTTGTCTAAACATTTCTTAATTTCCTAGGTATTTTAATGCAAAATCTTAAGTATTTTGATCTGATATATTTCAAATTGAAACTCTAACAATGTAAAAGAATTTTAGCTGACATTTCGCTACTGACTGCAATTTTTACAATGTTTACCCTGCTTGTGACGTCACTTAATTAGATCTAATTGTGAAACAAGATGGCGGACGGCTTGTGTTTTTGTTCGCAAATATCTGAAAAAGTAAGCCAGCTAATGAAAATCTGTAAACGTACTTTCTAACTTTTCTACATATTCTTACAAATTGGACAAAAATAATTTTTATTGCCATATCCCTTTAATACCCTTATAATACCTGATGTCAGCATTGTTAAATTTTTTTTACTTTTATATATAGTATGTATATAATTTTTTCACATTTAAATATATATATATATATATATATATATATATATATATATATATATATAAAAGCTTCTAGGACAGCGTCGGCCACGGTTGAAATCCAAATATTACCAGGGTTAAGTCAAAAAGCCTGAAAAACAGAGAAAAATCTTCTCGACGTTTCGAGCGAAGGCCCTTCGTCAGGAGAAATTAGTAAGGAGAAATTAGTCAGGAGAAATTACTAATTTCTCCTGACGAAGGGCCTTCGCTCGAAACGTCGAGAAGATTTTTCTCTGTTTTTCAGGCCAACGTGACTTAACCCTATATATATATATATATATATATATATATATATATATATATATATATATATATATATATATATACAAATAATTGAATTAGGTAGAAATAACACTTGTTCTTAAAGAATTAAATAATAAAAAATCACACTTTATGTTTGGTGAAATATACATGCTAAATACCACTTGCTATTTTATCAAACATGCATGTGCATTGTTTTTTGTTACAATTCTTGTTGAACAGTGTTATTTCTTACATTGTTAATTAGAGGAACAACCTAATTACCATTTTGCTTGGTGTTTGGGTAAGTGTCCTTTTCCTTGGTACATTAGCACTTTCTGCTCTCTTTGGTCCATCATCTGTGGCAGCTGTATCCTGTTGATTGGATTCATCCTACACAAATTGTATGAAAGCACACCTTGAAGTATATTTTTGAAATTTGCTTGTTATTTTGACTATGCAGTAAAAATAAAATTTAATGGTCACACAGGATTAATTTTTACTACATTTAATTGTTATTTTTTATTTGTTGCCCAATTACTGGGATAATTAGTAACTGGCTATATAAGCAACTGACTTACCAAAACACCAGCTAATTTGAGTGGTTCTGGAGGTTTATTTAACTGCATCACAAGTAAACTTAATTTTCTCCTGGCACCAAATGACTGTATCCCAATAGTTTGGAGATCATGTTCTGTCAATGTGGGGAAAACTACCATATCTACTTCATTTTCTGAAAAGTATATAATGATAAATTACAGTAAAGTAAACACTGATATATAAATAGTTAATCTACTACATGTACATGATTATATGATTATTTAGTTCTAAGTTTATTGAAGTTTATTAAGTTTATTAATTAATTCTATGTTAATATAATTACATGTATAGGTAATAAAAAAATTAAGCCAATTAGTAATTTGAAAATTAAAAACAACAACATAGGAGTTCATAAAATCACAAAATATTACTATAGGAATTTAAGTTATTTATATAAAATATTAAAATGTGCTATAGCATATATTTTATGGAATATTCAGTGAGAAATTGGGACAGATTTTATTCTTTAGAAGTGCCATCTAATATATGATATTTTGTTTGATTTAAAAAAGGCTATGAAACACTTTATAGAGCCCCCAAATCCTAAATATAAGATTCTATAGAACATTTTAATTGTTAATTAGGCTGTATAAACTACAATTGTATTAATACCTGTAGACCTTTGACAACCTGTTGGCATTGCTTTGATGTTATAGTACACTGTCTCATGGTATTGTCTTGGTTTGGCTGTTCAAGTATTACTTCGTCAAAGTTTTTGCTAATTATTACCAATTATTTTTGGATATATAGTTAGTCTGTTTCAACACTGCCAGGTTAAGATCACATAAAATCACTCAACATCTGTAGTTGACATGTAATGACGTGAAACAAAGTGCTCCATAAGATAAGAGCTTACAGCATAGAAAGGAAAGGAAGAAAAAGAGAAAGGGTGAAAGAGAGAGTTGCAATAGATTATAAATAAGAAGTTATTCTACTATTTTATTCTTTATTTTGATAAATCTCTTATGAAAAAGTCTATAGGTGCCTAAAGGAAAAATTCCAATTGCCTATAAAAAACATACAGCTAGGTAACCTACAGCCTGGTACCCTGGGCCAATCAAAGAATGTGGGCCAGGTAACCACTAAAAACTTCTGCCTTCCTATTGGTTGAAATTGACCCCCTTTTAAATTGGCTATGAGTAAAACTGCAATCGTCATAAGTGGATTTTAAGCCTGATGATGTGAGAATGAGATTAGTGGTTACCTGGCCCATATTTCTTTTGAAATTGGGCCAGGGTGGCAGCATGTTTTAAAGATTGGATATCTACAGAGGTCTATAGGTTGCCTATAGAAAACATTCTAATTGCTTATAGAAACTTATAGGTTGCCCTATAGGCTGGCCTAATGGATTTTTTTGTAAGGGAAAGGAAGAAAAAGAGAGAGGGTGAAAGAGAGAGTTGAAATAGATTATAAGTATGAAATTAGTCTACTATTATGAAAAAGTCTATAGGTCCTAAAGGAAAAATTCCATTTGCCTATGAAAACCTACAGCTAGGTAACCTATAGCCTGGTAACCACTAAAAACTTCTGCTTTCCTATTGGTTGAAATTTTCACACGTTTTTATTGGGTATGAGTAAAACTGCAATCATCATAAGTGGATTTAGCCCTGATGACGTGAGAATGAGATTAGTGGTTACCTGGCCCATATTTCTTTTGAAATTAGGCCAGGGTACCAGGCTAGGTTATATATATATATATATATATATATATATATATATATATATATATATATATATATATGACTGCTTCTTACTTAAAACTTCATTGTTGCTACTCTGAGTTTCACGCAGTTAGGTGATCATCAGGCAACTGTGAAAGATTCAGTTAGATAGCTTAATCTAACTGAATATCTTTCACAGTTGCCTGATGATCGCCTAACCGCATGAAACTCGAGTAGCAACAACGAAGTTTTAAGTAAGAAACAGTCAGTTAAATCCACTCTGCCTTTTTATAGGTATCGAGCACTCTTCAATCTACTACTAACATTATATTTACTTATATATATATATATATATATATATATATATATATATATATATATATATATATATATATATATATATATATATATATATATATATATATATATATATATATATATATATATATTATATGGTATTTAATTGGTTTCCATAATTTTCAGCATTAATATTTAATTTTGTATCTCCAGTATTAGAGAATAACGTGGGGATAAGTAGACTGGTGAATTGTGTTCATACGTTCTTAACCCAGATAAAGGAAGATGATCTAAAAGGTGACTTGGATTCACAACACTAAATCCAGGAATGTCGAACTCTGCAATTTCATAAGCATGAAAATGCGTTACAAACCCCTTGTTCTGGTACTTTTGAAGCACAAAATATATCTCATCTGATGTTCGACCGCACACTAAAATACTGCTTATTTGGGAAAACTGGGGGATGTCATTTTCTATACCAGTAGCTAAAAACAGATTCTGTTTGTAGTTAGTTCCAAATAATGAAATTTGGCTTGCTACAAACACTTCACTGCCTTCTTCAAGGTGCAGGACTTGTCTTACTACCTCACCTCCTTCAAGTAACTCAACTGCAGTCATACATCCTCCTAAGCATTCAAAGTCTGGCCTCATTTCATCTCCAGACCATGCAGTGCATTGCAAAACCTGGTGTTTGCATGCCACCGACTTGCAAATGTTCTTAAAATTGCAATTGACAGATGCTACTCGTTTGCTGAACCCATGTTTCAGTTCATACTTCAAGCACTGCATTGAAACCATGGGCCCAGACATTCTTATACAGGTTGGATAATGAATCATATGATGATGCTTATTGATCATTCTACTTTCAGGAAATAGCATCTTGAAGTGCATATGATGTTCAGATATTAGGTACTTCAAGTAAACAGTTTGACTTAAAGAGACTAAAGGAGCAAAAATGATATCCATACATTGAAGGAGTAAAAGCAATAGATTGTAGTGAATGTTATCTTGTGGAATTCGATCTCCAATAAGAAATGGAAGCATTCGAACAAGGCACCACATCTGTGCTGCCTTTTGCCCTAACTTATGTTCAGTGGGTTTTCGTAATCGATCTGATGCTAAAATAGATGGCTTATTCTTTTTGTCAGTAAAAGAATAGTGGAAAGATTTGATTCGCTGGTTAACTTCTGACAAGGTGATAAACTGATCAGAGAAAATAAAGTAGTTAGCAATAACTTAACTTCATAAGGGCATACTCCTTCTAGCATATCATGCATCACATCTAGATTATAATTTGTGACACAGTGGAAGTTCTGTAAACAGTTCAAGGCGCATGAAGTGCGGACACCTGTTTCAGGGTCTCCATTTCTTCTTGCAGCAGCATTTTCAACTGAAATATCATGTGCATCTATTTCACGCTGCTCAAAATCATCTTCCTCAAAATATATTTGGATGTCTTCTCGAGTAGCCTTGCATAACCTGCATAGCAGATTTGCAGATGGACTCAAGAAACCTAGCAATTCATGTGCAGCTAATGTATCTGCACTAAAAGAGACCAAAGTCCCATGAACTTCGCAAATTCTATCATCCCAATGAAGTTTTACTCCACAATCACTTTCCAATTGTTTCATTTCCTTGATGAAAGGATTCAGAATTGGCTGAAAGCCATATTTCTTTATATCAGAAGTATGGCATGCAGCTAAAACAAATATACTATTCATAGACGAATTCAATGTAAAAGGCAGATTCTGAATTGAATAGTAGAAGAGGCCAAGTTTGTGGATGCCAGCTTTGCTACCAAGAGGATTTGCAACTTCTACATCATCGTAAAAAATCTGAAATCGCAGTGCATTAGGGTGGGTTTTAAAAATCCCATGCTGTTGATATTGCTGTCCATCCTGATATCCCCTAAGGTAACCAGGAGGTGAGGTTTTTTCTCTGTTAATTAGGTCTTGGACACCTGGTTTTAGAACAAGCTTAAGAACATCAAGTATTGGAACATATTGGAAGGTTTCTGTAACAACCTTTGGTACTATTTCACCAGTATTCCTGTCTACAGCCTGATCAAGTCTTGTGCCTAATGCTATCTCAGTAGGGGGAACCAACATTAGATTATCAACCATGTAGTTAAGTTGTTGTCTTGGGGTTTCAATACCTAAATATGGGTTTTCAAAAGATGAAAACTTAGCACACAGATCTTGAACATCATTTGATGTTGTATCGACCTCGTGCATTTGCATGACATTCAACATGTTATGCTTAAGTGCTGCAAGAGTGTCTTGGAACATTACCTTTGTACCACGCATTACATGTTCAATTGCAGAAAAAGGAACTGCAGCTGAGGACTTTAGCTTCATTATCATATTTAAAGCTAGTTGTTTCAAATTGTCCATGCTGAAAGTTTCAACATAATTTTCTTCCTCCTCATCTAAGCTGTCTGAATCATGGCCACTTTCATCATCAATTTGCATTGGGTCATCTGGAGGTTGGTGATCATTATTATCCTGTACGTGCAAATTTTCATTTAGATGGACACGCCTAATATGCCTTAAGTATGAATTCATTAAACTAAATGTTCTCTTGCATCCATTTTGTCCACAGACAAGTTGCTCACCCAGACCTGCTGTTGTATGGCACGCTCGCAAATGCCGTGCCAGGGCTCTAGTTGCATCATTTGCATGAATGTTCTTCTCACATTTAAAGCATGTCACATCCATAATTCAGATTCTCCAGTTAATAACTTGATCGAATTCCTTAAATTAATATGTGCAAATATTACAATTACTATTTTACGTATATAGTCAATACATTACATATTTCATAGCTATTGAAATGGTCTATATTTTTAAAAACCAAAACAGTTCAATGTTCTAACTAGGCTATTGTAGTGTGTACATAATATTTAGGTACTATACATATTTGTTGTATTCATTACTTGTATTAATATACTGTACATATATTCAGAGAGATCTGCTGAGAGGAAAGTGGGGGAGTGCTTATCTGATTTGTTAGTAGAATAAATTTTCCAAGGCTCTAGTAGAGTTAAAAAGAGCACTGGAACATTACATTACATTCCCCTACTGTTAACATTTTTAATGAGTCAGTTGTTTATTGAAAATTGATTACCTAATTTCAGTGTAGATTGACTGATTAATAATACATTATACTTTTCTTTATAAGCTATAAAAAGATATTTATAATAACTCCTAATAAAAATATAATTTTAGGGTGTGTTTGTATGGAGCCATGCCAGCCCAAGTACCTGGGCTATAGCCCACTCTACCAAGAGTAACACTGGTTACAATTTCTTGTTAATTTTCATCCTGCATTTATGTGTGAACTGGGCCTGAGCCCACCTAGCTGAGATCTTGCTTAATTGTGTGACCTCAAAATCTAGGTTACATGGGCTGGTTATTTTCCCATGTAAACCTGGGCTGAAGTCAAAGTTCCATACATGCAACAAAATTCTCTCTTACAAGTATTTTATGGATAATTTTTTATTTCACAAGTCCTGTTTTCTGATGTGTTGGTTATAACTTGGAAACATGCTCACAAAAATGGGATTCTAGGTTTTGTGGGGAAATAATTACAGCCGTAGCCACTGAGCTAGCCTAGGTGACTTAGCTAATCAATTAAGCCTGCCCAGCTAGGTAGAAGGGCTATAGAAATTCTCATGTAAACATGGGATAAAATTTCAGCTCGGCTAAGCAGGCCAGTTCAGGTACCCACTTACTTAACAGTGTCTATATATAATTACAATGCAATACCCAGCACTCAAGAGCTTAATTACAGTACTTAGCCGCACTGTCACCTTATCACAGGGCCAAATTTAGGAGTGTGGGGACCCAGGCTCAGCTTATTAATTAACTCATATCTTTGAATTCTAAAACACTAGTGTAAACTTTATTTTTTGCTAATATTTGACCTATTCAAAGAATCAAAGGTGTTATTTGTTTATCTATAAACTTTGCTGTCATTTAATTACTAAGTAACACAAAGATTTACATTATAAAAATATTAAAATCAGGTAAAATGAATGTTTTGGAGACACTTTATTGAAGTCAATATAAATTATGCTGTTACAAAAAGAATAATTATTAAAGATGTCCAATCATAATCCCACAAGTTAAAGTTTTGCGAGAATAAATGTGAGAATTTTTCAAGCTACTTTACTTTTTATACCACATCCAAATGTGTCCAAAATTTGTATAGCCAGAATTGGTGAGTTTGTTATTAATAAAGATTCCAGGTGGTTATTAAAACCCGTATTTAGTGATACGGCTTCTTCGAAGCATTTGAACGATTTTAAAATTTCAATTCATTTTCATTTAATCTGTTTTGGTCCATGATTGCCATCTTGAAATTGACATTTTGAATATTACCTAGGTCAATGTTATGTAGTAGAACGTTAGGTAATTATAATTTTGAAAAACGTCATGTAATCATAAACGAAATGAACGTTAACGAAAACCAGATCTTTCAGAGGTTTTTATGATGATTTTTAAATGGTTTATTATCAACTTTATTGATTTATATATAAACAGTTCGTATCTATGAGAAGTTAAGCTATTATGGTGTGTACTTCTATGTACATTTTTACCTGAACATTCTAACGGAAAACTAAACTGTAGCGTTGTACAATTATGCCTCGACAGCCCATACAGGTATGTTTATGTAACTTATACACCAGTGTAAGCTCTAACGATGTTTTGTATTAATTAAAGTTACTTGTGGAAATTATATACTGTAAAGTCTAAAGACCGTTTTCGACTATAACCGTATTGTCCAAAACGTAGCGGGTTTTTTTGTCTTAAAGTAATATTAACAGTTCTATCTGAGAGCTCATAAGACAAAGAAAAACTCAACGTTTTGGTATGGTAAACTGCCTTAACATAGGAAAATGGATGATCCAAATATGTTATGTCACGTCGACTCTTAGATATTCTTATTTTGGTCAATGTTAAATAATACTAACTTTATATTGGTGCAAACTATTCTTTACGCTATATTTACCAAGTGTTTTATTGAAATATTTACATGAACGTTTCATGTTAGGCCGGATCAGGCCTTATGAGATTGGTAATATCATAACAAACACAAACACAAACATTTATACTTAATATCTTGTGGAGTACCTTTAGTGTATTGAATATGTATTAGCTCTGTTAATTAAAGGTATGGTTTTCAGTTTTGTGGAGTATTTAATCTGTTAGTCAGTCCGGTATGTTGATCAGATGTTAAAGGGCAAATAATTTAGTCCATTGTTTTACGTTTAAAATGTCTTCTCAGTGCTAGACAAGCTCGCCTAAATGGGTTGAGAACAATTTATGTTGTAGTCCATAGCGTAATTTGAAGTTGTAAAAAGCTTTTATTGCTTTAGTAGAAATCGTGTGAAAACATTCAATATTTTTTCTTGTTATACGAAAAAGGTACTTTGAATTCCTAAAAGCAAGTCCGCATGCAAGTCAAAAAGATGCAACGCGCGACAAAAACATAATGATGTGAGGAGGAAAAGGTACCGTAAAACCGTAGAACTGCGTTTTACATTACGTTTTTCATCAAGTTTTTTCTATTTGTTTTGTTTTTCTTGCAAATGATGAACCAATCCCGTTTTAAATATACATTTTATCACCTCAAGGCATATGTTTATACACTACTTTCAAAGTAGATAAATAATTTTGTTTATTTTCCTGGGTTTTTAAACAGTTTCTCTTTAGTACTATATTATTAGACGAGTGGGCAAGAACTAAAAAAAATATTAGTGCACTTGAAACTTGCATGGAGGTCGAGTGTTGTATTTCAGGTGTTAAAAATATTTTAGTGCTTTAACGTAAAGTCGATAATGCTTGTTAGTCTTCATACTGCTTTTTAAATTTAAAAAGTAGGTCAGAATTTACAAAGAGGTGCAACAAAAAATAGCATTATTTTTTATTGTAATGTAGTTTTGGTGTAAGGGGGAAATGGCGCCGCCATATTGGAGTTTGAAATACGTTGTTCTCCTTTAGGTTTTTTTTTGTAAGTGTTGTATTAATCAGGTGTTAAATATAGCATAATAACTTTCAGACGTAAGTTAAGATAGTACAACAATGTCAAAGTGGATAATAACATAGTTTAGTTCACTTTGTCGTGTTTTAACCTTCTCTGTAAGTGCTATACGAGCTTGCTCGAAGTGGACAAGAAGCAAAAATATTGTTTTGCACTTACAACTTCCATGGAGGTCGAGTGCTGTATTTCAAGTGCTAAAAAGCTTTTAGTGTTTCCGTGTAAAGTCAGTACTACTTGCTAATGTTTAAACTGCTTTAAAATCAGAAAAAAATAGAACCGAATATACTGAAAAGTGCAAGAGGCAGCGCGAAATTATATCGTTATTTTCCATTGCCCTTTTGACTTTAAGATGTCAAATGACCTTCAGAGGGAAGCACATTCATTTCATAGGGATAAAAATATATGTATAAAAGAAATACTAACCTTCAAATGTTGACATGACCTCCTCCCCGAATCCATTCCTTCCCAGATATTCTCGTAGCGTTTCAGTCATGACATATAGTTTTAGAAAAATGGAGCTGCTAAAAGACTTCCTTCTCCTTCCTTCCTCCGTTTGCCAGCCGTGTACGACGGCAAGGACGCCGTATACCATATATAGTCAACAGCGCGCGAATTTTGTACGATATGATTGGTTCATTGGATTCAATCTTTCAATCGATTGAGTTTACGTTCAGTCGTTCTAATCGACTGATTTTTTTCAATCGGACAGAAGATTTCTTTCCGGGTTTTTTTTTTTGTATCATTTTCAATCTAAAATCAATCTTTTAGATTGAAAAATATTTCAAACTTTAAAACGATTGAAATTTTCAATCTTTAGAATTAAGAGAGTAGCTCGCCACTGACAAATCATGTTGTTATATAGCTAGATTTTCACTGGATGCAACGATGACTGTCATTGGTTGCTTTGTGGTCACATGACCTTAGTTAAATTTCAATGTCTACCGAGCCGGCAATAATTGAGAACTTATTGCCTGCTCGGTCAATAAGTTTTCAATTGTTGCCCACTAGAACTTTGAACTCTTCACGGCATCCTATAAACAAAAGGTTGTTTGGTACGAAAAAAATTACATTTATAGGTCTTCAAAACATGTGTGAAGATTAACTGGAGAAATGTATTGCTGTTCTTTTGTTCTGAGACTCATATTTGTTTGGTTGAAGTGAAATTACGGAGCCAGGCGAAATGTTTTGGTAAGCCTTAGCGTTTGTCTTTTTTGTATTTTCCCTTGATAAACGTCGAAATTATTCAGCGAAACTCAAGATATATAACAAAACACTTAATGTCTGCTCCCTCGGGAAACAGTTAGTTTTGTTTTCCCTCGAGTCTCGATGTTTCCCTCGACTTCGTCTCGGGAAATATCAAGACTCTCGGGAAAACAAAACTAACTGTTTCCCTCGCGAGCAGACATTAAGTGTATAATATTTTGCTCCGACTCGTCCAATAATTGATAAGTAGTTTATTGGGTACAACGTGGGGATTGGCTGGAAAATTACATTTAGCCTCTGCCAGATTTCTGTCGGTTTCTTGCACAATTCCATGTACTCCACGCCGGAGATCTCCGGCGTGGACTCGAAAAAATCTCAGCGTGTCGCCGGAGATCTCCGGCGTGGTCTCGTTGAGTATAAGCATAGACAATCCAGAAGACAGTGTCTTCTGGATTGTCTATGGTATAAGTGCTTGGCGTAACGGCGCTTTAGGTTTTTTCGCATAAGAAATATTAATAATGCTACTTCTTCCTGATTGATTCAAAACCGAACGAAAGAGACAACTGAAGATAAGAAGTTTTGCAATCTCGGCGCGTCTGACGTAATCCTTGGCGTAGCGGTCGGAAGTATTCGGCGTATCTCCGGCGTGGGGTTTACATTGGAATGCACCCTGGACAAGATGTTGGTTTTGTGCATGACTTGCTAATTCACGGACAACTAAGCCATCCACGTCTATATTAGTAACATATTTGTTGGTAAGTGATTATGACATGTTTATAATATGTCTTTCTTGTAAAAAAGACAAACTATTGTACTCAGTTTTTTGCTGACGAACCAGAGGATAACATACTTATATCGGCCGACGTGTAGCTCACATTGAAACAACGAACTTTCCTAGTTTGGCCACACATTCAATTAAACTGTGGTCGTGTAACCTTCTACTATATTCGACATATATACAACCCGCAGTTCCAAAAGTTATTGACACCCCCCTGATGCCGCCATATTGACACAGAAATCTGGCAGAGGTTCTTTTTTCGCTTGCTCTTCCGCTTTCCGCCCGCACTCTTTATGTCCAGCTGACGATTTCGACGCATCTCCGACGATCCCCGACATAGCCGATCTCCGAAAGATACCAGGAGGAACTCGACAATGCGGTGCGGGCCATGCCAGCTGTTAGCTAACTTGGGGGAAAGGCCCTTCTGGTCAGAGGGGGTGTGGTGCCACACCCTAGCTGTCTCCGACTTCATGTGTCACTGGTTTGCTTGGTAAGTCATAGGCCATCTTTTGCTCATCATTTTGAAGTATCATGCTTCAAAATGGTTATCCTATCAAATTTTTAGATAGTTGTATTCGCAAATTTCTTGAAAAATTTTTTGCCCAGCGTCTAAAATTACCATAGCACCCAAACGTATCATTTTATTTACACTTCCGTTCACCGGTCAACACTCCCTTCAAATTCGCCAACAAATCGTTAAGCTCTTTGCTTCTGCTTTTCCACAAATTCAACTTCGTGTTGTTTTTAAACCTATTAGACGCCTTTCAAGTTTTTTCCGTTTTAAAGATCAAATTCCTTTCGCTTTAAGATCACGCGTAGTTTATAAATTTAAGTGTCATGACTGTGAGTCATTGTATGTTGGTGAAACCATTCGCCATTTACACACGCGTGCTTCTGAACACATGGGAGTTTCGGCTTACACGGGAAAGCCTCTTTCTTTGAGTTCCTGGTCTGGAGTTTTAGCACACCACAAAAAAACCGGCCACCCTGTTTCTTTAAGAGATTTTTCTATTCTAAGCTCTTCTTCTTCCAATTTTGAACTCCTTCTTAGAGAAAGTCTGCTTATTAATAAGTTAAATCCTTCACTCAACGCTAAAATCAGTTCTCTTCCTTTAAACTTATTTTGATTTATACACACGTTTTTCTTTATATTTTTCTATACTTGTCTTGACACATAACTGAAAACATTCTATCATACCTGTTACTTCACACTGTAATTTATTAACTGTCACTTCCACCCCTCTCTCAGTTACTCATTTCCTGTTATTGTAAATATATTAGCATATAAGTCGAGATAACCTTGTAAATAATTATTCACTCTGAAGATGTTGCAGGATTAGCAACGAAACGTTAGTTTTAATAAAAATTTGAAATAACTCATGTCTCTTTCAATATGGGGCTTTTTAAAATTATATGCTGGGCTTTAATATTCCTGACAAGATTACGCTTTCCGCCTGGTTCGTCTATTGCTACGATCTTTTGCTTTAGTTGAGCTCTCTCAACATTGGTTTTTACCACAGTAAACTCCTCCTGGAGCTTCTGGACCAGCTCCACGTTGTAGTTGGTGGCTGGCATTTTGGTAGGTTCTGCTCGGTGGAAGCATCGCAGCGTCGATTGCAGACGGGGATCTCTGCCATACATCAAGAAGAATGGTGATTCTTGGGTACTCTCGTGAACACTTGTACGATAGGCGAACAAGATATGAGGCACGTAGTCGTCCCAGTCTTGTTGCTTCTTCTGATCGGTAAACATCGACAAAACTGTAACCAATGTACCATTAAATCGTTCCACTGCTTACAATCTTGCAGACCTCCTTGATGACGTTGGACATGAAATTCTTGCCTCTGTCAGACAGGAAGACTCGTGGAGCACCACTGGTGCTCCACGAGTTGATGTCGTGTTATGACTTCGTTGGCAATGGTCTTCGCAATATGGTTACGGCGTCCACAGTCAAAAGAGCAAAGGCTTCTGGCCACTTCGTAAAATAATCACTTAGAACCAGTAGGTACTTGTTCCCACGAAGCGTTGGCGAGAATATGGGCCGACTATATCCATTGCCAATCCGTGAAATGGACCTTCAACTGGGATACTCGTCATGGGTGCAACAGGTTTGGTTGGCGGTGCTTTCTTGGTAGCGCAGTCGACACACGAACGACACCAGTGTTGAATGTCGTTGAACCCAGTGTTGAATGTCGTTGAACATCCCTCTCCAGAAATAACGACTCCTTATCTTGGAATAGGTTTTCCCAAAACCTGAGCCTTGTTTATCAACAAAATCTTCTGCTTCGGTAAACAAAGCAAAACTGGCCGCCATTTTGTTTAGCCCACAGGTGACTAGTGCAGGATATCCCGAGGTAGAGGAACCAAACAGATTGCGTAAAAAGCACTATTCACCTGCGAGGTATATGCTAATTTCCAATAACACGTACCTACAGCATTAATTCAAAATGGCCACCAGCCAATTTACCAAGTCGACCATGTTGTGACGTCTTCTGTGCATCTATAACTGAACAGACAACAAAAAAATGGAATCTCTTTGTTAGATACAATACTAAACATTTAAAAGATTTTTATTGAAACTTTTGCCAGATTTGGGGACATGAAGAAGGAAAAAAGCAAGTCTGACGTGATCTCATATGTCCATGTAGGGACGTAGCCAGAGGGGGAGCGCCCCCCCCCCCCCCCCCTCCTAGCATGATGAAATTTTGTTTTGAACACTCGTACTCAGATGCACAGGTGATTTACCGCTGTTATTGACTGGATCTCAGTCGCTCTTCGACGCCAGACTGCATAAGACTGCAAGACGTGCAGGGTTCAAATAATTAGTTGACGGAAAATGATATGTAATTCTTAGACAATGCTGTGCCTGAGTTAGCCCTGTCCACAAGTTGCTCGGCAACTTTTCAGTAACTTCTTCGTATATGAGCAACAATGCAACATTTTTTGGAACTGGCAACTTTTTTAGCTACAAGCAACTATTTCGAAATTTTGCATTTATTCAGCAATTTTTACAGTTTTAAGGAACAATTATCAGGTAAACTAAAAATTTACATTTTCCTTGTTCAGTTGTTCTCACTTAGTTTATGCTTAATAATAACACCTGGTTCTCATCTGTCGCCGATGGTCACCGATCGTCGGCGATTTGTGATTTAGATGCATGTTAAAACGGGAAGTGCAGCAGCATGTTAAGTATAATAAAGAACAATGCAGAAAAGCAGTGCTTTTATTCTTTTACTTAACATGCATCTAAATCGTGGGTCGGCGACGATCGGCGACATATGAGAACCAGGCTTAAATAATTTCAGCTTTAAAATGGCTTCTTCACAGTTCAGTCTACATGGTTTATCCAGGGCCGGATTAACGGTCTGTTGGGCCTGGAGCTGTAGAGACAACAGGGCCTATATATACTGTAGTGTTTTATGTGACGTCATCAAAATTATAAAATACACAAAGCTGCCTCTTTTTACATGTCTTCAAAGGCTGTTTTCCATTTCGTCCGCTTTGCCCGCGCGAATAGGCGAGTTTCATGGTGTTGCACACCCATCGTTTTGCAAAGGAATTGGCGGGCTCTTGGCGGGCTCCCCACAAAGTAAGGAATGACAAACAGACTTGCTAGCGAGCCAACAACAGCAGAATAACAGTGTTAAACATTTTATTTATTTTATTTTATTTTATTTTATTTTATTTTATTTTATTTTATTTTATTTTATTTTATTTTATTTTATTTTATTTTATTTTATTTTATTTTATTTTATTTTATTTTATTTTATTTTATTTTATTTTATTTTATTTTATTTTATTTTATTTTATTTTATTTTATTTTATTTTATTTTATTTTATTTTATTTTATTTTATTTTATTTTATTTTATTTTATTTTATTTTATTTTATTTTATTTTATTTTATTTTATTTTATTTTATTTTATTTTATTTTATTAGCTTTGCCAGATAAAAAATGTTTATGTACAGATAACATAGAAAAGTTACTTAGAAACGATGGCAGGGGATCCGCAACAGCGATTAGCCAATTACAGCGGGCCCGAAACATCCAGGAACTGTATCTATACTTTGTTTATCTTCAACAGTATGTTTACTTTGAGTGGAGCTTGCCAGTTTCTTTGAAAAATAATGCGCGCGCAACACCCTGAAACTCACCTATTGAAATATTTCCAACTTTCAAACCCCGGTCCGCCCGCGCGGGCAAAGCGGACGTAATGAAAACAGCGTTAAATGAACAACGTTGCAAATCTCCGCCGAAACTGTAGGAAATCGATACAAATCATTCTTTAGTTACTGACAGTGTTTTTGAAACCTTTGCTAATTACTATATGTACATTCGAAGTGATGTTCAAAACATTTTTAAATTAAAAGTTGGCTGTTTTGGTTAAAAAGTCGGTTGCATCGATCAGTGGCGTAGCTACACCCGGGCCTACCCGGGCCTGTGCCCGGGTGAAACCTGCGTGTGCCCGGGTGAAATATTGCAGACAGATCTAGCTCTCATTATATAGGCAAAGTAATTTAAGTATAGAGTATATAGCCACTAGGAAGATTATGTATAAGTTTACTGTTTACAAACTGACTATTAAATCATGATTTTCATTGGTTTTTATTTTATCTTTTTTGTTGTTAAAATTGCCCCCAAAATGCAGGAAATAGCATTTCCGTGGCGTAAGAAATCAAAAATTTCCTGGGGGAGCATGTTCACCCCCCAGAGGTTTCCCGCATGTTTGGCGCTCTGAACTGCCACTACCAACCGGACATACTGTACTTCAAAATTGGTGGTTACGGCCCTGTGACTGTAAATCACTGTAATAACAAAAAACCCACCAGAGAATGTTGAGACCTGTGCCCATGTTGTGCCCACATGACATCTGCTTCCTGGCTACGCCACTGGCATCGATGCGAACTGGCTCTGGGAACGAGATTGATGCGAACTCAGAATTTCAGATAATCAGCGCCATTCTTATTCCCAGAGCTCCAACCGTGCTGTTTTGGCGCCAAAAATAGGTGATTACGCTCAGTACTCACACCAGTCTTGCTCCGTTTTTGCCCGGGTCGAGCTAAACAGCCTAACAGGCTAGGGGCCCAGGACCACAGAATAATTTGATTTTTGTGTTTTGACACAATGATATTGGCAAAGAACTCTTATTCACGCTATGACATTATTTGTTTAGTGTTTAGTATATTTATTATCCCCGAGGCCGGGCGTAGGGCCGAAGGCCTGGGGCCCAGTGAGGGTGCTAATCTCGACACGCGTGGAGTCATTTTACACGCGTGGACAAACGTGATATGCGAACGAATTATTTATCAATATATGTGTGGACGGACCATGCGCGGTTAAGATTGTGGGGCACTGCGGACAATATAGTTCTTGACAAAACTAACGTAACAACATTTATTCTTGACAAAAAAAGCTTTGAGAAAGGAGTTTTTGGGAAACGTATATCACTTTTGAAAGAACAGAAACAAATCAAGGTCTACGTAAAGCAAAACAACGTCTTGAGTAAAAGGAAACCCGTCAAACCGAAACTCGAAAGGAGGAAAAAGCAATTATAGTAAAACTAGAAAACCGCAGAAGAAATTAAGGCCGGCGAAAAGTTTAAGTTTACGGTAAAAAAATATAGAGCAGCCGCTCTCAGTAATCACGAACATTTATTAGTAGCAAAACTCTTCGAGTTTCCCTGTTTACATCTTATCACTGGTAATATTTTTTTTCTCTTGTGTGTCCTTAAACTTAAAGTATTTTAAACGTATTCATTGCATGTCAGTTTGCTTGCCTTTATCTGTGGCTGCCGTCTTAATATAAAGGCCCGAGGCCGCAGGCCAAGGAACATTTTTGAGACCGAGGGCAAATATTTTTCTATACGGACCGACCAAAACGGTAAATAACGTATTTATTTTTTTGTTACATAATTAGATAAATTAACATAATTGAATTAAGGTGGCTCCACACAGTTTCTTGAAAAATGGAAAATACAAGTTTGAGAGTCGAAAACACGTGATTAAACAATTCGGGAAAAGAATAAAACTAAATGTTATGCATAGTTAAACAGCTGACAATCAAAAACTGTTACCAAATAAATAGCAACAGTTGTTGCTATGGCAACAATGACGTTTCAAAATGGCTGCCAATTACCCTTCAAACTAATTTCATTCGAAAAAAACTTTGGTGACCCCCAATTTTTTTTTCATTAAAACTTTGCTTGAAGTATGATTAATCAATAGACCGATTTTAAAAAAATTCTGTAGAACGAAATTTTTTAAAAATTAACAAACATGATTTTTCCGGAAAAAAAATTATTCGTTCTACAGAATTTTTTTTAAATTGGCCAATTGATTACTCATACTTCAAGAAAAGTTTTAATGGAAAAAAAATTGGGGGTCACCAAAGTTGTTTTCGAATTAAATTAGTTTGAAGGGTAATTGGCAGCCATTTTGAGACGTCATTGTTGTCATAGCAACAACTGTTGCTATTTATTTGGTAACAGTTTTTGATTGTCAGACTGTTTAACTGCATAACATTTAGTTTTATTCTTTTCCCGAATTGTTTAATCACGTGTTTTGGACTCTCAAACTTGTATTTTCCATTTTTCAAGAAACTGCATGGAGCCACCTTAAGTTGCGTAATCGAGATGACGTTCACGTGACACTCAAAAGTCCAAAGTTTATCGTTCGACAACTGCCAACATGCAGTCTGACAGGGAAGCTTGGAACTTTTTTTTGTGATAAAAAAGCATTCAAAACTTGAAGATCTAGTTACGAAGGGAAGTCAAAATGCAGTCCAAGTGTTTTTAAAGTTTAGTTGATAAAGATTCTTCGTCGTTCTTCTTCGTCGCTTGCTCGTTTTTGGCTGTTCGCTTGGAAAGTCGCTTTCAATATTTGGCTGACTGCATGAAAATTGAAAGTGTGTTCTTCGAGTTTGAAGACGAAAATGTTTGTAGTAAGCCATTTGTAATTTCAAGTTTCAAGGACATGACACGACGAGGTTGGCACGTGGAAAACATTTGACTAAAAGGTAAAGACTTGTAGCAGTAAGCCATTTGTAATTTCAAGTTTCAAGGACATGACACGACGAGGTTGGCACGTGGAAAACATTTGACTAAAAGGTAAAGACTTGTAGCAGTTTTGTTGAGTATAGCGGTTGGATAACAGAAGAAAGACAGTTTAGTGTCAAAAGGTTTCAGCTTTTCTATCTTCTCGTGGTGATTTTTAATATATATACTTCTATATGGTCAGTTCATTTAGTGATTCAGAATACTGTGTTCACAAGTTTATATATGTTTTTCCTACCGTTTTAAACTGTTTGTTTATAAATATCGCTCGTAAATTTTGCTTTGTCACAGTTTTCCGCCAGCGTCTCTTAAAAAATACCTTTTTCACCGCTGTCCAAGATATCGTGAAATACGGCCTGCTCACGTAGCCAATCAAATTGCAGGAAAGCCTATAGAATTCCGCCCGCTCGCGACTAATAAAAAAATAAAACCTTATTATTATATGGCTGGGTTTGATTTCCGGTCCGTACGCAAAACAACGCACGCTGATTGGTTCCTGAGAGGTCGGGATTTTACGATATTGACCGACCGGTCAATACGCCTTTTTCTCGGCCCTGTAAGTTTTGGCGGGAAAATTTCTGAGCTGATTTGAATACAAATAAAAGAGAAATAGGTATCTTTATTCAAATATTCTGAACAATAAAATGTGTTGGAACATCACTGCTGGTTTCCTTTAAAGCTGTTTATCAAAAAACACGACAAATAAAAGCCGAACTGGTGTAAATAAGAAGGCCAAGAAGCGACACGAAAAAGTTAACAGGTAAAGGTAAACAGCATATTCCGAAGACAAAAACAACGCTCGAAGCTTAAAAATAGAATAAACCAATAGCCATATAATAAATTCCTTATTAACCTCGTTTGCTCGGTCTGTAATGGAAAGTATTTGCCCTCGGTTTTATCGCACAAACCTCGCTCCTTCGTCGCTCGGTCTGTACGAAAACCTCAGGCAAATACTTTCCCGTACAGACCTCGCACTCGGTTAATAAGTCTTTAATATTTTGACAAAAAATATAGCCTATTTCCAGGCCCCTAATATTAATAAAGTGCAAGAGGGGTTGCATTAATGTTTTCTAATCAGGGGGTATTTACAAAAAATCATGTAAATGGCTAAAAGCGGGCGGGGGGTTATTGCATTTATGAATTTCTATAGTTAAATTTAATATTGTTGTCTGGCAAAAGAAGGGCCTATTTCGCTCTTGGGCCTGGAGCTGCCGCCCCATCCGCCCCCGCCTTAATACGGTCCTTGGGTTTATCAGAGTTAGTTTATGATAAACTTTGTTATCCTTTAGCTGTATGTACGGTATTTAATACAAAATACACCCGCAACATGAGCTAAGTTCTTGGCAGGGGAATTAACACCGGAGTTATTGTCTTACTAGAAATACATGAACGCAACAACCCCTCGTCCGCTTGTACATGCTTTTTTGAAACACCCCCCACCCACCCACCCCCTGATTAAAATAAGCACTCTTGATTATACAGGCTTATATCACGCTTATATTTAAACCGTGGTGGACGTGGACTTTGTCGGTTTTCTTGACTGTGATTCCAAATTTAAGACTGAAACGTCTGTTTAATACTTCTTTCTGGAATCCGATTCTGCTGAATTGTTTTTATCTCAGACTCTATTATAAAGGTAATTTTTGAGCTGTCAACGTTTAATTCTGCCTTTGCAAGATGTGCATGCATAGAGAAGCCATTTAAAGGCTTGCTAGAAATAATCCCTTTTGAAACCTCCTAAAAACAATATATTTTTTACAACCAGAATTTAATAATGAAATCTAAGTTTTGCTTTGATATGTTCAACTTTCATTAAATGATTTAAATCAGTTTTGTCATCCTATCGACCTATCCATAAATTCTATAATTTATATCCCAAGGATTTAATATCATTTGTTTTTATATTTGTTTGTTTTTATATTGGCTAATAAGACAGTGTTTTAAGTTAGCTTTAGTTAAGCTGACTTCTGGTTTGGACGAGCAAAGGGAAAGCACGAAAACGTGAAGTTGTATATTGTTTTAGGACATAAGGATAAAATACAAATCCCCTACCGTTATAAATTTATAATAAACTTAAAATGATTTTGAGACCACTGAGTGACCATGCACAAACACTGCAATTCAGATCGAGGTTTTGTTTACCATACGGCGTTTGGTTTCTTCAGGTTCTCTGGTTTCGCTTCAAGATATATTAAATCGGCTGTTTGTATCCTTTTCTTTGTTGTTCTCTTTTAAAGCGTGGGCCAAAGAGATTCTCGAGAACCAACATAAAACTGCACAGGATCTGCTGTATATATATACAAACAAATAAATAAATAAACTATTTCACAGATTTCGTCTCCCTCGCTTTTTCTACACGCGTGTACAATGGACTCCACGCGTGTCGAGATTAGCCCCTACGCCCAGGCTCGGGGATCATATTTATCGGGTCTTGTAAAGATGGCCGACAGTTCGGGCGACGAAGTTCAAGCGAAGAAACGAAAACGTTGGTCCACTTGAGGAAGCAGCTCATTCAGGGCTTGCTGAAGAGCTTCCACAATACCTAGCTTTATCAGATTGCACACAAGTGCAGACCGAGGATGACAAAGTCAAGTGGTCCAGTGGTGGGCATGAGGAATGCAAACACTCTTCCAAGATGGGCAGCTGCATGTTGTAAGAAAGATCTTACTTGTCCATCCCAGTTCTGCTGCTGCTCAGAGGGTCTTCAGTTTCATGAATAGTTCTTCTTCAAAAGAGCTGGGAGTTGCTTTGGAAGAAATGAGGCATCAATCATGCTAGAAAGAGTGAATGTTTTGATTGTTTGTTAACAGTTTATATAAACATGCAAATATTTAATAAGATTAATTTAAAGATTTTTTGTGTGTTTGGTTTGTATAGGTAATAGCATGGTTTCGAGTGCAATTTGGAAAAAACATGCACGAGTGAGTTTTTCAAAGACTATCAAAATTGCACGAGTCCAAAGGACGAGTGCTATTTGAGGGCTTTGAAAACTCACGAGTGCGTGTTTTTTCAAAATTGCACTCGAAACCATGCTATTACTTATTAATGGTATACATGAAAATGTTAGACAAAATGTTCTTCCAGCTACGAAGTTACATACCACTCATTGCTCCACTTCTCGATGCTTTAATGGTTGAAAACTGCTTCATTTTGTTCACTAAATACGTCAAACGTTTTACTCATAGCATCTAACCTCTTCCAGTCTTTTTGCAGGGACTTTTATGACAATATTAAAGAAAAATTCACTCTGTATTTCATCGAAATGTTCTCCGACAACTTTATGTTTTGGTCGCCATATTGGATTTTCTCGTGAAGGAAAAACCATCCTTCAAAATCCGCATTGGCATTTCATTGGCTTTCCGGTAGTTTCCTGTTTTTTATTAGCCAATCAGAATGCTTAATAGTAATTGAAATTTGCACTGTATTTCATTTTTCTGCACTGTATTACATTGAAATTGCACTCCTCTCGACCAATCAGGATGCAGTAATTTTGTCATGTATATTATTAAGCAGTAAATTGTTTGTAATAAATCTAGAGTATTTCTTTTGGATGTGATATACCGGTTTATTTTTTTGCGGTCCAGTATCCATCTGATTCGCGCGCTCTGATTGGCTTAGCGAGCGGTCCGTATCACACGATACGGACCCCGATACAGACCGCTGCGGATTTCAAAACAAAAACAAAAACAAAGTTTATATTTTTTACATTCTGTCATTTAAAATTGACCGATTTTCATAACTATTTCGCTTGCCAGAGAAAAAATATATTCAACAGAGAGCTACGGGGATGCAAATGAGCTTTATTATCCAAATGGCTTTGACAACTTCGTGTGAAAACAGCGAATTTTAAAAGAACGCGAGAAAACTGTGAAATAGCAAAATTTCAGCGAGCGACATTTATAAAGTTTTAAAGTATTATTGCTCAACGACGTATGAAAACAGTTTGAGACAGTGGGCAAAACTCATACATAAACTTGTGAACACAGTATTTTCAATCACTAGTAAATTAAACTATATAGAAGTATATATAAAAAAACATACCACGAGAAGACAGAAAAGCTGAAACCTTTTGATACTATTACTGTCATTCTTCTGTTGTCCAACTATATATACTCAACAAAACCGCTACAAGTCTTTACCCTTTAGTCAAATATTTTCCACATGCCAACCTCATCGTGTCATGTCTTTGAAAAAAGTTACAAATGGCTTATTACAAGAATTTTCGTCTTCAAACTCGAACGACCCACTTTCAATTTCCATGCAGTCAGCCAGTATTGAAAGCGATTTTCCAAGCGAACAGCCAAAAACGAGCAAGCGACGAAGAAGAAAAACACTTCGGTGACATGGGCTCCCTGTTAAAATATTATTATTATTATTATTATTATTATTATTATTATTATTATTATTATTATTATTATTATTATTATTAAGAACGACGAAGAATCTTTATTAACTAAACTTTAAAAACACTAGGACTGCATTCTGACTCCCCTTCGTAACTAGATCTTCAAGTTTTGACTGGTTTTTTTATCACAAAAGAGGTTCAAGCTTCCCTGTCAGACTGCATGTCGGCAGTTGTTTACTGCATAGTCAATCGAGACATGGTCTGGAAACTCAGCTAAAGTCTTTGGTCTATATTTTTGTTCGCCTTTAATTTATGCATTTTTGTGCACGGTGCACGGTCACTGAACACATTGTATTTTAGTATAATGAACGAATTGTCCAATAGCAACGTTTCAGTTCCATCACTCAACCGTGCTATTTAAATATTAATAAACCTAAAACAAAGGATGTGCACGGTGTAAGGTACGGTTCAACATAAAATCACAGCTCATTATAGGCGCTTTGAAGTTTGCCGAGTTTCCAGACCATATCTCGATTGACTATGTTTACTGTCAAACGATAAACTTTGGACTTTTGAATGTCCCCTCGATTACGCAATTCAATTATGTTAATTACCTAATTATGTAAATTATAAATCGTACGATTAATAAAAGAAATAAATATGTTATTTGCCGTTTTAGTCGGTCCGTATAGAGAAATCTTTCCTTCGGTCTCAAAAACGACCCTCGGCCTGCGGCCTCGGGCAGTTTTTGAGACCTCCGTTTAAGCTAACTTTCTTAAATACATGCAATTATCTAAGCAATAATGTGTATATTATAGTATAAGAAGTGAAACGATAGCAAAAAATGAAATGCGTTGATTTATAAAATTAGTAAAACTTTAAAAAAAGCACACCATGAATAGTAGCTGCAGACGCATGTATAGGTCATGCATAAGTAGATGCATGGAAAGAGACAAACCTCAAAGCACCTGTTCAACACTGGCTATACGTAGCATGTCATTAGCAGGTAGTGTTCCCACATTCTGTTGACCGTCAGCATCGGCATAACCTTTATGAGTTAGTAATCTTCATAACTTTGGAGCTATTGAAAGCTGGCGGACACAAAATTACAACAATCTTAATGGTTAACAGAACGACTTGTTTTGGGTCTGTAATGGTGCTGTAGTCCAGTCCAGTAATGGTGTCGTTGAAGTTTCTTTTGTTGCCATTTATATTGCCGACATTAGTTTGTCAATGTAAGTTATCTGTCACGACATGTCGTATTTTGTCTTTTTAAGTTGTAATTTTATTGTTTTCTTTTAAATTGTGTATATTGCTTATTCGCTACTTCCCGAAGTCTCATCTGTTGACATACGAATTAGTTTTATGATTATGATTAACAACCTTGGTCAAAACTCTGGCTAAAATATAGAAAAATGCATGCACGTTAATTTATTCACGAGAGAGCGCATGTCGGTCTCCGCATTCTTAGAACGAAAATTTAGCTTTATTTCTAAACTGTTTGTAAAATATTTACGTTCAGTAGTGTTACTATATTGTCGCAATTACTTTAGCCTTTGATGCTAGCTTTTCAAGTAATTTATTTTTAATCTTTTTATTTCGTGTTATATAATGATTCATGACGACGTATAGATACCCTTTGGCCAAACAAACCAACCTTTTTCTTTATTTCTTACTGATATTGACATTTTCTCTTAAGTTGTAATCAGAAAATGTTTTCCAATAAAGTTAGCTTGTTTTGGCATTATAAATGAAACTTGGCTTGTGAGCCACATCTTCTTCTCCGCGTGTTGAACGTATAAATAGCACCTGTTCTACATTTGTTAGGTTGTTGCGTTTGTATACTTGTTCAGGTAACAACCGCAAACTTATATTGTCTAGGATTCGAACTAAGCATTTAAAGAAGCCATCATGTTTACCATCTCGGTTAAGAAACGTTTTCCAGCGCAGCTATATACGTAGGTTAACTATATTTTGCATGTACATATATAGTTAACGCTACTTTAACTATAAACTAAACTAATGTTCTAAATGTGGCGAAAAATGTAACGGTGTATTTGTTTAAAACGTTTCGATCCTCCTTAATGTCTAGTGTTTTCAACATAATATTATTGTTGTCAAGCTTACATATTATAAGCTTACATATTTATACACCCTCGACTGTTGTTGAAATAGTAAATGCATAACATAATCTGTAATAACATAAGGCTGTAACGATTGTGACCAGGGGCATGCAGGAGTATATATATCACATCATAGGCGTATTAGGCAGGAGGGAAAGGGTGGGGGGCAGGGGGCGGCAATTGCCCTCATAATATTTGGAAAAGGAGAATTTGTGAAATGTTCAAGCAAAATTTAAACGTTAAACTAAGACTGACAAATACGACTTAAAAACAACGTTTAACCCTACGTTTTTCGAACAAAATCTCTGCCTCCCTCCAACAGTATTGGGTTGCTACGCCTATGTATCACATTGGCAAAGTGTCAGTTTTCCATTCGTTTGAACAATACTGTAACGTAATACCATGCAGGCCATGTTTCTTTCACGAATGGAAAATTCAATCAACCTCGTTGTCCGGAGGAGGCAAGATGCATGTATCAACAGCCTGTGAAGTGTTGTGGCTCATTATGATTAGCCAAAGCTTATTTCACACCCATTTGGGAGATTTTTATATCTCATTATTTCAATATTTCATATCCGTTTCAGTATATCCCATTTACTTATCCACACCCATTTTTGATGAAAACGAAGACTTGCGCCAAAACGCTGATTTAGCGTTTAAGCGTGGACTGAAGACACAAATAGAAATATTACATGAAAACGTAGCTAATATGAAGAAAAACGGAGATTTGGCAACGCCAACGATACAAGTACGTGGGCTCAACAGTTAGATCAGTCACGATTTAACAAGACGCTCACACAATAAATCCAATGTGTCACTGTGGAAATGTTTAGTTATCAATAATAAGTTATTAAACCGCCTGGGTAAATGAAATTAGTATTTTTTAGGTCTTTATTAGTAATGTTTGACTATGTATTCCAGATGGTTCTTTTTAGCTTAATTTATATTTTTGGTCTGTGTAGTCTTAATTGGTATCCATGGCCGTTTCTATTTAAAAAATAAATATTAGACAAATATATATTTAATTGCAAACGCATAGTGTAATTATTCATTGTTACCATGGTAATAATTACTAAGCCATACTTTCTAAATTGTGTGCTAATTTTCTCCGAGCTATTTTATAAACGCGGAAAATTTTTTGAGTTTCCAAACCGGACTCAAACCCGCAACATTCCATTTAAAAACTCAAACATTTTTTTTTAAAATTACTCATATCCGATCTAAAGCTACGGTTACACACAGCGATATGTCGCCAATTTGTGTCGCAACGGCATTGCGAGTTAAATCTGTGTGTGTAACATACTCAGTCGGCGCCGATTTATGCTGCTGAGGCATTGCAGGTTTTTGATAAGGGAACGAAAATCTGCAACGCCGCACAAATCGACAAGTGTAACATACCTGTCGCCGATTGTTGCAATCATGCCAAATTTCTTTTGTTCAAGCTCCGCCCATCCTCGGTTTATTTTTACACTTGAATTTTCTTCAACACAAATTGGTGTGTGTAGCCATTATCTCGCAATAGCAGGCAACACAAATCGGTGTGTGTAACCGTAGCTTATAACGTGTATATTTTCATCTCTTAATTGAACTTCTAACATGTCATCACTAACATGTCGTTTTCTTGCTGCATATATTATCTAAAAATTTCTGTCTTGATAGCTTTTGTGCTATCCTAGGAAAATGTTAGGAAAATTCTGTATACATATTGAAACATTAAAAAAAATTGAAAGTTAGGTTTGTTGTTCACGAACAAACGTCCTATAAATGTGAACAATTATGCAGACGAGGACTGTTGCTGTTTTGTTGCTGTTGTGACAGAATAACAACTCGCAAGTTTAATGGTAAGAGTTAATTAACCGAGAACCGATTGTTAATCGACATCATCCATTCAACAAATAGGATTTGAATATTTTTTATTGGTTTGATCGAGGTTAAAAGGGATACCGTAGATTCCCGAAAGTAGCGGCCCCCTTACTTTCGGTTTTATCCGCTGTTGGGGGCCGCTACTTTTGGGGGACCGCTACTTTCGGGTGGCCGCTACTTTCGGGTGTTAAAATACGTTAACGTACTGTGGGAATATTCTTCTTTGTTCCTTCCTATTTATCACATTTAATATGCTTTAGATTTTCCTTATGCCATTTCAACTCTGACTGTTATACACTTTGGTACGTTGATAATTGAAACTTAACACAAGCGATGACTTTGGGGCCGCTACTTTCGGGGGTGCGGGGGTGCGCTACTTTCGGAAATTTTGTAGACATCTCAAATTTGTCGCTACTTTCGGGGGCTCCGCTACTTTTGGGGGGGAGGGGGGGGGGGGGGGGGCGCTATTTTCGGGATTCTACGGTTACTCAAAAGGACCCGTCCAGTCTTTTCGCGACTTTGCAAGCTTGGTGTAATGTAACAGACGTTCGGTGTTGTTCTCTTTAAGAACATCTCATGTGCAAACGCTACCACTTTGGAGCACATATGACTATGTGAATTTGTAACCTTAGCTCACCATCTGAGCCTCAGTGGCCCAATGGTTAAAGCGTCTGGCGTATATATGAACCGCCATATTTCGTTACCAGTCTTCAATATATACATTATACTTTATGTAAATACGCAAAAATTTTATTCACTGGTTGTTTAACATTACAATTGACGACAAAATCAGACAATTGTATGGCTATTATGTAATTTGTATTTATGATGAGTACTGCGATTAGTTGTGTTGAGAGTCGATACAGAGCAAGACTTGCAAACACACTTTTTTGTTAAAAACTGTACACTACTTACAATATAATTAACGTGCTCCTTGTACTGCATGTTTACTTTTTTTCAGGATTATTTTTAGCTCTTTCAATCCTATATCGGCCTTCTAACGATGAGCAAAATATAGCCAGAGTAAAATACTAAAAGGGACTTCAGGGTTGAGAGGGTTAATAAAAAAGTTACGAAAAAAGTTATGTATAGTTCATGCTTGTCAGTTTAAAAATTACAAGGGGAGAAAGAAATCCTTGCATTCTTTCGTATATCTCAATGTAAACCATATTTACAAACGGCGACCAAAGTAAAGTAAATCCATTCTATGATGCATAAATTTGGTTGCTCTCAACTCGTCTTCATGTAAAAAATTAAAAAAAATAAGTTAGATCTAAAACGAGATCGGAGAGACTAATTTAGACGAATATACCAACTCTTTATCGTATATAACTAAAATAGTTTTACTTTTTTAGCTGTAGTTGCAAATGAGATGTACTACGCACAATCGAAACTACTCGATAGTCTTCTTTTGGATTATGATAAAGCATCTCGTCCTTCACCAACAGTTGGCACTCCAGTCAATGTGACTCTTGGTATAGCAGTTGCCCAAATAGTTAGAGTGGTAAGAAAATTAAGAAAATTTGAATTTACGGCTTGAGATCTTCATAAACGTTTTGTGGTGACAATCGACCAAGAATGTGTGACCAATAAGTCACCAAGCGTGACCAGTCAGAGGTTTTGCACTTGTACACGCAAAGTAACTCTGATCATTGCAATTATTTAAAGATTGAGTTCCTTTTCTTTGTTTTCCATCAGTTTGTATTTAGCATAAAGACTCTTAGACCCCGTTTACACTACAGTGTGTATAAAAAAATATGGAACCCTTAGATAATGAATTGGTATTCTTTTAAAACAACCTATTAATTGTAGTAGTTTGAAAGCGTTATAAATTAATCAGCACATAAGTTAAACAGTAAGAGAAAAAGCTTTTAAATACTTTCACCATGCATACACTTCAAGATATCTTAACTATTTCCCAGATGTATAAGATCGTGTTTTTTACGCATCCGTGGCTCAGAGGTGTGTAGGGCTTTCAAACTACTACAATAGGTTGTTTGAACAGAATACTAATTCATTTTCTAAGGGCTCCCTTTTTTTATACATACTGTACAGGGTGTATCAAAAAAAAGGCTACCCTTAGAAAATATAATTAACATTTTTTTCAAATAACCTATTGTATATTGACAGCCCCTGCATGGACACCTCTGAAGTCACGGATGCGTAAAAAACAAATGGTCGTATACACCTGGGAAATTACGATAACTTCTAAACGTATGAAGGAGCATAACTGAAATAAAAACGTTAATTATATTCATATCAGTTCGATTAAAAATGGTTCAACTGACCACAGGGCTGTCAATATACAATAGGTTATTTGAAAAGAATGTTAATTATATTTTCTAAGGGTAGCCTTTTTTTTGATACACCCTGTAGAGCAAAAGTATCACATTTTTTTTCATCCTCATGGGAATAAAAAACAATGTCAATCCGGATACTTTTGCTCTACAGTGTGTATCAAAAAACCCTGAACCCTTATAGGAAACAACCTATTGTAGTAGTTTGAAAGCCCTAAGCACTTCGCTGAACCCACAGATGCGTAAAACACACGGTCTTATACACCTGGGAATTAAGATAACTTGAAATGTTTGCATGGTGAAAGTATTTAAAAGCTTTTTCTCTTCCTGTTTAACTTATGTGCTGATTAATTTATAACGCAGCGCTTTTAGGGCTTTCAAACTACTACAATAGGTTGTTTTCCAGGGGTTCAGTTTTTTTTGATACACACTGTAGTGTAAACGGGGCTTTAAAGTCGGTGGGGATTTGATATTTTCCAGAGAAAAGTGGGGTTTCGAAAGAATGAATACATAAGAATATCATTAATTAAATATTCAAGATATAAATGTATAGGATAAAACACGAGAACGAGGTGCGCGTCCTCGGGCTTTATATAGCATAAATCCCAATATTCGAGGGTTTTATCTGACTTAAATATTATCGAGGAGGTTTTCCAACAAAGTTTTGTCTATTTTTTCTACCTTGGACGAAGATTTTCCTAGTTCTTTTCTTCATTTCTTTTCTAAATAGTATTCAAGGGCTTTGTGCGATATTTTTAAAACCTCGGAAGAACAAAGAAAACCGACTCAATAATTATTTAAATATGGATACATACCCGGTATATATTACATAAACCGCAAACGAGAAAATGCGGTATGTAAACAGATATATACCCGGTATATATTCATATATATATATATATATATATATACTTTACGCATAATTTTTACATCAATGTATACACCAACATTATTAATCAACTTATCATTTACCCGCACAATCAACACTCAACACGTAAAGTCCTTCGAGAGTACAAAACTGCAGTTGTTAAAGGAAAGATTACGTGTTCCTTGTCCTGAACGATCCTTTTAATAATCACACAATTTCTTAACACCCTTATTACACCCTTCATCACTGTGCACTTCTCTTCTTAGTTGTCGACAAAATTCTTCACTATCCTTTTCCTCCGCCTTTGTGAAAATAGTAGGCCCACTTTCAAACGCCTTAGAAATCTCAAGTTTTGTTGACAGACTAGGCCTCTGGTATCTCTGTGACGATCTTGAATCTCTATGTCCAGTTCTTTCCATATAAGCAACAATGCCCTTAGTTAATCCTCGAGTTGCCATTGTCGCTCGAAGACTATGATTTGTAAATCGCCCTTCAATTCCAGCACTTTCACACATTCGACGCACAATAATGCCTAACGTGTTACTAAAAACGTGAGATATTCTTTTAATATAGCATCAGAATAATAAAAATATGTGCAGAGTGATCGCCCAAGATACCCATTTTCCAACGTCTTTCTTCTTGTTCTTCTGAAAACGCCTCTGCTTGTTTAACAGTAGATCCTACTCCTGAGCTCGTTAAACGTTTCATCTCCGCATCATGCAAGGCAGTCTTGGAACTGCTTGAATGAAGGATTCTCAAAGACATTTATTATTGTTGCCCTTCCATTATCTCTTAAGTATCATTGAAGCCCGCAGAAAATCTGATATAGCGTATTTGGAGTGTACACGCTTCCTGGGTCTTTCTTCTTTCGTACTTCCATCACAAATTTGCTCAGCCAATAGTTCAGTTCGTCATCACTGTAATTCGCAATGGATGGGTCAGTGCATGTTGTTGTATTTTTCAACACAACCTATGTTCTTAGCTTTCTCGTTTCGTTCAACCGCCCATTCAAACCATATGTTTAACGCCGACTCCGCGTTCATCTTTGTGTTGCCTGCTATCCTTGTTTCTTTTCTCCTTTCAAGCTCAGCATCATTAACAACGCAAGTTCCTCGTCCGTTGTACCTTTCCAAACATCTTCTTCAGCGGTTTCTTCGCCCCAAATATCTCCTAAAGCCGGTTTTCCACTAGGCGACTTTTTTCACGCGAAGCGACTTTTTCTTTTGTCTCATGATGTGACCACAAACCAACCAATGACAGTCATCGTTTTATCCAGCAAAACTTTAGCTATATAACAACACAGACTATACACTTGTTGACTGGCGCCAAGGGAAACGAGGGCTTTTGCCCGAGGGTGACATTGAAGCCTGAGGGACTGTAAAACTTTATGTTTCTCGAGGCAAAAGTCAACAAGCGTTTTGTTATATACCAAAGACTTTTAAAATACAAAGCTGACTCGAAAGGCAAAAAAGGCAAGAAAGACTTACCAAAACACTTTGACTTTGTCTTCGTAATTTTAATTGAACTAAACAAATACACCGGCTAGACTCAACAAGTACGAAGAACAGCTTTAAATTTCTCCAGGTTTTCTTCAGACCTTCTTTGTAGATATGTATAGATATTCTTTCTTTTGGAAAATGGACTATTTCGTACCAAACAAGCTCGAAACTAGCTCTTGTTTTCAAAATTCATGGCGAGAACAAACAAACAAACAAACAAACAAACAAACAAACAAACAAACAAACAAACAAACAAACAAACAAACAAACAAACAAACAAACAAACAAACAAACAAACAAACAAACAAACAAACAAACAAACAAACAAACAAACAAACAAACAAACAAACAAACAAACAAACAAACAAACAAACAAACAAACAAACAAACAAACAAACAAACAAACAAGCAAGCAAGCAAGCAAGCAAGCAAGCAAGCAAACAAACAAACAAACAAACAAACAAACAAACAAACAAACAAACAAACAATTAGTATACGTTTATTTTATTATGTTATATAATAAATTACATGTAATACATAATTTATTGAATATAAGTTGCACGTACTCGTTTCGATGACTCTGTTATTTATAGGTTTGTTGGAATTGGTTATAAAATTAGGTTTATAGCCTACTTTAAAATTTAATAGATGGTTTTGCATGTCATTTTTTAGGACGAAAAGAGCGAAGGGATGTACCTCAATGTTTGGTACAGAATGGTAAGCTAAAACTTTGATTTTTTTATGAACAACTAATTTTGTTGGGGTTTTTTGTTGTAATTTTTGCGATAGCGTGCAGTGTTTCTTCAATTTTGGAATATTTTGATCGAATATAGCGAGTTGAGCCAGTTACCATGGTGGTTTTGTTGTTTATTATTATTACTCGGGCTACCTACGGTAGACCGAGTCTGGGTTTCGGCTCGGTTTCTTTTTGGGTGTTACGATTTTGCATTTTTGCACATTTTAGTGATTTTACTCCCGCTTTCATGCATGCTTCCTGTGAGTTGTTAGCCGTGTGAGTGAGGCCGTGAGGCATGTTGTAAGTTTTTCTAACAAAAAGTTGCACAGCTAGCTTTGTCTTTTGATCAAGGTGTTCTTGCATGTTGTTGGTAGATTTCGAAAGTGACAAACTGACTTGTAGTTTAACAGTGATCAAATGTGGCTGACATGAAGTATGCACCACATTCAACCTTTGATACAGGCTTCAATTTTGTGATTGCTGCAATAACACTTCAATCAGTACCTTTTGCAATCTCGTACCTAGAGCCTGCGATCCTTTTGGTCATTACCAGGGATCAGACTGAGGCTCTGGGGAACTCTGATGAAACTTGTCATCTGATTGGTTAGTCAAAAACAGTAAAATTTCAAATGATGTGCACGTTGCAAACTTTGTTTAATCGATTTCTCGACGTTCTGTAACACATAATTATACACGACAGAGCCAAAATACAATTGAACACATGAAATAATTCGAAACAGCAAAAATCCGGACAATTTACAAGTTAAAACCATTACACAAGTTAGTTTCGCCAAAATTCCTGACAGAAAGTACAATTCCTTACCTGAGCGGCTGAGCCGTCACTTGCCGAGTGCCGATGGCTACTTGGACATATAAAACACTCTCGTCAAATCGTCCTGTTGACGATTTAAAAAAAAGCTAAGAAAGACCATTTGTATCGCAACGCTTTGTCAAGAGCTTTGTAAAACATACTGGGCCATTCTTTATCAGTAAACAAATATTTTCCCTGGTCTTCGAACAAGCTAAAGATCGTCGATGACAGTAACAAATTATAGGGAACTGGGAACCAGAGGAATAGGAACAAAAAGCCAATTTTGTTTGTTTTTTTTTCATCGGAGTTTCCCAGAGCCTCAAGAGCCTCTGATCCTTGGTAATGACCAAAAGGATCGCAGGCTCTGGGTACGAGATTGTACCATTTATCCCATTTTCGTCCCCAGAGCTTCTCCGGTGCTGGCGCGCTGAAAACGCTCTGAGGACGAGAATGCTTTTACCCAAGCATCTCCGTGTTTATCCAGTAGCCCGCCTGAACACCTGACCCATACGTCTTGTTGAACAAAAGAGTTTTGTCATTCAAAAAAATTCTAGAATTGCAAATAGTTTTCAACGTTATATTCCTTATACTTTTGGTAAGATTTTAGAATGATCACAACCGTTCTCAACTTGAAATCTATTTTGTAATTGCAACTGTCCCGGTTACTATCTTTTATTTTTTACCCTTTTACCGGTTTGTACAAGAAAATATTGATCCAAATATTATCCAGTTATATACCATGTTTTAAGATACAATATTTGTATTTTAACACTGATCACTGCCTTTAGAAATGGAAAGATTACCGACTAGCTTGGGATCCAAAACAACACAAAAACACTACTGGACCGCTGAAAATTGACTCCGATTATTTGTGGACTCCTGACATTATGCTTTACAAACCGTAAGTTTGGGGAAAATTGCTTTTATTATAATTTAGTGTGTAAAGAAACAAAAACGACAAATAACGATAATAATCGCAAAATAAAATATATCAGGTTCAGATCACCGCCACCGTTACTGCCACCTCATTATTATCACACTATTAGTATCACAATCATGCACAATCACTATCTCTATCCATCACCATCACTATCACCATTCCTATCGCCATCACTATCACCATCTTTATCATAGAGTTCATAGAAATACTAGAGGGGGCATCCCATCCTAATTTCAGTCAACCGCGGGTAACTAATTGAAAACCGCAGTCTTGGATATTTTTGGAGGCAAAGATTAGGCGCGTTGGTTGGAAAAGGACTGGGTCTAGTACATTTGCCGACCAATTGACTGAAATATCATAGGTAATAGCGGCTGCCATGTGGTTACCAAATTTTCTCGCCAATGCCCCCTTTAGTATTTATATGATCTCCATGATCTTTATCACCATCATTATCTCTATGACCATCACTCTCACCATCACTTTCACCATTTCTATCACCATCTCTATTGCAATCAGTATCACAATCACTATCACCATCGGTATCACAATCACCATCACCATTTCTATCACCATCTCTATTGCCATCAGTATCACCATCACTATCACCATCGGTATCACAATCACCATTATCACCATCTCTATTGCCATCAGTATAACCATCACTATCTTTATCACCACCATTATCACCATTTCTATCACCATCTCTATTGCCATCAGTATCACAATCACTATCTCCATCGGTATCACAATCACCATCACCATTTCTATACCATCTCTATCACCATCACTATCACCATTTCTATCACCATCTCTATTACCATTAGTATCACGCAATCACCATCACCATCGGTATCACAATCACCATCACTATCACCATTTCTATCACCATCTCTATTACCATTAGTATCACAATCACCATCACCATCGGTATCACAATCACCATCACTATCACCATTTCTATCACTATCTCTATCACCATCACTATCACCATTTCTGTCACAATCTCTATTACCATCAGTATTACAATCACTATTACCATCTCTTTCACCATCTCTACTACCATATTTTGCCATCGCTATTATCACAATATTAGCATCACTATTAGAAACACTTCTACTATCATTATGTAATTAACTGTAATTAACATTCTGTGTAGAAATTGTAAAACAATTTAATTCCTAATAGATGCGCGAATTTCTAGTAACCACGTTTAATTCTTGCTTCTACAGTACATATTAATTTGTCACTATGCAAACCTTAAATCTTTTCTGATTTAGCTTAACGTCGGATGCAGCCCATGCGTTAGGGATAACGCAAGATGACGCGGATCTTTCATGGAAACTAGGAATTTTTCCAGATGGTACAGTGACGTTTAACTTTCCAGGAATGATCCATGGACAATGTGCTTTAAACATAGCTGATTATCCATTCGACGAGCACAGTTGTTCATTTGTATTTGCCTCGTGGGTTCATGATAGCAGCGAAATTAATCTTACGCCGAAGGAAGGCAATCCATTGGACTTTCACAGTTACGTGCTGAATAACGAGTGGCATATTACTGGTAGTGCCACTAAAAATGTTGACGAGAAATATGAATGCTGTCCAGAAGTTTTCAAGAAGGTTGTTTTTTACATCAGTGTGAGACGTGGAGCCTCTTCGTACGTTTCTAATTATATCATACCGTCTATCCTAATCGTAATCTTGTCTCTGATGATGTTCACACTGCCACCGGAAGTTGGAAAACGCATGGGTAAGGCAAGCACATTTGAAGAAATGCGATGTTGTAGATACGAGGAAAATGCTATTTCAAATCCTCGTTAGTGTTTTAGACTTGGTGTGCCGGCTAAAACACTAACTCGGACTTGAAATATTATTAAGTATACAGTAAAAACTTACATGTAAAAACCTATAGGATTTTTGAACCTGCAGACTGAAATTTGACATTTAGACTCCTAACATATAAGAACCTAATAATTGTTAGTTGTTTGCTGTACAAGCTGTGTTAGTTAGTAACACTCAGAAAAACTCTGAGCTCTGAGCGGGACTCGATCCCACAACCTTCTGAATGCTAGCCAGACGCTCTAACCATTGAGCCACCAGAACTCAGATAGCGGAGCAAGGTTAATTAAGGTACTTATACCTTAGACTGTGCCCAGTCCTCTAGGAACGAATTCCAACCGCTCGGTTACAAGTGCTTGTTGGTCTACAACTCGCGTTGTAACAGTAAGTTTCCAGTTACACACTGTTAGTTAGTTTCAGAAATTGCAGCTTGCATGATGTTAGTAATAATAAGAGTTCTGGTGGCTCAATGGTTAGAGCGTCTGGCTAGCATTCAGAAGGTTGTGGGATCGAGTCCCGCTCAGAGCTCAGAGTTTTTCTGAGTATTACTAACTAACACAGCTTGTACAGCAAACAATTATTGCTAACATCAAGCTGCAATTTCTGAAACTAACTAATATAAAAACCTGTTCAGCATGAAAACTGAAACAGATTCTTATTTGAAAGAATCGAATAAAATGTTTAGAAGGCAAAAGGTTAATTTGACAAACAAAATGTGCTTGAGTATCTTATAATTTCAATATAAATTTGGTATATTGTTTTCTGTATTAATTTTATACGTTTAGGATCAAGGAACCACAATCCCTTTAGTTTAGTTTAGTGAAGTGAAGTGAAGTGAAGTGAAGTGAAGTGAAGTGAAGTGAAGTGAAGTGAAGTGAAGTGAAGTGAAGTGAAGTGAAGTGAAGTGAAGTGAAGTGAAGTGAAGTGAAGTGAAGTGAAGTGAAGTGAAGTGAAGTGAAGTGAAGTGAAGTGAAGTGAAGTGAAGTGAAGTGAAGTGAAGTGAAGTGAAGTGAAGTGAAGTGAAGTGAAGTGAAGTGAAGTGAAGTGAAGTGAAGTGAAGTGAAGTGAAGTGAAGTGAAGTGAAGTGAAGTGAAGTGAAGTGAAGTGAAGTGAAGTGAAGTGAAGTGAAGTGAAGTGAAGTGAAGTGAAGTGAAGTGAAGTGAAGTGAAGTGAAGTGAAGTGAAGTGAAGTGAAGTGAAGTGAAGTGAAGTGAAGTGAAGTGAAGTGAAGTGAAGTGAAGTGAAGTAAACATTGTACTTGTTTATATGAATAAGTGAAGTGAAGTGAAGTGAAGTGAAGTGAAGTGAAGTGAAGTGAAGTGAAGTGAAGTGAAGTGAAGTGAAGTGAAGTGAAGTGAAGTGAAGTGAAGTGAAGTGAAGTGAAGTGAAGTGAAGTGAAGTGAAGTGAAGTGAAGTGAAGTGAAGTGAAGTGAAGTGACGTGACGTGACGTGACGTGACGTGACGTGACGTGACGTGACGTGACGTGACGTGACGTGACGTGACGTGACGTGACGTGACGTGACGTGACGTGACGTGACGTGACGTGACGTGAAGCGAAGCGAAGCGAAGCGAAGCGAAGCGAAGCGAAGCGAAGCGAAGTGAAGTGAAGTGAAGTGAAGTGAAGTGACGTGCATGAAGTAAGATAAACATTATACTTGTGTATATGAATAATATAATCTTTTCTTTTTCATAGAAATTGGAATTAACTTACTGTTGTGTTTGTCTGTATACCTCACCATTGTTAATACTAAAATGCCCACACGATCTGACGTATTCCCACTTTTGTCCAAGTTTTATGGTTTCTGCATATTTATCCTAACATGTTCGCTATTATGTACTTGTTGGGTCGTCGCATACTACTTCCATGATATGTCTGGATGGAAAATATACACAATGCCAAAAGTTGTCCAAGTAAGAAAACTGGGGATACCAGCCAAATAGTAATAATGTTAGACTAGACCTAAATAAATACGTTTTTATTTGTCTGTTGGAATACAATAAATTTAATTCAATTTTTCATTTTTTTTTTATTTTAATGAATTATTAAATACGCCTGTTTGTTAAGGTGATTTTTTTTGTTTCCCCCCCGTCTATATATGTTGTAAGCAACGTCGACGTTATGTCATCAACAATTGTTTTTTTTTAGATTGGAGTTCTTCACTACTTGGGACGGGTATTGCGTTTAACATATGTCAAAAAAGTGTCTCCTGATAAGGTGGATTCTGGTAAGACAGAGCAAATAAAACTTTAGTTATTAAATAAGTTATGTTATTATACGTTTTTCTTAAATCCTTGATTGTAAGTGGTCAGAAAGTTGATGAGAATTCTCGATATCTGCACTTTTAGTTGTATTTGTTGCTGTAATTGTTAGATTTTGAGTCCGCGCTGCTATTACCTGTAGTTTCTGGAGGTATTATCCTGGGCTCTTATATAGGGGGCGGTGATGCAGAGGACTGGTAACGAGCCAATCCCTGTTAACATAGCGACGAACGCTAAGCCAGGAAAAATGGCGGGTAAAGCAAATACGCTTGAGGTGTAAGTCTCTTAGTTGAGTTTAGAAGAGGACGTGGATAAAATTGTTGAGCCATACGATGCAGTGGATTTAGCTACTATATTCTCTGGTGTTACTCCCAAAATTTGGAGTCGTTGTTGAAATATGATCGAACAAATATGTTTCCGAAAAATTTGAACCGTTGCTTTTGCAAGTGAAATGACGCAAGAAGTATTTGGTAATCTTTGTTTGTGCACGTTATCATTCGGTCATGTTCGATAGAAGACAACATCTTGCACTGAATTTTAGCTGGTAGGTCATCTTTCCAATTGAATATAAAGAAAATAATCAACTCGAATTTGCATTTTTTCAATGAAACCTAACAAGAGGTCATCTTGGCTATCTGATGACAAAATTACAAGGTGTGGACGAAATTTTATCACATAATGCGCTCGGCATGCGTATATGGTCTTACCTCTTTCTGTGCGGCAGCCGACTATCAAGTCTTATGTATTTTACCCTGGCTAACGTAAGACGATTTAACTCGACGCAGAAAAAAACATACCGACGAGAAAGGGTTAATCACGCAACTCAGTGCCTATGAAACGAAAATTAAGTTTGTCTTATTTGAAAGAACATTTAAAATGATAGAGTAACATATTTTGAAGTTTCTCGTTTCCTTGCCTCGTTCTTGAGATATTTCAGTTGTTTGATATGCAAATTAAATAATTAACTGACGTCACATGTGCATAATGAGTTGTTGAAAAAAGTTATATATCTTCGCTATTATCAAACCAAAATAATTCGAGAGAAGCATCGGTGCGTGTGTTTCGCCCAGGACACTAAACAGGTAGATTTTCAAGGGATTATATTTGACAATAGCAAAGATATATAACGTTTTTTGATAACTCATTATGCAACATGCGACATTTACATCAGACAAACTGAAATATCTCAAGAACGAAGTAAGGAAACGGAAAACTGCAAAATATGTTACTCCATAATTTTAAGTGTTCTTTCAAACAAGACAAACTTAATTTTCGTTTCATGGGCACTTTAATTTAATATCTAATTATCTTTCTTATTCTATTTTAGTTGGCAGCCAAAAAAAGATCGAAGTAAAACCAGTGAGCAATCAACAAACCAATTTCATGGGCCGAAAACCTAAA
Source organism: Corallium rubrum (assembly GCA_964035015.1). Classification (NCBI taxonomy): domain Eukaryota; kingdom Metazoa; phylum Cnidaria; class Anthozoa; order Scleralcyonacea; family Coralliidae; genus Corallium; species Corallium rubrum. Next base: position 94,725,382 of record OZ035997.1, read on the forward strand.
GCTAATACTAATACTGAAAATGAAACCGTCAAAAAAGAGGAAAACATTACAGATGAGGAGAAAAAGGCGGCAAAAGATGAAAGCGAACTATCTGTTAAAACAAAGCCACAGAATGAAAAAGATGACCACGTGGCTGTTAATGAAACGCAAAGCAAGAAAGAGGAAAGTGAAAGAGAAACGGTTGAAAAAGAAAGCAGTGAAAAGATTAAAGATAAAAGAAGATCGAGAAAAGAATCGAAAGAACTAAGTGACGTGAAAGTAGAGAAAATAAAACCCGCAAACCCAGAATCGGTGCAAATGAAAGCGACGGGAAAAACCCCTAAGGAAACAAAAGATAAGACACAAACACAGAGTACCGAAGACACTAAACGCTCAACATCAATTGATAAAACAGTTAGTAGTGACGCTGATGGTGGTGTTTCCAAAGAGAGTAAACACAGTGAAAGTTCAAAAAAGTCTAACCGTGCTTTCTCCACCTCGCTCAACCCTGGTTTGATAGAACAAACCAAAAAACCAAGTCGTCGCAAGAAAGCTGTTAAGGAGATCGGCGTGATTAATGAGGGGACTGATAATATGGATGAAGCTCAGAAAGAGACTAGGAACAAGCGTGAAAGAAGAGAACCTGATGGAAAATCTGAAGAACATCCACCGGTGAGAGAAGCACCATGGTTGGAGAATAAAACAGGTATGAATATATTTTTTAATAATTAATATAACTACAAAATAATATTGTGATCATGTTTCTCAAACTAGTTTACATTTTGGAGTTCCCAAGCGGGAATCGAACTCGTAACTTTCTTTCACGATTGCTGATTGGGGGGAAATTTATTTTTGGCTCAGACTGCAGTTTAGCGGACACAAACTATGACATCGCAAAATGTTTTGTGCGTCAGGTTAGCGCAAAAGCTAAGCGTTGAACTTGCTAGTGGGCTATAGGTAGGAATGTGCCGGATATTACTAATAATAATACTATTACCGGCGGATACCGCTATATTACCACGGATACCACTATAATTACTCGCGGATACCACTATATTTCCCCGGATACCACTATATTACCCGTGGATCCCGGAATATTCTGGATACTGGATAATATACTATGTTTAAATATAAAAGCTAGAGATCGAAATAAGAATACTATTGTCAGTGTAGTTTACACTTTTTAACGAAAAAACATGATTGTATTTCATTGATTTAACTGAATAAAACTAGAGCAAGTCTGGTCATTTACTAATGAATGTGTGACTCGTTAGACCAGTCAAACATGGTTTAAGCTCTCGTTCAAATGTAAAAATATGTTTGTTTAAACCAGTTACACTGATCCAAGAACTGCAGTATTGTGACGGGTAAATATCCTGTAAAATTTTACCTGATTAGCACCGGATACTACCAAATATCGGAATTTTACAGGATACCTAGCACATACCTAGGGCCAGGTTACCGTAAATGCTAGGTAGCAAATCCTGTCGCTGATAAGGATTAGGATTTTTGTATCTACTGCGCATGCAAGTAGATAATATGTCGACATACAAGGTTTTCCGAAAATCCCTTACAACATTATGTAATATAAGTATCACTACCGGAGTCTTTCCGCTATTTATGAAACAAGCCAGGCTTACACCAAAACACAAGCGTGATTCGTTGTCTGATAGATCAAACTTCAGGCCTCTCTCCATATTATCCATTGTTTTCAAAATTTTAGAAAGACATGTTTACAATAGTACATATAATTTTCTACAGCGTCACAGGCTCCTAACTAAACATCAATATGGTTTCAGGATGAATCACTCATGTGAAACCCTACTGCTCTCTCTCTATGAAACGTTGATAACGACAATTGAAAGAGGTGAAATTAATGGACTAACACTACTAGATTTCTCAAAAGCATTTGATGTGTTAGACCATAAATTACTCCTGCAAAAACTAGAACTATATCATTTCAGACCAGAGGCAATAGCCTGGTTTAACTCATATCTGTCAAACCGAACGCAAAGGGTTAAATTCAAAACTGCTCTCTCAGACTCTTTGCCGGTTAATTGCGGTGTCTCACAAGGGTCAATTCTAGGACCGCTCTTATTTATTATTTTCATCAACGACCTTCCACTTCACCAACAATGTACTATACCATTTATTTTCGCTGATGATTCGTCAATACTAGCCTCCAGCCTGCTGATCAGTGATATAAATCTAAAATTGACCAATGACCTTAAGTTAATATCAAACTGGTTAAACACGAACCTAATGTCACTGAATTGCACAAAAAGCAAATGCATGAAAATATATTCTAAACGTAAAACTAATGCCTCAGACAAAATTCTTGTTACAGTAAATAATAAATCAATAGATGAGGTAACAACAAAGAAACTGCTTGGAGTCCACTTAGATAGTGGACTTCAGTGAGAAGAACATATAACTAATATATACCAAATTATTAATAGACGCCTTTTTCTATTAAAACGGATTCGACAAAATTTACCTTATTATTCCCGTATCATGTTTTACCAGTCGTTAATCTATCCTCACCTATTATATTGTTGCACGGTTTGGTAACGCATCAAAGGAAAAACTTGATGATCTCCTGAAACTCCAAAAAAGATCGGCACGCACTATACTGGAGGCATCTACTGATGAATCATCAGGTGAACTATTTAAAAAGCTTGGATGGATTCCACTACATAATCTAATTAAACTAAGAAAACTTATATTAGTATTCACTGTATTAAAAAACAAAGCTTAGTTTGTCGGTGAAGCACATAGTGTTAGCACAAGAGTGTCACTGACAGATCTGAAAGTTCCAAAAGTCTCTAGTGAGCTTGGTAAAACAAAGATTTCGTATAGTGGAGCTTTGTTATTTAATTCGCTCCCTAACCGTTTAAAGGACACTAGCAATATTAGTATTTCAACTCTCAAAAATGAACTAAAAAATATTTTCTAGAACAAAATAATGGAGTGGCACACTTGGAGGATTTTGCCTGTATAAACTGTAAATTTAAACTAACCTGCAACTGTGTCACTTAATTATTTATTGATTTTTAACTAATGAAGGCCATCTGGTAGAATACAATATGTAAAGATGTTTATACCTTCTTTTAAATAAAGTTCAAAAAATTAAAAAAAAAATTAACAATAGAATATGCTTCGGGACCAATCAAATTTTTTCCAATCACATCCGGAGTCAGTCTGACGCAGTAGATACATGTACGCCTAGGCGTGCCTATTTTTGTTTAGGTTAAGTGGCCCATATAATTCCTGCTGGAACAATGGCGTTATTTGTTTTCGCAAAAGTGTCGTCGTTTTCTTTATTTTATTGAGCAAAATAACTTGAAGGATATTATTACAACATTTATGATAAAATTATGTAACATCGAGCAGCTGTTTCATGTTGAAGAGCGGTGGCCAGGTAGAATTGAAATTTATAACTTGGCCGTAATTTTAGTCACCCTGCATAGAAATTCCAGCAGTAATAGCGGACTTTGAGAAAAGCACAGAAAATAATGTTCCAAAACTAAAAATAGTATTCTAAGCAGAATGGATTCTCCATATAAATGCTCTCTCCTCGGCATAGGCTCAAGCATGCAAATATATAATAGGGCCCAGGAGCGTAGCCAGGATTTTGAAAGGGGGGAGCAGAAATCAAAATAAATTTTTAGGGGGGTCCAGGGGGCATGCTCCCCCGGGAAATTTTGAAATCTAGAGTCGCTGAAATGCCATTTCCTGTCTTTTGGAGGAAGATTTTACAGACTCTAAAGGTTAAAAAACGTCATATAAAATACTCAAAACATGCAAACGTCAAATAGATACTCAAAATGCATACGCTCAGTAGATTGAATACACTGTTTACAGTTTATTTCCTGACACAATTCATATTGCAACAGTTTTGTTGTTACATGTCTGTTGTTTTATATCAAAAGGGGGGAGCCGCGGATCCCCCGGCTCCCCCGGCTCCCCCCTGGCTACGTCCCTGATATAGGGCCTTGAGGCGAAGGCGCGCGGGCAAAAGGTGGGAGTGGACCGAGGAAAATCAGAGGCGTGCGGTGGAGGATGGATATAAACGTTTGCCGTGATTGGCATAACTGGCGTTTTTTGGTTCGATTCGACTGTCAATCCGCTTGATGTAAACAGGGCCTAACTTTTCTAAGAACGCAACATACGTGGCCTTAGGCATGGGCTTAGCCAGAGGCCCGTCCACCCATCTTTTGGACGGGAATTTTTGAAAGTGGACGAGCAAAAATTTAATAAAACAAAACTCCAGTATTTCGTCTTTAGTTCTTTAATACAACCATACAAGCTTTAGTTTTGCTATGACATTCAACGGTCATTGAACATACCTTGACCACATGATACAAGTTCCTATGTTTTGCGAAATATTTAATATTTTAGGACTAAATTTGGCGATTATTTTAATCTGCAGAGGGCGGACGTCAATCGTATCCCTATCAACATGACAACATCACGTATTAGCATAATTGCATTCTACAACCGCTGACACAATGATCGTTATATTTAGCTCTGGATCAGCAAATACTCACCGATAATTGGTCATCGGTGACCAATTGTTAAATATAGACAAAGAAAACGATAGATTTTGCTGCTGTTTGGTCTCCAATTTAGAGTACTTTTGTTTTCCAGAAAGCTCAGAATCACTTTTTCAGAAGACCTGATTTCAAAATTTTTCTGGGGGGCATGCCCCCAGACCCCCCGAGTAGTGCGGGGACTTTTGGACGGGTAGATTACCAATCCTGGCTATAAGGCACTGGCCTTAGGGCCTGTAGTATGGAGCCGAGTTACCCGCTTTGCCGGGATAAACTTTACGTTCTGTTTATATGGGAGCAAGTTACCTGGCAAGTTGTAATATTTGAGATGATTAGCAACAACAACAAATATAGGAAATTCATCCCGCTATGCCGAGTTACCCGAAGAAAACTGTTCGCATGGGGAAATGTTCATCCCGCTTTTCCGAGATTCCGGCTACCAGTGCCAAGTTCTCGCCAAGGCGAGTTACTCGTCTGTCTCATATAAACACTGCAGTGGGAAAAACAGTGTTTGTTCTACCGACCGGGAACTCGCCAGGTGCCGAGTATAACTCGACTGACCGGGTAACTCGGCTCCATATAAACAGGCCCTTAGACTCTTAGTTACCCTAACCTAATTGTAATTCTTAATATTTTTCAAGAAACAACTGGAGCACCTTTGAAGGATGAAAAAAACGGCGAGGTTGACGTGTTTGATGGGAAAACAACGTCAGATTTAGATTTCACAGCGAAGGCACCGAAGTTGAAAAAACATGCAAGCATAAAATGGCTGAGTGAACTGGCCGAGTATTACGCTGATCGTACGCAAAGAAAGAAAAACCGTTACCAGTGGCGTCAAGCAGCTACGATTTTAAACAGACTGTTTGGTATTATGTTACTTGTTAGTATTATCATGGCAATCGTCATAGTGTTTCTTGCACGTTGAATCAACCAGTCAATCGGGGGTATGGCCTGGAAACTCGGCAAATTTCAAAGTGCCCTACTATGTGATGTAATTATATGTGGGGACGGTTTCCGCCGTGCACAAATCTTTTCTTTTTCTTTTTTTCTAAATATTTAAAGTGCCTATGAAACAAAAATTAAGTTTGTCTTATTTGAAAGAACGCTTAAAATGATAGAGTAACATCTTTTCCAGTTTTTCATTTCCTTGCTTTGTTCTTACGATATTTTAGTTTCTTTGATATACAAATTAAACATCTTGACGTCACACGTGCATAATGAGTTATCGAAAAAAGTTATAGATCGTTGCTATTATAAAACCAAATTATTTCGAAGGATGCGTGTGGGTGTATTTCGCCCAGAACACTAAACATGCATATTTTCAAGTGATTATATTTGACAATATCAAAGATATATAACTTTTTCGATAACTCATTATGTGCGTGTGACGTCAAAATGTTAAATTTGTATATCAAACAAACTGAAATATGTCAAGAACGAAGCAAGGAAACGAAAAACTGCAAAAGATGTTATACTGTCATTTTAAGTGTTCTTTCAAATAAGACAGACTTAATTTTCGCTTCATAGGCATGCACTTTGAATAACACGGTTGAATGATTGAATCTATATTGGATGGTTGCTTCATTATACCAAAAATATATTGTCTTCACCGTGCACAAGTTTGCCTAAACGAGAACAAGAATTGCTGAACTGATAGAATAAAAAGACTAATGCCGAGTTTCCAGACCATATATCTCAACTGACTATGGGCAAATTGACATATGCTATATGACTTGTTATAAAAAGTTAACGATTTTGATAAAATTTATTGCGAGTTTAATCCAAACTCAACAAGTTTAGCATAATCTCCGTTAAGTCCCTTTTCCTAGTTGGCCTCCTAAATGTATCGTTTGTCTTTTTAAGCTTCCTTCTTGTATCTATATATATATGTATGAAAAACGTGCTACTGTTGTACGTAAATACGAACGTGAAAAAGAAAGGACGATAGATTTATGCAATTACTGGTACCATAATATATATATATATATATATATATATATATATATATATATATATATATATATATATATATATATATATATATATATATATATATATATATACCAATGAAAACAGTATGTTACATTAATCTACATGCACTTATACAGAAACGCAGGATCTGTGACCCAAACGTTTCTAGAAAAGCCAGTTTCCCTTTTATAACAAAAGTAATGTGCATGACGGAACGGTTAGTACTTATGCAAAAGCAAATGTGCCTGTGAAAATCTGTGACTCGTTGAATTTCTATGTCATGCTGCACTGTTCATGTAGTGCTTTGTCTGAATTCTGGTTGCCCCAAATGTAAAAAAGAGTAGAAAGCATTTGGAGTTTTTAGATCTGCTGTGCATGTATACAATATAAAATTATACAAATGATTGAAGAAAAGTTAGTCTACGCCTCCCTAATACAATATCCCTAGCTACGACTCCAACGAGGTATAACTTTAGAAATCAGCGGATTCGTAAACGTTAATTTGCCACTTTTTGTTTATTTTAGCTCGTCTTCTTAGCCTTAGGCCCAGTTTATATGAAGCGGATTGAGTGTTCAAGTCAAATCTCGCATGTTGTTTCCCCTTGTTGTGTTTACATGAAGAACTGATTTCGATCTGATCGAAACGAATGGCTGAAGTCAACCCACGCAGTGGAGTTGATTGCGGACTTGAGATTCAAGCAAGGGTCGACTTGAATGTCTCCAATCTCATTCATGTAAACACGGTTTGATTTGAAAATGACTTGATACGCATGAGTGAAGTTGGTCGTGCCAAAGGAAATAGTGTTCCAAAACCGAAAACAATGTTCCAAGCAGATTCTCCATGTAAACATGTGCCCGGATTGACTTCACTTGCGTTTTTCGATTCGATTGGACTGTCAACCGCTTCATGTATAAACAGGGCCTTAGTGTGATTATGTGTAATAAGTAGACGTGACTGCGTATATTGCAATATTTTTACACCAAATTCAAGGGAGCAATTATTATTTTCAAAAAGTGTGTTTCAAAAGTTCGTTTATATAGTTATTTCTCTTTTGTAACATGCACTTAAAGGGGGTCTACAGTCCGTTCTGCGCATGTAGGGAACTAATGTTTACATCTTTATTTGACAAAAAAAATATTGATACCTTATTCAAAATTGTAAACTTTTCTTGCTTCCTCTTCATGACTTGTACCCAAAACAAAACATTTTCAAAAGAAATAGAAGAAATCCAAAGAGATATCCTCACCGAATCGCTTGGTTTTCTGCCATGTTGTTCCCAACGGTTTACATTGAGCTGAGTACTTCATGTAATTATCTACGAATGTCATGTTTTGGAGCCCCCACTTGGCACATGCGCAGAATGGACTGTAGACCACCTTTAATATAACTCTGTTTTAGTTTTGAAACAATCCAAAACTACCTCACTTTTAGCTTGGCTTTGCTTCTTCTTATTTTATAACACAAATAAAACATACCGCTCCTGTGCATGTGTACTCTTATAAAGGTACGTTTGACGTCATTTGAACACGAAAGAAGTGTAAAGGCACTCGGCTACCGCCTCGTGCCTCTACTCAACTTCTTTCGTGTTCAAATGACGTCAAACGTGCCTTTATAAGAGTACATACGCACGGAGCTTTATGTTTTATTTGTTAATTAAAATTATCATCGAACCTCGCATGTCATTGGGTCAGTTGCTATATATACCCCGACTATAGTAATTTATAAAATAGGTTGCGTCTTACGCACGCTGTGATTGGTCAGGTACCGTGTTTATATCAGGCTATGCAAACACGGTTGTGACGTCACGGCACATTTCTTAGTCTTATTTCATAAATGGAGAAATAAACCTCGTCTACGGCCGGCTAGGGTTCACATAAACTTTCGAATTCTCCCAACTCACTCTCGTGTTTGCATTGCGCTATATAAACACGGGCGGCTATTTTCTATTTCTTGGTATTGTCTGTATAGGTAGGTATACATGGTCAGTCTGGGAGGCATGTTACAGTAGGAGTATAGTATGCACTGTACTTCCCAGTTCACACCATGTAAAAAAGAAACATTGAATTGATTCTTTGAATGTTTGCATGGTGACAAATTAATTGTAACAGAAGCAAGAATTTGTGGTAACACCATATTTATTGCTTGTTTATTATTACTTATAGCTTTCGAACCTATGTTCCCTCGATCATCATGATGATGGCCTTATATTGTCAACAGGTCGAAATCTAAGTAATGAATAATGTATAGACGGGCAAAGTAACCAAAAATTCTCACTTTTATGACATTTTTTTACTTTCTTGTAAAAACGATTACTTAATGCTCGCGTACGACCTTTGTATTCACGAATTTTGATGTATTATATAAACGAACGACCCAACTATACGTAAGCAAGTGATGAGTTTCATTGTACATTACAACAAATGAATAAAATTGTATAATACAAAGATTTAAGTATTTATCATGACGCAATTTGGGTATAATGTTAACTGGACAATACCAGTTTTGCTTGTTTCATTCAAAATATTTTATAAAAGTAACTTTTCCTGTTGAGTTGTAGAATGTGGATACACTTCGAAATGGCTGTAGAAATACTCGCCTTTCGTGTTCGTCGATCTGTTCACCGTCATTTGACTCATTTCTCGCCGTTCTTCCAAACTTTCCTCGTGTTCGTATAGTAATTGTATAACCAATCAAAAAGTCCATACGATATATTTCACTAGTGGGAAAATCATATGGCCAACCAGTGTTATATTAATTTCTCCCATTCGTTGCACGGAGATGTCAGTATTTTAGTATAAACATTGGCTTTCTTGCAAAGCTAATTAAATACATACATGTTATGAATATAACTCAGTATGTATATATATGAAATTTTTCTTCAAATGGGAATGAAATAGCCATGGTAAGTTTCTTGGAGTATACATAACTATAACCGTATAAACAATGTCGTGCTCCACTGGATGAAACAAGCTTGGACATGCACAGTGGCGTAATAACTGTTGGGGTTTGTTGGAGGTTTTTTGGGGGGAGCAAAATTTCCGACAAATTTAACAAATTAGATATGCGTTTATAAGGTAAGAGAAAAGCTTTTCTCAACAAGTGACGATCCAAATTTTTGTTATCAGTTTGAAGAATTCAGTTTCTTTTGCAAGCACAAAAAACATTTCATTTGTTATAAGCATTCATGATAATGCATAAAAAACGGACAAAGGAAGTGAAGTTTAGTGAGTAGTTGTAGATGTGATAAACTTTTTTCGTTCCATTTTCCAGGCTAAAATACAAATTCAGGTTTGTATTGTCAGCCGGGTTTTGATATAAACATAATATACTCTGCATACTCTGTGCATGTCAATTACCTTTTGACCGCGTAAACAGTTTGTATGGAGCTAGATTGAAAAATAGCAGCATTCACTTTCTGGTTTCGGCAAGCACATCACTACTTTCGTCTGTAGAGGACCGAAAAAGCCGTGAGTTAGCGTATGATTAAGCCATAGGAGGTAAACACTCTAAGAGGTCGGGTTAGCGTATGAGCCAAGCCCAACACTAGTTACTGGTAAAGCATGACATATATGATCTTTTATTTAACCATGTTATTTATATTTACACAGAAAAATTAATACAATGAAAAGGTTTCTTTCTTGTGAAAACATCCAATTCCTGCAAGATGACAACTGAGACCAACATTATAGAATTATTATAGTCCTAGTTTAGTATTTAATTCGTTACGATAACATATAAAAATCAGTTATGATCTTTAATTTATACTAAAGTTTTTATAGAAAAGTTATTAGGGAATTTAAGATTCAGGCAACGAATTATGACTACGGTAAGCTCGGTAGCAAGTTTTAACATGCAGTAAATAGAATTTGAAATTATGTTGCATGCGGTGCCGTATTTATACATTCAAAATACAGAATCGCGCGGACTCGTAGTTTTGTGGAATTCCGGAAGAAAAAGACTTGCTTATTAATCAATGTTAGTTGCGAGAATTAAGGTTAAGCTTTCCTAATGCAGTAATGCTTCTGTTGTGACTCAGACCCCATTTACACGGTACCAGACGAATTCGGAACCGGTCTCGAAGTCGTCCGGTACCGTGTAAACGTAGTCTCAAGGTTCCGCGTTGCCTTCAAAACGTGAAATCAGTACTTTTTCAACGTTGTCACGACGTGTAGACTACTCTTGGAAGTTGGGACCATAATTTGCAAACACTCTTTGTGTCTGACAGAAAATTCGTAGTCCGTTGCCTGTATCTTAAATTTCCTATTAATTAATAATTACTATTAATATATCATTCCACAGGTTACTCCGCCGGCTACCCCGCACCACATTCACCATCAAGAGGTAATACATACAATATGAACGGCAGAGCTATATGGGTATTTACAACGCGAGTCGAAAGCAAGTGGCCATACAGTTCAGATGCCAATATTGCATGCGTCGTATCCAATTTACCTTTTCACCATACAATAGCGGCGCTATCTTGAATTCGCAATGCATTGTGGTCTATCCATGGTAACAAGCTTAATTAAAAAAGTGATTGCGTCGTGTTGAGACACAATGAGGTAACTTTTTCTGTATAAACACTTTCGTGGCAGCAATGTGAATATAATCGTGGTGATATTGGTAGAAGCAACAATTCTCGGACGTATGAGGATGAGTTTCATGACAAATGTATCATTACAACGCTCATATTTAGACATTGTTGCCACGAAAGTATTTATAAAGATAAACTTTTCGCATTGTGTCTCCACCCCAAACAATCGCCTTTTTAATTGAGCTTGGATAGACCACAATGCATTGCGAATTCAAGATGGCGACGCTGTTGGTGAAAAGGTCCATTCACATATCTAATTGTTCGGGTTTATCAACAACCTTTGAGATATAAACTGTTTAAGCTGAGAAAATCTATATATAGATCGGAAAGTCTATGTAAATCTGGACGAATTTGTATCCGATTTACAACACCTGCAATGAAACATTTATTACTTTTATATTTTCTCACGAATTATCAATAAATTGAAAATAAGTTGTTTTCTTCATGGTCTTCACAATAACTTTTATTAGGCGACAAAGTCGGTTTTCTTTGATCTACCGCGGGATATATATCACGAATATCCCGAAAATCGGTCCTATAACCTATCATATGGAGATATGGTCTGGAAACTCAGCTAAAGTCTTTGGTCTATCCTTTTGTTCGCTTTTATGCATTTTTGTAAACGGTGCACGATTATTGAACACATTGTCTTTTGGTATAATGAACGAATTGTCCAATAACAACGTTTCAGTTCAATCACTCAACCGCGCTATTTAAATATTAATATACCTAAAACAAAGGATGTGCACGGTGTAAGGCACAGTTCAACATAAAATCACAGCTCATGATAGGCGCTTTGAAGTTTTCCGAGTTTCCAGACCATAACTCGATTGACTATGAACCTATATACAGCACTCTTGCCAATTACTTACGTCAATTAGTATTCCAAGAGAAAACCTCCTTTAGTGAGCTAATAACTGAGAAAGTTATCTAAGCCCGAGGTTTATAAAACAACTATATAATTGACCAAGGACGGTTTAATAACCCTTACTTACAAAATCCTTAATAATTCATTAAGAAAATTCAAGAGAAATTAATGTTTAATTAATATTTCTAAATCAGTAGGAGAACAGTTTATATTAATAACCGATAAAAACGAACATTTCTATTCATCACTTTTTAAAGTACGATTTATAACTACTTTAAAGTGGTTCTCTGATGAAAATATTTTTTGGCAATGTTCTTGCATAATCTAAAGATATTATGGTAGTTAGTAATCGTGCAAAGTTTTATTTCAAAATTCGTTGAAGAAAACGTGATATTTTGCGTGTGAAGTTTGTACTTTAGAGCGCCGTCATATTAAAGTGGCCGAGCTTGAGAAGAATGAGTCGAGGAAGCTTATGACGTCATAGACTGAATAACAACAATGACCCTTTTGTTGACCCTTATTGAGTCTATGATGTCATAAGCTCTCCTCAACTCATTCTTCTCAAACACGGCCAATTTAATGGCCGTGCTCCAAAATACAAACTTCACACGAAAAATATAACTTTGTTTTTGAGAATTTTGAAATGAAACTTCGCACAATTACCAAGTATCACAATATCTTTAATATTATGCAAATACACTATCAACAATATTTTCATCAGAGAACCACTTTAAATAACGTTACGTCAATTATTGAAACTTGAGTCAATGAGTTTCTTTGTTAAAGTTGTATATATTATATACATGCACCCCAGACTTGGCCTGTAGAGATTGCGTTCGGCAACGTACTGTTTTAGCAACTTTTGGAGTTCAGAGTAAATTTTTGCGGTACGAGCAACCTGGAGCAACTTTTGCATTCCCAAGAAACGAGTAAATATCCAATTAAAGGGAATTAGCAATATGATATTACATACGTATGTCTAATTTGAAAGAACTTGTGAAATTCTAATAAAACACTTTTTACATTTTCTGTATTATTCTTCATTTTTGAGATATTTCAGTCCCTTTGATATGTAAATGATGGTCTCTGACGCCATAAACAGGGTACATCATTTTTATGCATTACAAAATCACATATATCTCACGAGAAAATCACGAGAAGTTTCAATGTGTACAGTTTTAAGTGATTTTGTTGAACAAACTTGGAAATATAACTGCATGAGTTTGCTGTGTATAAAAATTATTCCCTACCCTGGTTATGACGTCAGAGATCAGCTCATTTACATATCAAACTAACTTAAATATTTCAAAAACAAGAAATAAGAAAAATTTGTTAAAGGTCGTCCTTTCAAACTTCACGAGTTTTTCCCCCAAATATTTAGCGAATGAGACAAACTTAATTTATAGATATTGCTAATTCCTTTTAATCGAAGATTTGATAAGGGCTCCTGAGAATGTCTCTAAAATACATACAGCTTGATCACGACATGTAAATCAAAAAATTCACGTCCTAACTATTTTTCTGCCTTGAGACGACTCATTACTTGGTTAAAGTTGGTTGTTATATTTTGCTCTAAAAGAGATAATCGTTTATCAATGTTGTTAAGGCGTTCTGAGATATTATTTTCACTCAACATTTCATCACTTTTCTCCATCTTTTGCTCAGAATTGTCTTTTGGCTGCCTTTTGTCATTATTATTTTCTGATCGCTGGCTTGACGGAAACTTTGTCTCCATCTCTATGTAAGTACTGCCGTTTGCTTTACTCTTGGTGGAATTTCTCTCAACAAATTTGTGAAAAGAAGCAAGTTCAAGTCGGGCATTAGAAAATCGACGAGAACTCGCAACAAACTCCTCGTTTATCTAAACAAAACAAAGAATATAAATGATATAACATAAAAAATACGATCAAACTCTTTTTAATGAAGGTCACATACTTACAATCATGATAAAATAAAAAGAAAGTAAAGAAAAAACATGACAACTGTTCTCGCAAGTCAACAACATGCCGTAAATTTCCAACCGCAGCCAGGTGAAGAATCAGACATAGTTTAACGCTTCTCTGGCTTAAAACTAGTTTTTTGAACGTAGCTTCTCAAACTCATTAATAATTCATAAACCAAAAACAAAAGAAATTAATGTTTAATTAGTGTTTTGAAGCCGGAGGAAGATCCATCTAGCTGATCACGCGATGACGTTTTGAAATATTCCAAAGTCCTAGGACTATGAAAATATGTAAATTACTATCCCGGTAAAGTCCTCCGTCTCGTATTTGAACTATTACTTAAAAGTTACTACATCATGAACAGTAACTTTTTAAGCTACGTTCAAAAACTTTGAAGTCAGATTAGCGTTAAACTATGTCTGATAATTGTCTTAGAAGTAGTTAAAAATATTATAGTAGAAAGTTGTTGTTAAAAGTCTCTGACTCACTTTATTTAATAAATAGTGTAATACAGATCGAAATATAGTAAGGTTGCATGGATATACTGCCGAAACGTTCCATGTTTCATCAGTATTTCTCAAACTCATTAATAATTCATGAACCAAAAACAAAAGAAATTAATGTTTAATTAGTGTTTTGAAACCGCGGAGGAAGATCCATCTAGCTGATTACTTGGAGGTGATGTGAACTATTTACAACTAAGAATAATTAACATACAAGAAAAAATACAAAATTTAAATAGTTAAAACTTACAACTTACAAAATAAAAGTATTAAATCATTCTCGCAAGGCATGACACAATGTCCCTAAATTTCACACCGGACAAAAAGTTAAAGTGACTTTATTTAAGCATGGTAGCCCATTCAGCAACGAAGCTGGTATTCAGAGGAGCCCTGCAAAGCTGGCCAGTTCTGCGGGGGAGAAAGAAGAAAAACACTGGCCAAAAGAAAGCAAACAAACTACCAGCTGCATGCTCTGTGGCAACATTTAATTAGTCTCAGTCTGAACAAACATTTTTTCTGTTTTAATTTTTTTCTCTAATTTTTGTCATTGTACTTTAATACTATTAGCCCCAGGCCGTATTAAGGCGGGGGCGGATGGGGCGGCAGCTCCAGTCTTCGGAGTTGAATAGAGAAAGTAGAGCAGATTGGCAGTATTCTTTTAGTTTGGATTTGAAGGTTGAGAGAGTATAGTGGTTGCGTCAAATTTGTTTGCTTTAAAGACGAAAATCATGTCTAAGTATTCAATAGTTTTGATCAGCTCTACTGTCTGAAGGGGCCCAAACTTGCATACCCAAGATGGGGACGGATAATTGCCAGGTAGATGCTGCGTCTGGTGGTGACGACGTTAATGCTTTTGGTGATACTTCTCACATACCCCAGGATGCCGCGTTTGCTTTGGCTGCTTGTGAGTGGACTTGCTTTTTCCATGTTAGCTGGTCAGAGGAGATCCATACTCCAAGGACTCGTTCTTGCGTACAGTGTTCGAGTTTGATGTTGTCCATGGAGTATGGAGTCGAGAGACGTCCCTTTTTTCTCGATATTGTCTGAACCTTGCATTTTGACTTGTTAAATGAAAGATTCGAAGACAGTGACCAGTGAGGAACATTGGTCAAGTCCTGTTGCGCTTCTGTTGAGATATACATTTAAACAATTTTGTATCATCAGCAAAGGTCACTATCGTCGATAAACACACCATGTTGGGTAGGTCATTGACATACAGAAGGAAAAGCATTGGTCTAAGAATGAATCCCTGTGGTACGCCAGAAGTCACCGGTAGAGGCTTAGATGTTGTTCCGAGTACAGTAATTTGCTGTCGACGATCCGTAAGGTAGGCTTGAAACCAAGAGAGCAGGATGCAGTGATAATGTTCTTGTGACTCACTTTTATCAAAGGCTTTAGACATGCATGTCGAGGTACTTGACGTCGATCTGCTTCCCTTGGTCTAGATGCCTTCCAATCGTGTCTAGAGCCTGGATAAGTTGAGTAGTACAAGATTTACATGGATTGAAGTCGTGCTGACATTCACTGATAATGTTCACAAGATAGTCCCTAATGTGAGATAGTACAAATCGTTCAAGAAATTTGGAAACAAATGCATAGGAGAGATATAGATCTGTAGTTTTCTACGAGTTCTTTATGTCCTTTCTTGTACACCGGGACGACATTGGCTATTTTCCACTCGTCTGGAATGATACCAAGTCGGAGTGATTTGGAGCAGAGTATGGTGCTATTTTCCCCGCTGTTTCTCTAAGAGCTCGACGTGAGATTCCATCTGGACCTAACGCTTTATCTGGGTCTAAGAATTTTAGAGCCGCAAGAATTTCATCTTCAGACCAGTTCAGTTCGTTGATGGTCTCATAAGCACCACCAGAAGTGGTCGGAGGAGAAGCATTGTTGTGGTAGTCTGCAGGTGATAGATCCGAAGTGAATACTGATGCGAAGTAAGAATTGAACATGTTAGCGGTGTTATACGGATTGTCGGCAACGTTAGAATAATTTTTTACACAGTTAGGGATATTACTTGATTTGGCCTTACTGAATAGGCTCCAGAAGCGTATTGGATTGAATTGAATTAAATTGGAGTGCAGATGTTGATTAAGAGAATTAAAGTAGAGATCACGACTTTCACCAAGCGTTCTGAGTTCTCTGTACTTGTTGCACAGGTAAGTTGTGGGAGAACAAGTAAGTCTACGTCGGACCGTTTCTTTTCGTTTTATTAAGTGAAGAACTTTACCATTAAGCCAAGGCAGATTTTTCTTGCCCTCTCTCCGTAATGCACATATGGTAGGGTGGGGAGGCCGGGCATACTCAAGAGATTTGATTTGAAATTAGTATTTTTGGTCAAATATCTCATTCTTGGGACTTGTTTAATAGTCAAATGAGATCAAATTCCCCTCCACTGCAAAAAAGGTGGTGATCAAATGATTACAACACAATTCAACAAAATATCAATATTTATTTCAACTGAACAGAAAATGTTAATAAACTTGAGTCTTGACAAGTATATGAATCTGGCATTCAGGTTCTCCTTAGCGTTTTGCTTTCTGGTTTCTGCAGCTTTCCTAGCTCCCCTCTTTTTGTCTTATGAATTTGGTGCAGATGATCAAACTTCCTCGGGAATATTACATCGTTTTCTTCGACTTCGGCCTCTTGTTTGCGATCTTCAATAGCCGCCATTTTAGCTTGCATCGTGGCCAATGGCCGTGCCAAGTAAAAGAGGTCTGGGTCTGAGTGTTGTCGAAAGTCCCGACGTCGGAGACTATGAGACGATCAAGTTGCACTACCGCGGGACCTCAACATTTGCCAAATCCCCTGGGTATGCCCAGCCTCCCCCCTGCAGCTTAACATTGATATGTGCATAAGATCAACACCTACATCTTAGCTGTGATCCGTGGTCTTAACTGTGTCGTATGACGGTTGCCTGGAGCCCCTTTTATATGCCTCGACACGACCACGTTGATCTGCGTCCTTCGTAATTCAGCCGCTGACTGCAAATAGGCTGCAGATTAGGCCACAGCCCTTTATCCTTTTTTAAATACCATGATATTTTTAGAATCTTTAAAATATTAAGTATTAAGATTTTCAAGAAATATCTAGGGATTTCCAAGAATTTCCAGATATTTTTAGAGATTTCTGTAGATTTTCAAATATTTAAATTTAAATAAAATATTTGCTCATGAGTAGGAATTTTATGCCTTCCGTCTTTTTAGTGTTTAAAGATAGGCGGATAGCATAATTATAGTGTATTAAGAACATATGGCTTTAAAGATAAGAAATACCTGAAATACCTCAGAGAAGCTGGAACATCGAAATAACAATTACGGAATGGGGTTATAACACACCCTATCACTATTTTCCTGCCATTCGCATACAGTCCAGCTAAGTGAAGACATTCCAACATTTATTTACCCGCCTCCTCCCCATATCTGCGTCCGCAGTTTTCGGATTTTTTAAGGATCTTTTAACAGGATTTTTTGGAGTAACACACCCTTTGTCTAATTTATTGTAATAAGTGAATATTAGATCTAATTGCATAACTATCCTAGTATTCCACATATCTATATAGGTCAACTTAGCTTACGTTGGTAAACTCTTGTAGGCGATAGGAAACTTCAAGCTGTTCGAAGAATTTTTGTCCATAAACAGGATATGCTCGAAGACACTCTAGTAAGTCATCGTAGTTAATGGAATGGATTTCTGCCAAAGACTGGACTGTCAGATCCGAATTGGCTTTAGGAATATGGTGTAAGGATTTGTAATCACAGCTAATAACATCACCTTTACCTGAAGTAGAAATAGTTCAGAATAACATTAAACCCAATCTCAGACTGTTAGAAGGGTAACCAAACTTAAATAATGATAACGGTATGTATAAATTAATTATAGTGGTGTATTCTCTATTTGTCTCTATTATTCTCATGGTTTTAATAGACCATTTGCACGATGACGTTTGATGGTGTTGGGTGACTACAACTTTTGCCAGTCTTCTAGTATTAATAAAAGATCCAAGATTATTTTGCAAATGGCTTATTAGGGTTAGGTTATGATTTAAAACTCTACAACATAGTCCGACTGAACCATTCAGTACTTTTAACAGACTGAATTGCAGTTTCTTAAGTACAATTAATTCACACAGCCCTCCTTCATGATTTTCATATGTAAATGTTAGGGTCAGGTTTTGAGATTGCCAGATTGGGGAAAATTTATCATATACAATTACCTCGTTCTTCAGATAAAATTACCTGCCGTGATTAATACTTTATTACAAATAACAAGCACATATAATTTTAACTTTCTGCTTTGAATGTGGAAATTCTAGATCTGGCTTGTACATGTATTTGTGTTTCTAAAGACAGCACATCATTAAAAAGTGTATGGGTATTCTACAATTGCTCCGTTTTTTGTAAAGTTGTTAAATAGACTTACCCAGACTCAAAACCGACTTTCCATCTCTCGTAATTTCAACAACTCCTGATGCTATGAAATAGATTTCTTGAATTGGATCTCCCTGACGAATGATGCATTGATTAGGTAGGTAGTAAGAAGTGCGGAACTTCATTGCCAGTGAACGTAAGCAAGCCTTATCAGCTTCTTTGAAAGCTGAAATGCCATTGAAGAGATCTTGACGCAAATAATAACAGACGTCATTTTGAAGAGTCTCGGGAAAACGCTCTAACACCTATACAAGAAACAATATGATACAAGTTGAGAAAGACTGCATGGTATTATTAGTGGTGGTGGTGGTGGTGGTAGTGGTGGTGTTAGTAGTAGTATTGGCGGTGGTGGTGGTGGCGGTGATAGTTGTGGCGGTAGACTAGTGGTGGTGGTAGTGGCAGTTGTGGTGATGATTGATGGTGGTAGCGGTGGTGGTTGTAGTGGTGGTGCATGGTAATGGTGGTGGTAGTAGTAGTGGTAGCGGTGGTTGTAGTGATGGTGGTAGTAGTAGTTATTGACGTAAGCGGCGGTCATGCTCAGAGCCAAGGGAAATTGCAGGTTCACTTGGACTATATTAGCCTATAGACAAGCAACTTTCGCACCCGTGCAGCATTACTCCTATAGGTTTAAACCATTCACTTTATAAGTAGAATATTTTTTTCAATATCAGAAATATGGTAACTACACTCGATACACTGGTGGCCGGCAAAATTAAGGAGCCCCCTAAAGGAAAACAGTGTTATCAGACAAAATCCATAAGAATGGCAAATTAAAGTACATACTCTTTTTTAAAATGTCAGGAAGAAATCAAGTTTTACAATAAAATTTCTATAGGTTATGCCAAAACGTTTTTGGAAGAAAACCAGACACTTAAACTGGCTTCAGCCCCCCTTGTTAAGCCCGTTGTTTGTTACTCTGTTTACATTCTTTACGTTTCTCTCTGACGAAGGGCCTTCGCTCGAAACGTTAGACTCCTACGTTCTCTGTTTTGGCAGTATATCTAACCTTAGGTGATTATAGAAAATCGCGCGCGCTGATTGGTCGTGCTACTTCGGACTAATTCTCGATAATCACCTATAGCTAGAGTTTATTCAAAATGGCCGCCAGTCAATTTGTCAATGCAACAGACGAGGAAATTAACAATTTCAAAGAAAATATTGTTCGTAAAAGTACGAAAATGTGTATACTAAAACAATTATTCACCTCACGCTCAGCGAATATCGGTCAATAATAACCTCCACTTCGTCTCGGTTATTATTCACCGATATTCACCGAATAATTGTTAAATAGTAATATTATAAATTGAAATCGAAAATCTAGTAGATCTGTAATTGTGTATACAGTACATGTATAAGCGTATATGTTATTATTTTGCAAACATCAGTAAAAAGTACTACAATGTCATGTATATACAGTATTATATATAAAGCGTATATGTTATTATTTTGCAAACATCAGTAAAAAGTACTACAATGTCATGTATATACAGTATTATATATAGATTATATCAAAATAAAATAATTCAGTGGCGGTTGGGTATAGAAGAAAAATTAGCGCATGTTTAGTTAGGGCAAACTTTTTGCTTGGTTAACAATTTAATTTTTTTTGTTACCAACCCCTGCCATAAATAACAAACACTCCCTCACCTTTTGTAAGGTCACACCTTTAGTTTGACTCCAAGTATTTTTTGTATACTCTTCCAACTTGTCGCTCAAAGGGCTCGGTATTTCGTAGAAATTGATAAATTCTTTTACAAGACTTAAATCTTTGTGGTATTTAGAAGTTCTTGAATAGAGCCGTTGAATTATGGCCGTAAGGTTACCAAAGATGGTTGCATACATCAAAGCTGACAAAAGAAACAAAATTAAAGACATAAGCAATTAACCAAAAATGTAAAATTATGTACTTATTGAAGAAAGCTTGTCGCAAAATCTTACAACGGTCGCTACTTTTTTTTAAAATTTTTATTGCTCACGAATATACAAAACCACGTATGGCTAAACATATAACGTGTGTAACATGCAAGCGGTGTATACATGCACTCGGTGGCAACGTTGCTGCAATTCATGCTGTAAAAAAAATAGTGTTTCGAGACTTATTGTTTGCAGGATATGTTATGCATTTGACAATTTCTCTCGTTAGTTGTTTCGCAAAAAGATTGTGAGACAAGTTGCACAAAAAATTCCAGCAAGTGCCTGCAACATAAAGACAATGTATTTCTTTTTCGTTCAGTTTTCATGTTGAAAAACGCAGAACGTTTTCATGGCGAAAGACGCAGAACGTACAGATGCCGAGCGACGAACAAAATCGCTGCGATGGGTTAGTGTCCGCTCTGGACACTGTAACCCATCGCGGCGATTTTGAGCTCTTCAAAAGACAGAACATTTACATGATAAATTACAGTGTATTTTTATCAAAGAGAATGAACCAATATATTGTATATGGCCCGGATAACATATTAGTCAAAATGATTTGAAACTTCCGTGCAATAATGTAAAGAATAGAGTTGACAGATGTGCAAGTGCTAGTTGAATGTATTTGCGCTGTAGTTGTTTTAATTCTAAAACAAGTGAATTTACTTGGTCACAAAGTTTCCTCCCTCCTTCTTTCCTTCCTTCCTTCCTTCCTTCCTTCCTTCCTTCCTTCCTTCCTTCCTTCCTTCCTTCCTTCCTTCCTTCCTTCCTTCCTTCCTTCCTTCCTTCCTTCCTTCCTTCCTTCCTTCCTTCCGAATATATGAACCATTTGCGCAATGCTATATATGATCCAATATTTTTGTCAGTCATACACTTAATCGCATGCGCCATGTTGAGGAAAATCGCAGCAAAAATCGCGGCCAGTGTAAACGAGAGGCTTCACAAAAACTTACCTCCTACTAACATGACACACACAGCAAAAACTTTTTCAGCATTTGTATTTGACGCCACATTTCCAAACCCAACGCTTGTTAAACTGCTTAATGTGAAATACAAAGCCGTGATATAACACGAAGCAATAGACACCTCAGAAGCATGCGTTCCATTGACAGTACCAGTGAGTTCTCGTGATAAAACATTGATCCATCCAGCATGGTGATCTCTCTCCTCTGATCCTATTGCATACCAAATACACGCTAACCAGTGAGCAGACAGGGTAAACAAACCCATGAGAAGAAAGATTACGGCTATACCATATTCCGAGTAACGATCTAATTTGCGTGCAACGCGAACTAGTCTGAGCAGTCGAGCTGTTTTAAGAAGGCTGATCAACGTGAACTCCTAAAAGAAACAAAGTAAAACAAAAGAATATATATTGTAATCAATGAACATTACCATATTTTAATAGAGGATACATAGTAACGTTTGTGGAATAAAAATAAAAGATTATTGGCTTAAAAGCCTCCTCTGATCCATCTATTAAGTCCTCCTTTTCAATAAATATCCATTATGCAAAAAGATAACTAGCTGCCATTATCATGTGGTATTTGCTAGTTAACTATCAAAAATTTAAAACGCTCGGTACAGTCACTGATATAAAACAGAGTGATTGGCTTGCATATGTAAAACTATTTGGCGAACTATTTAAGCAATCAAGAATAACCAAAACCATACAAATAACAAGACATTGTCTTAATAAATTTATCAAATCAGTTAATGACCATCAGTAGCTCTGCATCAGTAGCGTCTATAGCTACTACAACATTGCTTTTATTGAATGCAAGCAAGAAGTGTTTATTTGTTTCTGGACTTTCTGAATCAAATTTATAAAGTTTATAAATATACAAAGTCAAAGTCTTCAGTGCTGATTTATAATGTTCGTCGATGGTGTTTCAATATTATTAAAATACTTCAACGAGGACAGCAGATTCGAATAATGCTGTTTGAAATTATATAGTAAATCGACACAAATTACAACAATTAAATTTCCACAAATCCCAAACGTGTGGAGAAGAAACGTACAACAAAAATGCGCTATACTGGACGGTAAGTGAATCTCAACAATCAACAGCATTCGAATATAAGTATATGTAGCAGTACCTGAACCGCAGTATAGCTCTATTAAAAGTAGGTTTATAATTTGTTCGTCGCCGTCGCCTTCGGCTTCATTCTATAGTGACGATTGACGGCAACAAATAAGAAATATCCAGCAAATGTCGTAAATCAACGTAGTTTTTAAAAATATATCATACATAAATGTTCATTCAATACTTTGAATTCTGATTTACCCCTCGGATTTACCTCCCAGTTCAAATTACCACGTGACCAAATACTCCAAAAATCATGGAGTATTTTGGAATCACGTGACCAGCCTTTGTCAGGGCCTGGCCTCTCGCCATTTTGAAAGCAGAGAAGGCCCTGGGTACAAGGTTGGTCTCTTTCCTGGAGAGACATCTGCCAACAGGGAAACGTTTGAATACCTTTCCCAAAAAATATCGATTTTCAAGATATATAGGATAGACCAAAAAAGAGAAGAATGAAAAATATATATAGAAAAAAATTTGAACGTACCTCTTTTGAAATGAACATGGCGAACAACTCAAACGGTATAGCAGCCAAGAAGTCAACAATAAACCAAGTTTTAAGGTAGTGACTGGCAATGCTTTTTGGTTCACATACAACACGAGCACCGCGACCACAGACATACGTCGTTCGAAAGTTAATGATAATATCAACGACAAACATGACATCAACAATCACGTTAATGATTTCCAGAGCATTGCCATCTAGTCGAACTTTTCTATATACTGGCAATAAGAAGGCAACGTTGTATGGGATTTCAATAGCTGTGTAGATAACAAGTAAGAGTATAATCCAATCCCAGACAGCTTTGATGAAAGAGTCATGCTTGATTGTCCACGGATAAAAGGTAGGTTCTGTAGCTTTATAACTTGTCGTGGGACTTAGTGACATAACCTAAAGCAAAGAAAGTAAAACCGCCTGATTACAATGCATTGACTTATTCAAGGGATTTTAAACTTCAGTACAACTTTATGTAATTTTAATACTTGCAAATCGAAAATTAAAGGTACCTCCAACCGTACAACCAAAATAGCTTTCCGAGTATCAGTGCCGTTCTACATAACTACATTGCGTCGGAGAATTTTGTACCTCTTAACAAATGTTCATGGATGTGCATGCTATTGCATGCATAGATCGCAGCAATTAGTATCCTGAGTGAACGCCTAAAGCAGGCGTCTTGTTATTTATCAATTTGACAACAAACCAATGTTTTTTTACAGTCAACTAATCAGCGAGGTAGGTAGATAGATGGATGAATAAATAGATGCGCAAGAGGACTGGCTAAATTCTTATTATTTTGAAGGGTTTTTAAAATTACACGCGTTTTTTCGCATATTGAAAGGTAGCTATAGTTTTTGCCAAAAACAAAATTTCGCTTCATATACACTTTAAACAAATAAACAAATACACGAACAAACGAACGAACAAACAAATGCATACATAATTACAAACATACAGTAAATAAATAGATATAGGTTGTTACACATTACTCGTGGCTCATAACTAGGAATTTTTGAAAACAAATATCTGTCGAGTATTATTACTTTACTTCATGGAAACTCGAACTTATAATATAATTGGGGTGTCCTGAAAGAGGGGAGGGTGTGTGTGTCTTGATCCTACTTCTTAACGTACAGCAATTAGCAAAACCCATGCATGCTCCAAAATCTCAATGACCTGTTCTCATTACTAAACATTTTCCCATTCTTAGTGGCGCCTTAATCTCGTTCACAAAAATAGACAAATCCCAGTTCCTGTTTTACCCTTCATGCAGGACCCTCTAATAGTTATGATTGTGAGGGTACTCAGTTGCAAGAAGATTGTGTATAGTTGAGGAAAATACTATAAAATTGTCACAATCACCGGACGGTATAAAGATATACTTTCACAGCAAAGAAGGCCGTTGAAATATATCGTACAAGAAAACCATAGTTGACAAAAGAATATTTCCAGTTGGACTATCCAAATATGCAGTATGACCGTTCGGAGTGGAGAGAGGGCCCTGTTGGTCTTTAGTCTACGTGTTGTATCGACCAACTAAATCCTATCGAGCGATTTAGTGACCAACCAATTTACTAACAAGTTATAATTTTCCCAGTAAATTGCCGTCTTACTTGCAGATTTTACGAAGGAATTAATGCGGAATTTTATGAAGAAAAATTAATGCGGAATATGAAACTGACACACACAAGTCGTACAGTATATTCCAGGTTCGTTTGGTCCGTTTCCATTGATCCGCTAGGTCGGTTGAAGACACCTGAATTGCTCTACAGGTGAATCTTACCAAAACCGTACCTAGCAAGATCATTAACTGACCGTGCCCATGCCAAAGATCGTATTTACTATTGAGTACATACAGAGTATAGAGTATGGAGTATAGAGCATAGAGCATAGAGGATAGAGTATAGAGTATGGAGTATGGAGTATGGAGTATGGAGTATGGTGTATGGAGTATGGAGTATGGAGTATGGAGTATGGAGTATGGAGTATGGAGTATGGAGTATGGAGTATGGAGTATGGAGTATGGAGTATGGAGTATGGAGTATGGAGTATGGAGTATAGAGTATGGGGTATGGAGTATGGAGTATGGAGTATAGAGTATAGAGTATAGAGTATAGAGTATAGAGTATAGAGTATAGAGTATAGAGTATAGAGTATAGAGTATAGAGTATAGAGTATAGGAGTATAGAGTATAGAGTATAGAGTATAGAGTATAGAGTATAGAGTATAGAGTATAGAGTATAGAGTATAGAGTATAGAGTATAGAGTATAGAGTATAGAGTATAGAGTATAGAGTATAGAGTATAGAGTATAGAGTATAGAGTATAGAGTATAGAGTATAGAGTATAGAGTATAGAGTATAGAGTATAGAGTATAGAGTATAGAGTATAGAGTATAGAGTATAGAGTATAGAGTATAGAGTATAGAGTATAGAGTATAGAGTATAGAGTATAGAGTATAGAGTATAGAGTATAGAGTATAGAGTATAGAGTATAGGTATAGAGTATAGAGTATAGAGTATAGAGTATAGAGTATAGAGTATAGAGTATAGAGTATAGAGTATAGAGTATAGAGTATAGAGTATAGAGTATAGAGTATAGAGTATAGAGTATAGAGTATAGAGTATAGAGTATAGAGTATAGAGTATAGAGTATAGAGTATAGAGTATAGAGTATAGAGTATAGAGTATAGAGTATAGAGTATAGAGTATAGAGTATAGAGTATAGAGTATAGAGTATAGAGTATAGAGTATAGAGTATAGAGTATAGAGTATAGAGTATAGAGTATAGAGTATAGAGTATAGAGTATAGAGTATATAGATCAGTGTGCATGCCAAATTAAGATTCGATTTTGTACTCAGTAGTCACTGTGCCGCATGCAAACCAACGTACTACCTATTAATCACCATGCCGCATGCAGACCATCGTACTACTTATTAATCACCACGCCGCATGCAAACCATCGTACTACTTATTAGTCGTCGTGCCGCATGCAGACCATCGTACTACTTATGAATCACTATGCCGCATGCAGACCATACTAATTAATCACCATGCCGCATGCAGGCCATCGTACTACTTATTAATCACCACGCCGCATGCAAACCATCGTACTACTTATTAGTCGTCGTGCCGCATGCAGACCATCGTACTACTTATTAATCACTATGCCGCATGCAGACCATCGTACTACTTATGAATCACTATGCCGCATGCAGACCATACTAATTAATCACCACGCCGCATGCAGACCATCGTACTACTTATTAATCACTATGGCGCATACAGACCATCGTACTATTATTAATCTCATTGCCGCATGCGGCATGCAGACCATCGTACTACTTATTAGTCATCGTGCCGCATGCAGACCATTGTACTACCTATTAATCACCATGCCGCATGCAGACCATCGTACTACTTATTAGTCACCATGCCGCATGCAGACCATCGTACTACTTATTACTCACCATGCCGCATGCAGACCATCGTACTACTTATTAGTCACCATACCGCATGCAGACCATCGTACTACTTATTAGTCATCGTGCCGCATGCAGACCATCGTACTACTTATTAATCACTATGCCGCATGCAGACCATCGTACTACTTATTAGTCACCATGCCGCATGCAGACCATCGTACTACTTATTAGTCACCATGCCGCATGCAGACCATCGTACTACTTATTAGTCACCATGCCGCATGCAGACCATCGTACTACTTATTAGTCACCATGCCGCATGCAGACCATCGTACTACTTATTAGTCATCGTGCCGCATGCAGACCATCGTACTACTTATTAATCACCATGCCGCATGCAGACCATACTTACTAATCACCATACTGAATGCAGACCATCGTACTACTTATTAATCACCATGCCGCATGCAGACCATCGTACTAATCCACAACTCAAGCAATATTGCAAATCACAGATAAAATACAAAAAGCTATTGAGGATAAGCTCTTTAGCTGTGGTATTTTTCTCGATCGTAGTAAGGCTTTTGATACTGTTGATCATCAAATTTTAATACAAAAGCTTGAACATTATGGAATAAGAGGTGTTGTGAGAGAATGGTTTTGTTCATATCTAAGTAATAGAAAACAATTTGTTACAATTGGCAGTGTTTTTCTCTGAACCACAAGTGTTAAACACTGGTGTTCCTCAAGGCTCAGTATTAGGTCCTTTATTATTTCTTATCTACATAAATGATTTTAACAATTCTGCAAAATCTTTGGAGTTCCACCTTTTTGCTGATGACTCCAATCTTTTTCTTGCTCATAAGAATTTGCAGGCTCTTGAAATATCTTTGAATAAACACCTCCATGATATAAACAAATGGCTATGCGCCAAAAAATTATCTTTGAACATTGAAAAGTCTAACTTTGTAATTTTTCATCCTCCTCAAAAAAAAGCTAATTATTGCATCAATCTCGTTATTGATCAAAAACCAATAAAACAAGTGAGTAGCTTGAAATACTTGGGAGTTATGATAGACAGGAGTTTAAGTTGGAAAGATCATGTTCATCAGGTATCCAAAAAAAATATTTCAAGAAGTATTGGTTTACTGTTGAAGCTTAGACATTTTGTTGATACTCGTATTCTTATCAATATTTATTACTCTATTATATATCCATTCTTAACTTATGGAGTGATAATATGGGGGAATACCTATGACTCTAGTGTCAGACCTCTAGTAACTCTTCAAAAAAAGGCTATACGCATAATTACGTTCTCCAATTACCAAGCACATACAAGCCCCCTTTTCTCTAAATTAAAAATTCTGAAATTTCCTGATATTGTTGTATTCCATACAGTACTATTTATGCATCATTATAGCCAAGGTAAACTCCCAGATATTTTTGATGATATGTTTACGCTGGTGAATCGGAAGCACCAATACAGAACTCGTCTAGCCTCTAAATCGTCATATTACCTTCCAAAAATTCGAACAAATTATGGTAAATTTAGTATAAGATTTCAAGGCCCCAAAATTTGGAATTCTATTGATGAGTCTACCAAGACTCTTAACAAATATTCTTTTAAACGAAAACTCAAGAACCACTTCATCAACTTCTATGATACCTAGTAATTAACTGTATGACCTCATTTTGTCTCATGGCTTGTGTTTTGTGCTTGTGTTGTATTTGTTTCGTATTTTGGCTTCACTGACTTTCAAATGTTATGGCGTATAGCTTCATTGTCACCTGTCTAGGATAGCCCTTAATGGATATTACAGGTGACATACAGGTGACATGTACTTGTCAATTAGTTTATTTTATCTTTGTCTAATATCTCTGTAAATCATAGTTGAAGTACAATAAAGCTGTTCTGTTCTGCTCTACTTATTAATCACCATGCCGCTTGCAAACCATCGTACTACTTATTAATCACCACGTCGCATGCAGACCATCGTACTACTTATTAATCACCATGTCGCATGCAGACCATCGTATCACTTATTAATCACCATGTCGCATGCAGACCATCGTACTACATATTAATCACTATGCCGCATGCAGACCATTGTACTACTTATTAGTCATCGTGCCGCATGCAGGCCATCGTACTACTTATTAATCGCCATGCCGTGTGCAGACCATCGTACTACTTATTAATCACCACACCGCATGCAGACCATCGTACTACTTATTAATCACCATGCCGCATATTGTACTAAAGACTTATTAACCGAGTGCGAGGTCTGTACGGGAAAGTATTTGCTTGAGGTTTTCGTATGTGTTGGTTTTCTGTAAACAATTGTTTGTAGTCTGTTATACGAGAGTTACCAAACAATCTAGAAAAGGAAGTGCTCGATTCTCTTCGATTTCTTTGGTAAGTTTATTGTATGTCGCAGTTTTGTTTGTTAATGTGATCGTAAATATCGTCAAATGTTGTTCTCGTGTAGTGCACTGATGGTATCGTCAACATAGCGGAAACCAAAAAGGTAATGTCTGTCGATAGATGCACCCACGTGCAAAAGAGACTGGTGATCCTATTGCCGTACCGCATAGTACGACAATAAGATTGATTGATTGACAACTTTATTTAATGAGGATAACACTTAACAGTAAAAAACTGAAAAACTCGTGGTCCTCCAAATTACAATGTACGAACAGATGAAACAATATAAGAATAGAAAAACAAAACGAATAGTCATTTAAAATATACAAAATAAGAGATAAATAGAAAACTAAATAAAAAAATAAATAGAATTAGTTAATTGTCAAAAAAATGTTTTCTAAGAGCATATCTAAAAGAATTTACAGAATCTTTCTTGCGAATAGTAATTGGGATGTTGTTCCAGAGTCTTGAAGCTTGGACTTGGAAGGTTCTGCCTCCATCCGATTCACGGATATATATACGTGGGCAGATGAAGTTGATGTTAGAATATACCTTCCAGAACGGCCATTAATATCAGCATTTCGTACCAGTAATTCTTCCATGTATTCAGGACATTCACCGATTTGTCTCTTGTAAATCAGCATATACACTTTAAAACGTTAATTTCATCTCGTAAAGGCAGCCAGTTTAGTTTCTGAAACGTGATTGAACTTCTTTCCCATGTGCCTGCAGATAAGATTACACGGGCCGCCCGTTTCTGCATTCGAAATACGGGTTAGATTTTCTTGAGAACAAGTACTCCAAACCGTGGAACCGTATAGCATAATTGGTTTAATCATTGACGGGTATAAAATAATTTTCGTTCTTCAATTGGGAGATACCGTCGTATCTTTCTTAAAACTCCGATTCTTTGGGCTAGTTTTTTACAGATGTTTTTAACATGTTCATAAAAATTGAGTTTATTATCAATCGTTATACCAAGTATTTTATATGAAGAGACTTGATCAAGCTTTGATCCATGTATCGTTATATTCATTTCAGTATTGACAATCTTACTAGAGAGTCTCCTTCCAGTGACAAGCATTGATTTGGTTTTGGTTACGTTAAGGATCATTTTGTTGTCAAGGGTCCATTTTTCAAGATCACCAGCATAATTGTTTGTAGTGTTTGTCGTTATATTGAAAGTATCAACCAACAGACATATTACCGGCTAAGATCTTCGGTAGCACGACCAGCAAAACTGTATATGAACTACCAAAACTTCACAAAGCACAAATACCTATGCGACCCATAGTTTGTGGGTCTTCCACATACGGACTTTCCAAGAACTTAACAACAATACTGTAACCGCCAACGAACAAATCACAACACAGACTGCAATCCACCGAAACTCGACGCCTTGAAAACTGTACAAATCACTGACGACAAAGACTTGACGTGTATTTTGATGTGAAATCACTGTTTACCAGTATTCCACTTCAACTATAGCGGGTGAATGCGCAGAAACTGCACTTAAACGTTTTGAAAATGAGTTTTAATATAAAACTAAACGAGGAAAAACAAAAGAGAACAACGTAACAAACAGTATCTCAAAGCGAAAAGCTGTGAGCCTGTGACGAAGGTAACAAAAAAAACAACATGGTGAAAGTAGTCCAAATATGGCTTGTCATGTGACCTCAATACACAATAATATACCTAACATGAAGTTCAGAGTGTACTTCCGAACATAATTCTATTTTAACACTCCTCCTCACTCGTAAAACTACATGTTCAACTGCTTATTGAATTAATTCCAAGCATCTTTCTAAGCTTAGTAAATTGAGCTTGGCTTAATCCCTTAGTAAAAATGTCAGCGACCATTTCGTCAGATCTACAGTATCCCAGTTTTACGGTGGCTTTAGCGACTTGTTCTCGAACAAAATGGTACTTTATGTCAAGGTGTTTTGCCCGTCCATGGAATTGTGCATTTTTAGCCATGCAGATCGCTGCTTGGTTATCCTCCAGTATCAACGTTGCACCAGTTGGTTTGCACTTCAGATCGGTTAGAAGCTGTCGGATCCAAACTGCTTCTTGCGTCGCACTTGCTAACGCCATGTACTCAGCTTCTGCAGTGGAGAGGGCCACACATGGTTGTTTCTTGCTTCTCCAACTGATTGGTGCTCTGCTAATCTGAAAAACATATCCAGACGTTGATTTTCGATCATCAAGGTCTCCCGCCCAGTCAGCATCTGAGTATCCCACGCATCCGTTTGTTTCGTTCCTTCCATCGTAAAGTAAACCCATGTCCTGAGTTCCACTCAGATAACGCATGATGCGTTTAACAGCTGTCCAGTGCTGCTTAGTTGGCTCAGCACTGAATCTTGCGACATTGCTTACTGCATATGCGATGTCAGGTCTTGTCTTTGTGGACAGGTAGAGTAAGTTTCCAACAGCAGATTGGTAGAGGACTTGGTCGACGCGTTCGCTGTCTTCCGTTGGCTTTACTAGCTTTGTTCCAGGGTCAACAGGTACGCTCACCGGTTTCGAATTATCCATGCCAAATCTTTGTAAGACACTCTTTGTATACGCTTCTTGGCCGATCCATACTTCTTTTGAATCTGGTTTCTGGACAATTTTGACACGAAGAAAATTGTGTAGTTCCCCCATATCCTTCATTTCGAATTGCTCAGCGAGGGCGTTCTTGACTTCATTCATTCGTTGATCACTTTTTCCAGCCAGGAGAATATCATCAACGTACACAGCAATGATGAATGTCTCTTCTCCTTCCATCACATAAATGCATGGATCACCAGTGGTTTGCACAAAGCCCATCTTCTTTAATTTTTCGTCAAGTACAGAGTTCCAACAACGTGGTGACTGTTTAAGGCCATAAATGCTTCGTTTTAGCTTGCAGACTAAGTGTTCTTTTCCTTTAACGACAAAACCCTCTGGTTGTTTCATGTATACTTCTTCCTTAAGTTCTCCATTCAAGAATGCTGTTGTAACATCCATTTGATGCAGCTTCAGTCCATGCTGTGCAGCTAATGCAATTACAGTTCGAACGGATTCAAACCTAACCACTGGACAGAATGTTTCATCATAGTCATCGCCAAACTTTTGACTGAAACCTTGAGCTACCAGACGAGCCTTGTGTGTTTCAACTTTTCCATCTGCATTTGTCTTGACTCGAAATACCCACTTGCTACCAACTGCTTTCCGATCTTTAGGCAGTTCCACCAAATCCCAAACTTCATTAGTTTGAAGTGACGCCATTTCTTTTTCCATCGCTTTCATCCATTTGGACTTTTGTGGACTTGCCAAAGCTTCTTTGACGGTTCTTGGCTCGTCATCATCGTTATTTGCAGCAGTTGCCCACTCACCATAGCAGTCAGGTGGTTTTCGATCTCTCTCACATCTTCTCGGGACTACAGGCTCAGGTATTTCGTCTACAATAGGCTCTTCATTTGCTGGGAAATCAAGTTCCACATACCTGTTTTCCTTCGGCTCCTGTTCTTTGGAAACTTCAGTTCCATAGGAAGATTCATTGAACTTGACATCTCGACTGTTGAAGACCCTTCCACGTTTTGGGTCATAAAGACGATACCCCTTCGTTTCAGTGCCATAACCCAGTAGAATGCATTTTCTGGCTTTAGAATCTAGTTTGTGCCGTTCGTCCTTTGGCACATGGGCGTAAGCTTCGCACCCAAACACGCGCAGATGATTCACATTAGGTTTCTTACCCATCCAGGCTTCAAATGGAGTTTTTCCTTTCACTGCTGTGGTGGGACTCCTGTTTCTGAGATATGCAGCTGTTGATAGTGTTTCTGCCCAGAACGTGTGTGGGAGCTTTGCATCAGCCAACATGGATCTTATGGATTCGACCAAGGTACGGTTCATCCTTTCAGCCACTCCATTTTGTTCTGGTGTCTTCGGCACAGTAAGCTGATGTTTTATCCCTTCTTTCTTCAGGTAATTCTGGAACTCTGTTGAGGTGTACTCTCCTCCATTGTCTGTACGCAAGACTTTGAGCCTTTTACCAGTGGATTTTTCAACAAGGGCTTTCCACTCCAGAAATTTTTCAAAAACTTCATCTTTGCGTTTCAAGACATAAACCCATACGTAGTGAGTGTGATCATCAGTAAAAGTTAGGAAGTATTCAGCTCCACTAAGTGATTTCGCATTCACCTTACCACACACATCACTGTGCACCAAATCGAGTGGCTCTTTAGCACGTTCACTTTCGTCAACTGGGAACTTGCTTCGATGATGCTTCCCTTCTGTGCAAGATTCACAGAAGTTGATATTTTTGGACTTGTTGTAGTCATATCCATCAACCAGGTTATCCTTTGCCAGCTTCTGGAGGTTTTGTACACCAAGGTGACCATATCGCTTGTGCCAGATGACCTCTTTACTTTCTCGGCTTGGATTTTCTGAAGTAGCATTTGCTTGATGGGCTCCCACATTGTTCAGATAATAAAGATTTCCTACTCTGGTGGCAATAGCAATTGGTTTTTGATTTTCATCCAAAATGTGACATCCATCTTCATTAAACTTGACAGTCTTTCCAGACATTGTTGCTTTAGACACACTGATCAGGTTATATGATAAGCTTGGAACATACAATACATCATGTAATGTACACTTCTTTACCTTCTGGCCTTTCGGGGACTCTATTTCTGTTTTTACAACTCCACGTCCAGTTGCTTGGACAACATATCCATCTCCCAGTGTGACTTCTTGAGGCTTTTCCAGGTTATACAAGTTGACAAACATGCTAACATCATTGCACATGTGACAGGTTGCTCCAGAGTCTATAATCCAGGTATTCATTCCTTCATTTGAACTGAGTGCATGACTCATCATCAACCCCACTTCATCACTATCTGAGCTACTGTCTTTACATTTCATTTCACTCACATTGTGAGCCTTATGTTTGTCATTAAGATTCTCATTGATATCTTTCTTGTCAACATCATGCTTTAGTGTGTTCAGGTCTCTACAGTTACGTTTAATATGGCCAAACTTTCCACAATGATAACACTTTGGGCCCCTACCTCTTGATTGTTGCTTGACAAACATGGCCTTCATTTCATCACTTGTTTCAGAGCTACATGTACCTCGTTCCTTTAGTTTTTGTTCCTCGTGCAACAACCGTTCTGTTACGACTTCCATCTTGGGCACATCCACATTTGCTTCGAGGGCCGTTACCAACATGTCGTACGAATCAGGTAAACTTGCTAACAGGTAAACGACTCGATCCTCCTCCTGAATAGGGTCATCGATAGCCGCCAATCCATCAAAGATTTCTATCATCTTCTTGATGTGTTTTTGAATCGAGTCTCCGTCTTTCAGCCGTAATGAGTAGAGTTTACGACGCAGTGCTAACTTATTAGCCCACGTTTTCTTTTGGAATTGATCTGCTAGCTTCTCCCAAACCACAGCAGGGTCCTGTGGATCTCCAAGGAGGTACAACAACGACGGTTCAACAGACAAAACAATAGTTGCCAGAGCACGATCTCTTCTCGCCACAAATTTTGCGTATTTCTCAACTTCTTCTTCACTCGGAGCCACTTCATTCTTGGTCGCAATTCCCCACAGGCCATCCCTCATAAGTGCCATTCGACACTGTACTTTCCAAGTAGGATAATTTGTGCCATTCAACGGAATTATACTCGCCATTCTCGCGTCCGAACCAGAAGCCATCACACCACTCTCGCGTACGACTTGATACAGTTACAAATACTGCTTCTCAAATTTGGATTCCTCTGGGCCCATAACCTTTTGAAAATGAGTTTTAATATAAAACTAAACGAGGAAAAACAAAAGAGAACAACGTAACAAACAGTATCTCAAAGCGAAAAGCTGTGAGCCTGTGACGAAGGTAACAAAAAAAACAACATGGTGAAAGTAGTCCAAATATGGCTTGTCATGTGACCTCAATACACAATAATATACCTAACATGAAGTTCAGAGTGTACTTCCGAACATAATTCTATTTTAACAAAACGGTCCACTGATGAGCCACCTTATACCCATAGACGACATTATGGAAGTATACTTACACTTTGTCTAACCTCTATTAGTTAGCTTCACCTTGCTCTGCTATCTGAGTTCTAGTGGCCCAATGGTTAGAGCGTCTGGCTAGCATCAGAAGGTTGCGGGTTCGCCGAGTCCCGCTTAGAGCTCAGAGTTTTTCTGAGTATTACCAACTAACACAGCTTGTACAGCAAACAACTGCATGATAATTATTAATCTCAATTCAGTGTTTGTCTCATTGAGAAAATTTTGTTGTTTACACTGGAGCAAAAGTATCCGGATTCATATTGTGTTTCATCCTCATGGGAATAAAAAACAATGTGAATCCGGACATTTCTCCTCTAGTGTAAACGGGGCCTAAGTTTGCGTTGAAGTAGTGGCGTAAAATGATTTGTAGTTTGTCGTTAACTATGATAGCTTGTCCATGCACTTGTCAAAGTAAACGGTTTTGTCCATAACAAGAGTGACCAGTCTTTTGTTCGCTGGTAGTATAACAATGTTCTGGTCGTGTTTTAGTCCTTTGAGTGCTCGTTGTTCGTCTCTCGTTAGGTACTACATATGATTCGCCGTATACCGCAGACTATCGTATACTACAACGTATCATGCAGTCACCGTACCGCAGACCATCGTATTACTTATCAGTCACCGTAACGTGCGGCAGACCATCGCAGCTGAGCTACTACATGTATATTAAGCGACGGCTATATATATAGTCCATATTTTTTTCGCGCCGCTCTTCCTCAACTTACAGTGCTCTTTTGGCCTTGCTGTACGACTGGAAGTGTCTTTATTTTGTGTCCAACAATTTAAAAACAAAATGAACAAAGTGACCAGACAAATGTGCCGGTGTTCAACCTCCGCAAAGTCATATATAAGTGACAATATAATATATATATATATATATATATATATATATATATATATATATATATATATATATATATATAGTCATGTTAATTTATGTACTCGAGGCGTTAAACAATAAATACCGACTTTTCACATTTGTGAATATTCATACAGAAGTGTATTAAAATATTAAGTCTTTAAATGGCGTAGCAGAAGAGAACAAGTTAAGCTTCACATGACATAACATATGGTCCAATTTTTCTTAATTCTACACAAGTCTTTAATTATTTTGATATTTTTTTGCTAATCTGTTTATCTACTGAGTATTTTAATTGCTTATCGATAAATCATTTTCTCTTCGGTGTCACTCCTATACCTATCATGAATTATATATATGTATCGTCCCGAACACGAAATTTGTCGTTATTGTTAACAATTTTTGTGTTTGTTGTGTTTTTCAAGATATATACATATATATATATATATATATATATATATATATATCAATTATCATATTACCGGTTTTTGTTTTGAAGACAAATTTTCTATGTATGTGCACATTAATTCGCGAACAAGCACAAAATTTATTTATATATATATTTCAAATATTATGCCTATACTCTTTCGCTCTTTCCGTGATATTTGTTTTACTATATAGCTATATAAAAAAAGTTACACAAAGTTGCCACATGCAGTCTTATAGAAAAGAAAAGGCGTTCTGCCAATTTGAGATATAATTAAACAAATATATAGATACGAATTTATTTATCGCAATATCGCATATTAAGATACATAGCTAGGTTATATCGTTTCACATTTCGTCAAATTCCAAAACATTCTCAGAGCTAGTATAGAGGGTTCCCTATACCCATTCACGATATGCATTCACGTAAAAATATTTAGTCTTTTCATGAGTCACGAAAAATCGCAAAAACTCTTTCACGTTCACACAAAAATCGAGACAATCACGATTCACGTAAAAATACAAAAGAAATTCACGGGTTAATATTTCGCATCATCTGACTGATTAATAATATTTCGCATTCTCGAAGTCTTTCTCTTCAATCTCAGACGGATGCAGCAAGTTTGAAAGATTTATTTCTGTCTTTGCAGTCCATTGTAAAGGTCTGTAAACACTGCGATCATGCAAAATTGCGCCTGGCGTCGCTTTTTATTTCTTTGTCTCAACACTCAGAAGCCTGCTTGAAGGTCTCCGTTTGACGAGTACAATCGTCTGGAGTTAGTCAGAGTAAAATAGTCAAAATAATCTGTAAGTAGCTAGCGTAAAATATCAAGTACATGCTATTCCGGTGTTCAACTGTTCGAAGACAGACAAGACAAACAACAGAAATTCCATAAATCCTTAAAAAAAACTGTTCACGAAAACAGACGATTCACGAATCACGCTTAATTCTAGCCTTCATTCACGTGTCACGGTTAAATCAAAAGTTACTTTCACATGCATGTAAAAAGATATGAAACCTTACGATCACGGATCACGGATTAAAAAAATCATCGATCACGTTTCACGCGTAAGTAAAATAACCCAATCACGCTTCACGCGAAAAGTATAGGGAACCCTCAGTATAGTATGATGAAAATGTTATGAATAATCCTATGATTATTTTTTTGTAAAAATAAAATATATATGTATATACACACAAGTGGTCTTCCTTTACGTACCAAAGTTTAAAAATCATCAAAAAATTATAAGGATAAACCGTCTCAAAAACACTTTATTTCTCCAACGTTTCGGAGATCAACTCCTTTGTCAAGGATTTTAAATTACAGGCTGAAAATGGCCTTAAATTAATTTATTATATGGAGAAGAGTAGTTTACTAGCAACTAAAATACTCGTAGAATCCATATTTCACTACATCCGGGAACCGAGTGGCGTTTTTCTCGTATGTAACGCTCGCGAGTGACATATCGACAAGGCAAAATTTTCGAATCAAGTAAACTTGAGCCAGTAACTTCTCTTAATTCAGTTTTTCACGTAAAATGACGTATTCGAACAAGTTGTTGTATTTTTCATTTGTATTTTCTAAAAGTTTTAGGTCAAGCGGTTGTAGTTTTTGCATAAACCTAGTTTATCAACACCACTTACACGCATAAGTACATTGTCCATATAATAAATAGAACATTACACGGTTACTCAAAGACATGGATTTTATGTTCTCGTGGCATGAGCAATATCTCATTCGTTCGTCTCAC
Organism: Corallium rubrum; assembly: GCA_964035015.1. Classification (NCBI taxonomy): domain Eukaryota; kingdom Metazoa; phylum Cnidaria; class Anthozoa; order Scleralcyonacea; family Coralliidae; genus Corallium; species Corallium rubrum. Next base: position 94,763,649 of record OZ035997.1, read on the forward strand.
TCGTGAGATATTGTCCTTGCCACTCGAACATAAAATCGATATCTTCTCGCCATGCACCGTGTACTAATTTCCCCTTTATATATATATATATATATATATATATATATATATATATATATATATATATATATATATATATATATATTATACAGAATGATATAATCAAATATTTATTTAAACGTAATCCTGTCAGCACGCTGTTGCAAAAATAGCAAAGTCAGAGAAGATAATTGCGAGACACTGTATTATTGTGGAGCTATATAGTAAATACCAGACCATCTGCATGCATTCTAGGAAGGAAAAGCTATAAAATAAACGAACCAGAACTTCAATATTCCGTCCAGTGACATAGGTTGATCTCCTCTTCAGCACCCCATCTTCTTGAAGGAGCGAGGACTCGCCCGGGTTCATTGCTGACATTTCACCAGAAACTAATACGTTATCCTTGCGTAGCAGGTATATGACTAACCGAATTTATTTAACAAAATGATTTAAAACAGATTAACAAATTTTGGTTGGTTCCCAGTGATGCACGTAATGTTGGCGCCCCACAGACTGTTCCCTTAATGACTAACAGCAGAAAGTCTTACCACAAGTATGCCGCATGTGCGGCAACTTTAGTTACTATTTCCCCCCGCAAGCTCATTGGAATTAAATAACAAAATAAGTTGTTCGCAAAAGGTATTAATAACACAAACGATGACTTGCATTCGGAAACGTTTTGCATAATTTATATTTTTAACTTTTTGAAACTAAGAAATAGGTAGAATACCGGTATATAATATAATTATATAAATTATTTTATTTCACGTGGGGGCGCACATGCAGCTCCTTCTTCGACTGGAACTAAAAATCAACACTACTGAACGAAGACTTGTGTAATGGAAAACGTTTAGTATAATTTTTTCTTTAAAGGTGACGTACAGCCCGTTCTGTGCATGTACGAAACTAATGTTTACATCTTTATTTACAAAAAAAAATACTAATACCTTATTCAAGATTGTAAGCTTTTCTTGCTTCCTCTTCATCACTTGTACCCAAAACAAAACATTTTTAGGAGAAATAGAAGAAATCCGAGGAGAAATCCTCGCCGAATCGCTTGGTTTTCTGCCATGTTTTTCCTAACAGTTTACATTTAGCAGAGTACTTCATGTAATTATCTACGAATGTCATGTTTTGGGGACGACATTGCGGTCATGCGCAGAACGGACTGTACGTCACCTTTAAACTTTTCCAAACTTTGTTTCGTACTTAAATATAAATAAATATGTAAATAAATATTTCAGTTGTTTTTGTTGTCCATTTTCCGACTGGCATTCGAAAGGTTGTGGGTTCGAGTGCCGTCTGGAGCTCAGAGATTTTCTCTGAGTTTAACCAACGATGGCTTGCACAGCAAAAAACACTAAAAATATACTATACTTATGTACGTAAATATAGTTAAACTTTCTTATTTCATAATTTAAGTATATAAACGTTGGAAGACATAGTTTCTCTTAACCGATTTAACTAATGAAACAATTCTGTCAGTTGCGAGCGCCGAAAGAGCAAGAGGATCCAGGGCGAGCACTCCGACTCAGAAATTTTCATATTCACTCAAGAGTCCCTGAAATGCCAGTTTCATTGAATTTTTTTAATTCCAAAGAATATATCTTATGCTTCAATTAAACTCAACTAAACTAACTTTTAAAAATTTGGCTTTGAAGATAAAAAAATTTTTTAAAATAAAATCTATGATCTTGCTCAACCTTCAAAAGAATCGAGCACTCTCAGTGGTTTGTTGTAAACGACTACTTTAACATATATATATATATATATATATATATATATATATATATATATATATATATATATATATATATATATATATATATATAATAGTTAAAGTAGTCGTTTACAATAGACCACAGAGTGCTTGATACTTTTGAAGGTAGAGCAAGATCATAGATTTTATTTAAAAAATGAACGGCTACTCCGAGTTTCACGCTTCACGCGTTAAGCGATCATCAGTTGCCTAATGATCGCTTAACGCGTGAAACTGGGAGTATCAACGTTCAACGTTCAAAGAGTGCAAGTTTTTCAAGATATATATATATATATATATATATATATATATATATATATATATATATATATATATATATATATATATATATATATATATATATATATATATATATATATATATATATATATATATATATATATATATATATATATATATATATATATATATATATATATATATATATATATATTGAACTATACATGTATTGAACAACGTACAGCAGTGTCACTCGTATAACAATATACATATGCCACCTGCATGTATTACATAATTAATGACACTATAGCCAAAAAATATTCTGTGATAAGACAGATCAAACAAATAATCTCGCCAAGGATATTTTTGACAATTTTGGAAAGTAAAATATATACGTCTTACTTTCATTCTTGGTATACTGTCTCTTTAGTGTTAATTATATGATAGCATATATGCCGAAAGGATGTGTTAGAAATTGGCAATTTCTAGCAGTGTATTGTAATGAGTTATACAGTTGAAGCTTTTTTCTTATAAATTTAGATTTTAGATATGATCATCAAGCGAATTCTGCAGCAAAGTACGCTTATACAAATTAGCCTCGTTTCGCTCTACTAACAAAAAATCTCTTTATTGAATTGCCAAATGTAATATAGGCAACGTGTTTGAACAATGAGTCGCTATGATTGCCACAGCATGGCTCACAATAACGCCTGCCAATTGAACTATATAGTAAGTTGAACAACCCGTAAAGGGGAACTTTTGTACTGTGTATTGTGCTGTCAATCTTTTGATAAAACGTTTACTTTCCTAATTTATAAACTAACCTCGCGAATTCTTTGCCATATAGACTTGTTACGAAGGACGCTCGTCGGTTTCATTCTGTGGCTTTTCAAACGCAAACTTCTACTATACTGCGACACAACATGAGATTCGAAAGATCGTATACATACTACGTTTTCAATTTATGACTTGCAAATTATTTAAAGCAGCCAACTAAATTACAGGTGTAACCGCCTTACACTAAGACAACAAACTAATAGACAGCTTAGAACTTACGCGCATTTTTTTAGTTTTTAAAATAAAATAACCATGTCTGATAAGTTGTAATTTAATTAGATAGTCGGATAGTACTATCAGCTTCTTGACTGGAAGCTGGCTTAATCTGGCTAAGGGATCATGCGGTCTCGTTAAAAGACCTCAAATTGAACACCTAGCAAGGCAATATTCAATATCAACAGAAGGCAAACACAATGTGGTTACCCAACTTACTTATGTTAGCTGCGTGAGGTTTTTATGTATTAAAATTGTACATACAGCCATTTGTAATGGAAATAAACTAAGAAAGTAGACTTTCTCAAAGTCCTTTTCAAACATTTTTGACCTTTTTCTTTTGACCTGCAGCGCGGCAAAATTCACCGGTGAATTTTTCGACCGGTGACGTAATTCGGGAAGTAATTATATTCAGGCTAAATTGCTACGCAAGTACTATCTTTAGAAGTTGGAGTTAAACAGACTCTTGAAAACCTTTTAGTAGAGGCAGAACCACTTTCTATTGCATGTACGACAACTCGAAACACGTCAAAACAGGGCGGTGTACATTTCAGCGATTTCCCGCCAGAATATTTAATTAGATTCAAAAACCTGCAAGTCCGCCTTTTTCCCGCTATCCCGCCTTTCCGCTCGCCCGACTTTCCACCCGCCCGCAAAAACTAGCACTAAGGAGCGGACTTGGAGCAAGTCTACTAAGAAAGCTGCTTTTCATAAACAACTAGTTAATATGTACAAGTTAGAAAGAAAGCACGTTTCGTCCATAATTATATTTCATATATATATATATATATATATATATACATATATATAAACCATGCCAGAGCAACATGATCTCTCGTTCCGTATGATGATATATAACATACAACCCAACACGCGTGTATGATGCATTTCATCATACATGTGCATGTTTTTTTAATAAAGAGGTTATTAATGAAACCCTTCCCCCCCCGAACCCCCTAACCCTAATCTCAAAAATGTGAATTTCCCGGGGGGAACCCTAACCCTAACTTGAAAAGTGTCGAGGTTTTATATATATATATATATATATATATATATATAATGAAAAGAAGGGCACATATCAGAAACGTCGTCTTTCAGCTGTAGATAGTGAAATACATCCCCCGATAGAATGGAAATCCCATGCCAAGTGTGAAGATCTTTTTAGTAATATAACACAAAACATAACAACCTCCCGCCATTATACGTAAGGTCCAGGTCAAATGTCGAACGTTTTATGAATTGGACTCGACGAAAACGACTTAAAGGAAAAGAGTTTCCTAATTTACTTAAGTTCGACTCTTGAAAAGTTTCACATTTGAGCCCAAAACGGCGCGTAAACCCCCAAAGCGGCGTGTACTGTACTTCCAAACACTCAGGCTCAGCCCTGGGGAATGGGGATCATTAGATCCCGTCGCGTTGACGTACTGGACGAATTCGGAACCGTACCGAAACTAGATATGCACAGTGCTAAACCCTAGTTCTCACTTGTCGTAAGAATCGGCGACAGTTCTATCCCCAATTGTCGGCGATTCTTATGATTCCGATTTTTGCGATGATTCCGATCAGATCGACGAATGTCTTGGACATTACTTCAACCATGTTCACACTTGTCGTAACAATCCCAGACGATCAGGGACAGGAAAATTCCCCGATTCTTACGACAAGTGGGAACCATATTTAAAGTGCGGATTGACTCCGCACAAATTAACGAACTATAAAGAGCGAACGAACAGGGACAAAACAAAGCATACTACAAAATTTCTAACTCTAAATGACTAGCTAGGGGCTCGTTAAATGATTATTTTTGTTATATAGCTGGGTTTTGCTAGTTGTAACTTAGACTGCTATTGGTTCATTTATGGTCACGTGGGATTAGACACATCAAATGTTTCCCGCGCAGGCAATATTGCAAGAATTGTTGCCCGTTCAGGCAACAACTGCTTATAGTGAAAGTCTAGCCAAACGGCCTAAGCCAAGCAAAAATCCAACGAGAACCACTTATATTTGACACCTCGGGAAACATTTAGTTTTGTTTTCCCTCGAGTCTCGATGAAACATTTAGACAAAACTAAATTAATATTTCCCTCGCGACCAGACATTAAGTGCATATTATTGAATTTTCCTCATGAATTATTCATGAGTTCGAGAGGCGACTTAGACGACGTTCTGCAAATCTGAAAAAAATTTCTATAGTTGCAACTCAGTTACAATTCTAGTTGCACGTCTTTATACCGCCACTTCAAAAGGCTTATAAGATTGACTTCAATACAGACACTACAATAATTTTAGCAGTACTGAGGCGTTTTGAAAGTCATTAAACTCGACACTGGCAGTCAGGATCTCGGCAAGGCGGGATAAACATTTTCCCATATAAACAAGTGGGATAACTAGTTATTTATCCTAGTGGGATAACTAGTTATCAGTGGGATAACTAGTTATTCTACCACGCGTGCTCATCTGCATGCTAATCAGTTGAATAATGGATTTAACCGGTCTATTAGAACAATGAAATATGGGTGTGTCATGGGATAATGTTTGTAACCGCGGATGTGCCTGGATACGTGAAAATGAACTCCTAATCCTACTGGCTCAATTAAGCCTCAACCTTCATTATAATTGATCAAGTCGGTTTTCTTTGATATACCGCGGTTTATGTATAGGTTATATACCGAGAACGCGGGACCTAAGTCATATATTGACCCGAGCTAGGGGCCGAAGGTCCCGAGGGTCAATATATGACTTATATCCCAAGTTCGAGGTTTTCGAACAAGGTTTCGTCAATTTCGAAGAGTTTCGATCAAGATTTTTCGAGTTTTGTCGACAAGTTTTATCCAATTATTTATGCACGGGATATAACCTGTATATACACCGTGGTACATCAAAGAAAACCGACTCAATCGTAATATAAATACAGGTTATAAACCTCCCAACCTTATATAAACCTCGCAATAACAATAGAACCTCGTCACAAGTTCTTTTCCTGTTGAATTCTTCAGAAAACCTCTTTGATGATGTTATAAATAGCTTAATTAGAACCTCGCCCTTAGTTTATTAGCGATATAAATCCCTTTAAACTTCGGATGAGGTTCTTAACCTATACATAAACATTCTAGACAAAATAGTGCATCACGGGTAAATCTAAACATTTACAATCTCTATAACCCAAATCAGTAACAACAAGAGGCTTCCAGAGACTGCATATACCTCCACCAGCGGGTTATTATTAGAGATGTTAAAAAGAAGACAAGTCATCCGGCTAACGGCTGGCACACCAAAATTATGCCAAAATGTTTGCATAAAATAAGCCGGGATAATGAGCGCAATCAAGCATATCTTCCACACTCGGAGAAGCTTATGGACAGAGTTCTATGAAATATTTAGCCAATTTTCAACCAAATTTAACCAGAATTTAATGGATTGGTCGTTGGTCTATATGACCAACCGCTCTGTAAACTTTCATGAAAATCGGTGCAACAATTTTTGAGATATCCTAGCGACAGACAGACTAACATGCAGACAGACAGGAAGAGGTAAAAACATAACCTCCTGGCGGAGGGATAACTATATACATGTGTATATCAATTTAACAGTAGTTTAGCCTTGAGATTTAGTCGACAAAGAAACGGTGGCCATATTGGACTAAACATACTCCAAATACAGTAGCTGCTATCATTCGCAGTTATTAAAATTCCTCCAACATGGTCGCCATGACGTCAAGTGCAAATTAATTAAATTAACCAACAGTCAAATTAGGTGGGCCCTGTTTACATGAAATGGATTGAGTGTTTAAAGTGCATATAACACCAATTTTTTTATCATTTAAATACGTTCTACCTTTGGCAATAGTTGAACAATATTGTTTTAGATTGGAGCAATATCTATTGCTTTAATAGAGATTTTTGTTTTTAAAATGGCAATGAGATGACGCCAAAGTAGTCATCATCATCTATACAATATTTATTTGCAGGAGTGACATGACCCAACCTAGCTCCGGCCCTGCGCTTGAATGTCTCCAATCTGATTAATCTAAACACAGTTTGATCTTGAAAACTACTTGAAATGACTTGATACGCATGAGTGCAGTTGGTGCGTGTCGTGATAAACTGCAGACATTGAGGGAAGCACAGAAAATAGTGTCCCAAAACCGAAAACAATGTTCCAAGCACATCGAATTCTCCATGTAAACATGTGCCCTGATTGATTTCACTCGCGTTTTTCGATTCGATTGGACTGTCAATCCGCTTCATGCAAACACTAAGCGACGTGAAGTGAAGTGAAGTGAAGTGAAGTGAAGTGAAGTGAAGTGAAGTGAAGTGAAGTGAAGTGAAGTGAAGTGAAGTGAAGTGAAGTGAAGTGAAGTGAAGTGAAGTGAAGTGAAGTGAAGTGAAGTGAAGTGAAGTGAAGTGAAGTGAAGTGAAGTGCAGTGAAGTGAATGCATGATTATTGTTATTTACATGTTGTTATTGTTGTTGTTGCTGTTAATACAGTACATTTTTATCGATTGATTTTACCCACAATATATTATGACATCATTACACCCAGACATGCACATAATTTTGTCACACATACTTACAAGCAAAGCTTGTCCTACATTTGTAGTTCCCCCTTTCTCTTTTCGTTCTGAATCCAAAACTCTTGAAACCTATAGAGTGTTCAAAGACATATGTATTTCAATAACAAAGTATTATCACAGATTTCAGTAACTGCCATACATGTAACTGGAGGGGGCTAGCCCCCTGTATCACATTTACAGACACTGATATCAGTTCTGTAGCAAGTGTACAGACACTTCGCATTCAACTATCTTGAGTGAGGTACGCTGGTAGCGTCCTGACATCACTCGGATCTCTATACTAACTGGATGGGCGGTCTGGAACAAATCGCCTTGCGAGGTTAGACCCCACCGGCAGCCATGTTGGTACACCCAAAAGATCCTCTCAACCAATCAAAATGCAGTAATATGGCATGCATATTATGTATGTATGCATGCATATTATAAATATAACAAGATGGACACCAGTCAGGAGTTGGGGCGAGTGAAATGGCCGAAATCTCAAATTCAGCCAGAATTTTAAGCACCAGAAATTGCATAATCATTGCAAAACCAACTTTGAAACTCGAGCTAGCTATCCGGACCAACAATCTGGTGGAATATTGCAGTCTTCAATTGAAGCAAATTAATTTTACTTAGCTCATATTGTTTTCGTTCTTTTGGGTGAACCAACATGACCGCCGGTGGTGTCAACCGGAAGATCGTTCCCGCCTATTCCCGCCTAGATAGAGATCAGTGGTCCTCATACAAGATGAAGATACAAACGTATGTTGCACAACAACATTTGTTGGATAACAAATGATGATCAGAGCGGCTATTTATAAAATGTGGAACTAATACTAATAAATCAAAGCGCATCTCACATCAGTGATTTAATAATCGTAGCCTATTAAACCTTACCTCGAAGGTTTATCAGCTCTTAACATGATGTAGTTTTTGTTAACTTAATGGGCGTTTTAGAAGTACTATTTACAGAATTAGGACTGAAGATCAGAAGCGGATTAATCCGGCGGATTTGGCACGTTTTGTTGACGCTAAAACCACCAAGAAAAAACAAGCGAGCTACACATACAGCTGTTAGAGTTTAAAGCAGTGTTTGAAAGAGAAAATTGTATTTGAAAGCGAAAAAAGTTAGCGAACCTCGAACTGAAGACGGTATGAATATTTACTATTTTTACCTAACTTTGTAAAAAATTTTCTAAAGGCTTCTACATTTATAATTGTATGTTAAAACAATTATTGAATTCGGTTATCGCATGATATCAAGAATTAGCTAGAGTTTCACTGAATAATTTCGACGTTTATCAAGAGAAAGTAAGACTTACCAAAACATGTTTTGGTAAGTCATTTTCGCCTGGCTCCGTAATTTCAAAGTTCTGAGTCTCAGAACAAAAGTCAAAAGAACAGCAATACATTTCTTCAGTTAATCTTCACACATGCTTTGAAGACCTATAAATATCCTTTTTTTCGTACCAAACAAGCTTTTGTTTATAGGATGCCGTGAAGAGTTCAAACATAGTCCCTAGAAATAAATTGTCTGGAAACGCGGCCAAAGTCTTTGTTCAAGGTTTTTGTTCACGTTTGTGCACCTTATTTCATCTTAACGCTTGCTGAACACATTGTATTTTTGGTATAATGAAGCAATCAACCAATAGCAGCGTTGCTTTATAAATATTAATGAACGTAAAACAAAAGATTGTGCACCTTATTTGCCACCCTCAACCTAAATTGTAGCTCATTGTTAACCGCTTTGATGATCGCCGCGTTGCCAGACAATATAATTCCAGGGACTATGGTTCAAAGTTCTAGCGGTCAACAATTGAAAACTTATTGACCGCTCGGTAGACATTGAAATTTAGCTAAGGTCATGTGACCACAAACCACCCAATGACAGTCATCGTTGTATCCAGTGAAACTCTAGCTATATAACAACAGTATTTAATGTCTTGAACGTTATTTTATGCATAACGTTAGTTTCACTCTTTTTCAAAAATATTCATGAGCAGTTGAAACTGCATTTCTTCAACTTTTCAAGAAACAGTAGGGAGCCACCTTAAAAAGAAAACTTCTGCAGTCTTTGTTATATACCTTTACTTTAGTTTAATTTGTTGACGTAAAAAAATAAATAAGAATCTTTTAATGCTTTGTTGCCGGACTTGTCAGGTGAGCACACCCATCATAAAAAAAAGCTAATGGCTAACGCAAACTCAACATCAGTGTAAGCACCTATCAGATGTGGTTCTTGACCTTAATCAATTAAATTAAAGCTGCATGATATTTCAAATTTGTTGTAAATTACAAAATTAAAAAAAAAGATAAAATTCCTTATTATTCGGATTTTGATGAATACGTTATACTTTAGCTGAACTCACCAGCCAATACCAGGGCCATTTTCGCAGATCTTCCACTATGTATAGGTTATAGTTACTAAGACGGAGAGGTAACTAAGGGTGTGATTACATGTGTCCGGGCTAGCCCGGCTAACTGCATGGGCTGACTCGTGTCACGAAATTCTTTCCTCGGCCGCAAAAGGAGATTTGAATTAACGTTTAGATTTGTTTACATCTAAGCTAAACCAATTCTTCTTTGTAAAGTTTAGTTTATGCGAGTTTCAAAACCACAGCAAGATCCTACTCAATCGCGTGAGCCAAGCTAACCGGGCTAGCCCAGCTCATGTAATCAGTAACTAAGCAGCTTTAGTTATAGGGACTGATTATATGAGCCGGGCCATCTTAACGTTGATTAAAATCTCCTTTTGCGGGGAAAGAATCTCATGACACGTGTTAGCCCGGGCCCGGCTCATGTAGTCAGCACCTTTAGTTAGGTTAGGAGAAAGCAGGTGAAGGCGCGCACTAAAAATGACGTATATATAGCCTGCCTCTTGAGCAGCAGCCGAAGGCCTTTTCAAAATGGCGGAACGCGAGAACACGTAGTGTCCAAACATAGGAATGATGAACGAAACGCATTCGATTTTTTTCATGCTTAAAGTATTAATCCAGACTATGATGGTGACAATATTTTGAACAAACAGATAGTATGTTCGGGGAAGTCAACCTCGTACCCAGGGTCTTATGAACCTGGGTACGAGGTTGCGGGGAAGTCAGCTGTTGCACACGGAATTGGCAGACAAAAAAGGAAGCAAATTGAAAACCGCCGAGATTGAATACTACGGTTACAACGGAATAATAGGTGACGTTTCGAGCAAAGTACTTCATTTTGTAGAACTGTACTTTTTTACATAAAAGGGAGCTGCATTTCACTCTTCACCACTGTTTTTTCTTCTCCACAATCCATTCGGTCATGTGTATGAGTTTTGAAACCCAGTAAAGGTCGCGCAAATTGAATTTACCAACCTCGTCCCCAGGGCATTTTGCCTCCACGTTGGGAGTCGGCGAAAATGGCCCTGGCATCGGCTGGTCACGTGACACCCAGAATTTTGGGGTGTTTTGGCAAGAAAATTTATGCGGTCTTTGTGTTTCGTTTTTGTATAATACGTATACATGAATAATAAATAAGAAATATTTAACGCTCTGCCGAATAACTCATGTGAACCTTTATCATAAATGCAACTGGCTAGCATTATTCATCATGATACTCCCCACGATTATCCAGGATACATTTAAATGTCGGGAAGAAACATATATCTAATGTTGTTCTTGACTTTAACCAAAGCTATCGTTACAATTCTTTGGATGAACTTCGCAGAGTGGATTTATTGCAATTCATGTTTTGATGAATAAATTACACTGTATCTGAATTAATCAAGTTTTTAAAACGGCCAATCCGATTATAGAATCGACCAGCCGATGCCAGGGCCATTTTCGCCGACCTCCCAACGTGGGGACGGGGTTGTGAATTTATATAATTAAGAAATCAGATAATAAATGGCACAAACAAACAACCGTTTATTACCACATTTCGTAATTATAAATTCAACGTGAAACCATTGTCTTAATCCAATATGCACCTATATATCACTCTACTATAATTGACGATTGAGAAGCTGTTTCATAAACTCGTGTATCGTGTTTAACCATAGTCAATCGAGATATGGTCTGGAAACTTGGCAAACTTCAAAGCGCCTATAATGAGCTGGGATTTTATGTTGAACCGTACCTTACACTGTGTACATTCTTTGTTTTAGGTTTATTAATATTTAAATAGCACGGTTGAGTGATTGAACTGAAACGTTGCTATTGGACAATTCGTTCATTATACTAAAATACAATGTGTTCAGTGACCGTGCACCGTGCACAAAAATGCATAAAGGCGAACAAGAAGATAGACCGAAGACTTTAGCTGAGTTTCCAGACCATATCTATTGACTTTGGTTTAACCAGGGGTTGCAAACACTAGCTCCAACCTCGTATCCAGGGTCTGGTACGAGGTTGGGTGTGCTCGAGAACAACAAAAATCACTCGGCCTATTACCTCGTAATTTTCAATGTTCTCTCGTGTTTGCAAAACATTCGAAAACAATAAAAATCACTCGGCCTGCAACCTCGTGATTTTCAATTACTTTACATGGCAAATCCGAAAATCAATCGAAATCTATACAGAAGCACCAATCATGCAATATACCTCAGGAAGACAAACTGCTATAGCTATATATGAATAGGCGACATTGAAAAATAGTGATGGCCTGGGGCGAGGGATCATTTTGGGGGGAACAGGGAACTTTAATATCGAGGCAAAAATCTGATGAAACATCATGATTAAAAACATCAAGAGATTGTGAACGTAAGATTGTGAAGTTTACATGGCAAATCCGAAAATCAATCGAAATCTATACAGAAGCACCAATCATGCAATACACCTCAGGAAGACAAATTGCTATAGCTATATATGAATAGGCGACATTGAAAAATAGTGATGGCCTGGGGCGAGGGATCATTTTGGGGGAACAGGGAACTTTAATATCGAGGCAAAAATCTGATGAAACATCATGATTAAAAACATCAAGAGATTGTGAACGTAAGATTGTGAAGTATAAATAGAAAGACCACACATTGGGAGTGATTTTAACACATGTAAGTTTCAATGTCCCCCCCCCCCCCCCAACCCAAAAAAAACAACCCAACCCAACAAACAACCCTGTATGCCACATTCTCGTCCCCAGAGCCTCTCCCGTGCTGGCGCGTGGAAAAGGCTCTGGGGGAATCCATAATCATCGCGATATGATTGGTTGTTCAAATTCAAAGGCCTATATATAACGGAGCTTAGTGAATGTTTATAAATAAACAGTATTTGAGACACGAAATCTGACAACGAAGCACAATTCTAATATAGTTCTAATCCGAACAATTTAATCGAACGTTTTTCAAAGCATTCCCCTTATATAATTAAATCAAACACAGAAGACAGACAGCAATTTGAAACCGATAGGCGATAGACGATAGACAGCACACTGCAGGATGTTCGTGCATGGTACATATTAAGAATCTCATTGAAATATACAAGTCAAACATAAACGAACGGTGCAAAATATTAAAGAGAACTACCTTCACTAAAGGAAGCCGTAAATACGAAGAAATTCCGACACGGCTCTATTGCCAAGCTCTGAAGCGAGCTCGTAAATTTAATGTATTTTGCCCCACCAAGTAAACGCGGCGATGATCCACACTCGACAAGGACCTTCTTCGAACGGAATCTACCACAATCAGAATTGTTCCAAAGTCAAACGAGTCAATACGAGACAGAATCGAAAACGGAAGGAGAATTATATTCTAAACTAGAAATACATGAACGCAATAACCCCTCGCCCGCTTTTGCATGAATTTTTGTAAATACCTCCTGATATTCCCCTTGCGCTCTTTTTTATTGGGGGACTGGAAATAGCCACTCCTGTTGATTAAAATATAGTTTTAATTCTAGTAGAATGTTTGAAATAAAAAAACTGTAGTTTTAATAAATCTATTTTTTGAAGAAAAAGGTAACGAGGAACAAAGAAAAATTTAAGGATGATATTTCGTGAGAAATATTGAGATAAAGAAATTGCACGTTGCTTCCAGGGTTTGAACTCAACCATATTACCGTGCAAGTCGACTATGTTAACCACCAGACTACCGAGGCAGGCGGAAAAATTTTGTCAAAATATTAGGGTTATATTGTACATTTCTTTCTTTCCATGTTTACAAAAAACATCGCTACAGCATCTGAAAACAGTTTTCAAACCTGGCAGCCTTCCACGGCAATATGACATTTCAAAGTGCTGAAATTGTCTTCACCTACATGCTAATAAATATTTCAACAGCATTTGTGCGTTTTACAGAAGAAGAAAAATGCTCCTTTTCCGATTTTTATGCCAAATTATGGACAAGCTACGTTAGTCACAAGTGGTTTTGACAATAAGAAAACTATTTGAAAAAAGATATTAAGACGGCAGCCACAGATAAAATTTTAAGGACACACAAGAGAAAACAAAATTAACAGTGATAGGATATACATAAGGAAATTGGGAAACTCGAACAGTTTTGCTACTAAATGTTCGTGATTACTGAGAGCGGCTGCTCTATATTTTTACCGTAAACTAAAACCGTTTCGCCGGCCTTTATTTCTTCGTCGGTTTTCAAGCTTCACTCTTGCTTTCTCCTCCTTTCGAGTTTCGGTTTGACGGGTTTCCTTCTACTCAAGACGTTGTTTTGCTTTATACGTAGATGTTGATTTGTTTCTGTTCTTTCAAAAGTGATATACGTTTCCCAAAAACTCCTTTCTCAAGTCTTTTTGTCAAGAATAAATTATGTTGTTCGTTCAAATCTTTTTGTCAAGAACTATATTGTCCCCAGTACTCCACAATCTTAACCGCGGATGGTCCGTCCACACATATATATATATATATATATATAAATATTCAGATCACAGAAATTCGTTCGCATATCACGTTTGTCCACGCGTGTAAAATGACTCCACGCGTGTCGAGATTAGCACCCTCACCGGGCTCCGGGCCTTCGGCCCTACGCCCGGGCTCGGGGACAACTGTCGATGATCTCGTGTTCAACTCCCAAACCGTGAACTTAAACGCTTAGAAAGAACACCAAAGAATCTTGGTGTTCCGGTTTTGGATTCTCCCAGAGCCTTTTCCGCGCGCCAGCACGGGAGAGGCTCTGGGGACGAGAATGTGTATGCCATGGCTACTCTAGCACCAGTCTTTTCCGAAGTGGACTATAGGGACAGCTCCGTATATATATATATATATATATATATATATATATATATATATATATATATATATATATATATATATATATATATATATATATATATATATATATATATATATATATACATATATATATATCATTTAATTTTACACAATCTCAAATGACGTCAAAACGGTGGATCTGGAGGACAACTTCGAAGTTCCGCCATTCAGCAGTTCAACAGAGCGAATCATTAATGAAAATCTTATTGTTTCGAAGCATTTATCCTCCACCAAGGGAATAGGGAATAAGTCGAAAGGTGTACAGACAATAAATTTGAATACGTTCAAAAAGAAATTTCATGCATGACTAGTGTGCATCGCGCGTAATTGCAAGACTGCATGATTTCACAACGTTCTCGCCACTTAGGGCCCGTTCAGATTAGCTGCCCGGGTACGGTGCTCGGGCACGGGCCACTTGTTCACATTCATGGCGCCCTGGATCTGATAAGCGTTCACACAGAAAGCTCTTCATGGCTTTTGTAGCTATTTTGTGGCTTCGGGGCTTCGAATTGCAAGGAAATGTTGAGTAAACAGCGTGGGCATCACTTTGGGCATTCCGGCACTTAGTACCTGCGTTGGGCAACCGCGAAAAAGTCGTGTTCACACTAGTGCCCATGCACGGGCACCTAGTCTGAACAGGGGATTAGTCTATTAGCTGCAATGCCTCAATCGAGGAACAAATAAAACCCATATCACCTTAACATTGACTATTCAGCTTCCCCAAAATACACGGTATATAACAAGGCCATGCGATCGACAGCTTTGATCACTCTGCAATTGACACTTACATGCAAGCCGAAAGATCAGAATTAGAAATATGGCGAATCTTACAAATGTTCAATTAACTTTAGTGGGTTGTCTGTATGTATACAGCTGCTCTATCCTTATCATCATTAAAGCATATATATACATGGTTCACATATACAAAATGCACCACATTTTAACTGAGGAGATATAATCATTAGCGGTCATGCATTGTCCGTGTTTAACCGTAGTTCTCAAATCATTAATAATTCATGAATGAACCAAAAACAAAAGAAATTAATGTTTAATCAGTGCTTTGAAATCGGAGGAAAAGTACTAGTACTTTGAAATAATGCAAAATACGTTTTCAGTCTCGGGACTTTGAAATAAGGCAAATTATATTACGTTTCAGAGGTTTCTTCGGAGTTTTGAGTTTGAGAAGTCAGTTCAAACACTGAACGTCGGACTTATACCGGGATTACAAAGCCCTCGTGCATTAAAAAGGCTCGCCTTTTCAAAAAGCACTCGGACTTTGAAATCCTGGTAAAGTCCTCCGTCTCGTATTTGAACTATTACTTCGCATGATTCGAAAGTATTCCAAGCTCCAACGACCCACTTTCTTCTTAACACTTTGAGGCCTGGACCTCTCCCTGTGCTGAATAAAATCGTCTGGCATTGTTTCGAATTGTGAAATTTTCAATTCCACAGTCAGTGAAACTGGACTGTTCGAGGGAGCACGCGGGTGGCGTGTGCTGTTCGTTAGAACGCTATAGCGAAGCCTAGTTAGACGGGGTTAATAATTGGATGGGTGACTGCTTGCATGGAATGACCCCGTTGTCGAGCTTAGAACTCATGTAAGTAGAGTTGTAGTCGATCTCTAGCCCCTGTGCTTCGAGGGTTTTCCGCAGGATTCTCCAGTTTTCCTCCCCCCGTAAAATCAACACCTCATCTTAGATGTGATCCGTGGTCTGAACTTTGTCGTATGGCGGCTGCCTGGAGCGCCTTTGATATGCATCGACACGGCCACGTTGATCTGCGTCCTTGGCAATTCAGCCGCTGGCTGCAAGTAAGGATGATTCGCCCCCCAGTCATTTAGCTTTTCGTTATTCGAACAAACTGCACTATATTGATAAGATTATGACAAGGTAAGAACAATAAAAACAGTGAAATCAATTAGTGGGCGGCGTTGAAACAGTGTTGAAACACAAATCGAAATATAGTAAAGTTGGATAGACTGCCGAAACAGGGAACGTTTCGAGCGAAGGTCCTTCGAAAGAGAGAAAACGTCCGAAACGTTAGAACTCGCTGGAAAGATTAGGCTTCTACGTACCAATGTTTCGGTAGTATATCCAACCTTACTATATTTCAAGAACAATACAGTCCATATACCCTACTTGCACCAAATTATATTTTAATCCTTTCACTACCAAAGTCGACCGTTTTGTTCTTTTACTCTGATGACTTACGCTAGAGGACTCGTCAAAGGGAGAAATAAAGCAAGCAGTCTAGACTTCTAATGAATTACTAACTTTCAGTGCCTTGCAGGTATTTATGCAAACACCGTGAAATTGAAAAATTCGCGCAATCATGATATGATGTACTATTCTATCGATATTTTCTTCAGTTAAAATGATAGTGCAGTTAAACATTCCCTTCTGTGCAATTATATACATGAATACAGTATGCTCTTCTAAGAGTAAGTTTGAATTACAGTTGTAATTTAGAAAATATTTTTCATTGTACACGTGAGTCGTAGACTATATTTATAAGTACTTATTGGAAAAGCATTAAGCGTTTGAGTTTTCAATTTGAAGTTAATTATAGCAGTTATAGTACAATGGTACAAGTTAAATTAAACCAGTGTATATATATATAATATATATATATATATTATATATATATATATATATATATAATATATATATATATATATATAATATATATCTATATAATATATATCTATATAGTAGTATATGCAAACGAAAGGCACACACTTACCGGACGATTGCTCTCATTGGCGACATTCCAACGTACACTTTTCCCCATTTTAGTAAAACTTTATTTAGTTCATGTCACTATACTGATAAAGAGGTATAATGTTGAATTGTCACTCACTCACTCAGTGTTGCGTAGTTTGATCCAAAACATAACAAACATGAATTATTGATAAGTTACGCCTCAATTGGCACCGAACAAACATTTACCCTCGTTTCTATATATAACCGTACGAGCCGACGGCATATAGCTGCGGGAAGGGGCGACAACCCAATCATAGACAATGTTGAATACGCCAACAATAAAAAGCCGTATGCGATTGCGTATATCGCTTCTTGCCGCAGCCAAGCCGCTGGCTCTTACGGGTATACATGAAAACCAGGCTTATGAAATGTGACGGTAGTGGCGTAGTGAACTAGTTTGAACTGATACTTTTTAAAATAATACCCCTGAAAGCAACATTTATTAAATATCAAACAAACATCTCAACAGTATAGAAAATAACAAACATTATTAGCACTTTCGTTTAAGAAATATCAATGAGCGCCAATTGTTGACGACATGAGCTTACTGAAGCAAGCACACCTGCAATTGATTATAGTTATGACTGCATGCCTTGAAAAAATATCTTATGGTGGCTCAATAGTAAAAATGTGAGAAATAAATGTTAATTTTTTCCACCAAAACGTTTTGCATATTATATAATGATAGTTAAAAGCTTTTAATTATAATTATAGCTTTTTGTTAAAAACTTTATACTTGTAACGTTTGTTTATCCAGGGAAATTATTGTTATGCTATTTAACCTGCAGATTTTATGTAAATTAGTTCTCTCAATTTATTAGAATGGACTTTCGGTAAATTTATGCAAGAATATAATGCTCAAGTTACAAAAACAAAAACCCCCAGCAAGGGTAATCCTAGGTTCGAAAGTATTCTAGCTTTGAAGCATTAACAACAAAAACAACAATCGTTTTACGGCCGTTTTCCCCGTTTACGCGAGGGTTGGCCGGCGGCTCCCCCAGCAGTGTAAAACCACTACACAGTGTAAAACCACTTTTGCAACAATTTGCACGATCAGCAAATGAAAATACGCTTTGTAAACTGTTCCAGTCCTTTTCGGTTATCTTTGCGAGACAAGTTGCAACAAACAGCACGTGTGACCATAGTCATTCAAAATATGGTCTGGAAACTCAGCTAAAAAAGTCTTTGTTCTATCTTTTTGTTCGCCTTTATGCATTTTTGTGCATGGTGCACGGTCACTGAACCAATTGTATTTTAGTATAATCAATGAATTATCCAATAGCAATGTTTCAGTTCAATCACTCAACCCTGCTTTAAATATTAACAAACCTAAAACAAAGGGTGTGCACGGTGTAAGGTAGGCGCTTTGAAGTTTGCCGAGTTTCCAGACCCATCTCTCTCTCTCTATATATATTGACTATATGGTGTGACAACCCAGTTCATGCAACTGCGATGCACAGTTCCAATTGCACTAATTATCTCCCATATATTATCTCCCATACAAACTGAATTAACTTGAATTGAAATGAATTGTCATTATAAATGCATGGTCCTTATCTGTATAAAAAGCCCAGGGAAGTATACAGGTAAAGAGAAAACTTGTGAAATTTGAACTAAATTAGTTTACGCGCCTCGTGAAGTATGTGGCTTAATGCCTCGGTTTTCGGTAATTAACTCTTACTTAACGGCTATAGAACAACGTCGGATAAAAACGATAAAAAACCCCTACACCTAAATAAATAGGACAATCATTTGACTACAAATTGTTAGTTTTAATAATGAGTTATTATTGCTATTAAATTCTTAAATCAATACTATCCATTCTATTTTTTATCCAGTTGTATTTTTCTTACAATTTTTGTATTTCACTTCAACACATTCCTGCTGCGTTTTCTGACTGGAGATGTAGGGTTGTTGGGTTCTTCCACTAGTTTGTTGTGCAAATCCATCAAACCTTTAAAGTACTTGACGGTCTTCACCTTGAGCTCCATCGTAGCATCTTCATCACAAAGAAATGTGGTGCGAGGGTGTTGCTGAAAAGCTGATACAGTCCACATGTGATTGACACCATCTTCAATGGCTTTATGCAAAGCAAACGCTTTATGAACTCCAGTAATTAAAATCATCACCTTAATTCAAAACATTACAAGTGCAGTCAGTCTAAAGACAGAGTCTTGGAGAGAGTGAATTTTGTTATTGCTTTTGTGTTTTCCTCATGAACTATTAATGAGTTTGAGATGTATACATGTATATAATTATGATGATTATGAGGATTTATAATGGTCATGATGATGACAATGAATGTCAGTGACTTAGCCTGCGAGCCGGCTCACTTGCCGGAAGGCATGAAAAGCTATCAGTTGTTATTCTGTGTTGCCATCAAAGACGATTATATCGGGACTGTTCCGCACAAGTATCTCATCGTTTGTCAAAGCGCGCTGCGTGCATGGAAAGATTGAAAAATTGAACAAAACGAGTCAATGCTCCTTCAATTATTCCTCCTGTCAATATCTTTGTACGACAAAGCTTTGACCGTCAAAGTAGAACTTATCAAGATGGCGTGAAATGGCGTAATGTCTTTGTTTTCACGCGTGTTGGGTTTGTAGTGTATTTACTATTGTGTGACTGGGCTGAACGAATAATAAAAAAATCACGTGATTGATAACGCGAAAGAAAACGGGCAACCAATTAGAAGGTCGATAAAATATCGTGTACGACAAAGCATCCTTTATATTTTGCTTGAATAAATGTTTTGTGACGCCCAACCTCGTACCCAGGGCCTTCTCAAAATGGCCGGGCGGAGAAGACCCTGGCAAAGGCTGGTCACGTGATCCAGTGACCCGTGATATCGCGTGGTATTGTTGTTGATCGAATATTTGTATTAAAGTACAACCTCAACGAGGACAGCAGATTCGAATATGCCGTTTGAATATCAAATCGACGTCGACAATTAAATTTCCAAACAAATCCCAAGCGTGTGGACAAGAAACATAATGCGCAAAACTGGACGGCAATAAATTTCAACAATCAACAGCATTCGAATATTCAGTGTATGTAGTAGTACCTGTACCGCAGTAGTTCTATTGATAGTATGATAGTGGGTTTCTGTTTATGATCGTTCGTCGCCTTCGGCTTCATTTCTGGCGAATGACGGCAACAAATATGAAATATCCAGCAAATGTCGTAAATCAACGTAGTGTTTTTAAATATATGTGATTTACCGCTCGAATTTAACTTGCAACAACCTTCTACGTTTATAAGAACCGAATCAACGTCCAAAACGTCCACGTGACCAAATACTCTTGGAGTATTTTGGAATCACGTGACCAACATTTGCCAGGGTCTTCTCCTCTCGCCATTTTGAAAGCAGAGAAGGCCCTGGGTACGAGGTTGTCTGACGCCCTCATTACTAATTTGCGCCAGCCCGCCCCTCCTTTAATTAATAACCGGTCCCTTACCTCATTGGCATCCATCACTGTTGCTACACCAACAGTCAGAGCTTGCTTTGGAACCTTTGTGATGTCACCATCGAAAAATCTTGCATTTGCCACAATAGTTTCCTTAGCCAAAGTTTTGATTCTTGTGCGAGACGCGAGGGATGAACCAGGTTCATTAAATGCAATATGCCCATCAGGACCAATACCTAAGAAGAATTAGACCCAAGCATGCGTAACATTTATTAGTTCACATCTGAGTCGACTCTCTTTGTTCTTCAAAGACATGCATCTGTATACTAATTCCCAGAAAACCACACCCCAGGGTTTGTGAACTTGGTCACATAATAAAAAAATTAACCAGAGGTCCGACTTAGAGCCGGCATCTTTGATGTTTCCGTCCTCGCGCATGTTGTCTCGCACGTCAAACACCACCACCAGCGTCGCCATTCTACACTATCCTGGTAAGTTCCATCGGCACTTTTTATCATGTCGCCATCACTCGTGATCGTACTTTTATCTCATTTTATAAACCTGAACGAGTTCTGAATGTTTTTAATCAGTAAATAACTTAAAAACAATTTTCGACGTCCATACCTCCAATGAATAAATGAACTCCGCCAGCTTCAGCAATTTTCTTCTCGTAGTTTTCACACTCAGCTTCTAAATTCTCTGCATTGCCATCGAGTAAATGGGCGTTCTTTGGATCAATATCAATATGTTTGAAAAAATGTTCCCACATAAAGCTGTGATAACTCTCTGGATGATCTCGAGCTAGGTCCACATACTCGTCCATGTTAAATGTTTTGACAAACTTAAAAGACAGCTCGTCAGCCTTGTGGAATTCAATAAGCCTTTTATACATACCTAAAGGAGTAGAGCCTGAAATAAAAGTAATTACATTATTATACGGCATAAGTTAATTCAGGTGAAATCGTGTGCTCGTATTGGCCGAGACGCACCACGTGGCGGTCCGTTATTTTCCGTTATGAACCTGTCCGGATTACGAGTTTCGTCAGTCATCTTCTTCATAAAAAATCAATGTTGTATAAGTTATATAAGTTATATGTTCTAGTTGTTCTAGTGGTAATTCCAAAACTATAGTACAGTCATAGATAATGGAGGTTCTGCGCCCGCAATACATGTACTACTGTTAATACTATTACATGTATTTTTTTCATAGATTATATAAAATAAAATAAAATATATTCTTCTTCTTGGGAAATACCAGTTCTTTTACCTTTCCGATTTTTAGCTATGTTGTTTTGTTTCATGTATAAAGTGCATTTTGATTTTCATGCAGGTGAAGAACACTTCCTGGTGAATTTTGACTAACATTAAAAAAACACACACACTCTAGATATTCGGGGATGTTGGCAACGCATTAATTTTGTTATGTTTCTTACTTCATTTTTGTGTAACTTTTTTGGTAACTAGTTACAGTACTTTTTTTAGCAAAGCCAAAGGAACAGATTGACAATGATTATCGCAATAAACGTTTCTTTTAAAATTATGCAAAACTTTGTAAATTCTGTATTGCAGTTTCAAAACAAAATTGCCCCAGCACTTTGAACTTATTACGCCTTGTAGCCGATTGATTACGTGCTCAAGCAACGTTTGCCCCAGTTAATTCCATCACGAAGATGCAGAAGTTGAAGTGCTGTGTGATGCATGATACATTGACTGGCACAGTCTTAGACAGGATTTGTAAATTTGATGTTCAATGTGTAAATGTGGGACCATATATGTTCATGGCAAGGTTTTGGGACATGCTCCATCAGAAAATGTGCAATTTAGGTAGTTAAAGACCCACAAACACAATCCAGGCATACGATTTTCACAATTTTCTGCCCTATTAAAGCTTCCTGCACCTGTTTCTATAGTCTATACTTGATCATGGCGCGCACGCTACGATTTTAGTCGGCCGATTTTTATCGACTGGCCAACCGATAAAAATCGGTGTTTATACCATACACGTGTGCCATTTTCATGTAAAAGCTCACATCTTTAGCAACTGGAGCCACGATTTTTACGATCATCAAATCAAATAACTGCAGGAAGAAGAATAAGTGATCAGTGAACGATAAAAGTTGTTAATCGCCACATACAGCATGATGCGATATTTTGACCGATCTTAATCGGACAATATCAAACCAGTTTGACATTGTCCAATAAAAATCGGCCGATAAAAACTGCTCAGAGAACAGAGAAAATATCCGAGTTGAAACAGAACGTGAGTGGAAACTATATCGACTCGTTGTCTTACTTAAAGATGTTTTTTCTGCGGTTCAAATTTTATCTTGTCAGTAGAAAGTATCTAAAACGTTTCTATTTTCAATTAAATGTTTGTGATTTGTTAATAATTTGCGCCGCAGCAAAGTTGGCCATGTGCCCCACCAACAGTAACTCTTACCAAATAATAAATTCACATATTTTTTTTCTACAGAAGAAACAGTTCCTGAAATTAGAAATTATACTCACATCGCATGCCGAACACGTAAGATACTTATAATGATATGTGTAACATGAGCCCCGTTGCGCTTCAGCGGTGTTGCTATTTATGGCCTGGTGCAGGTCAGAGGTGTCGGATCAACACTAAAAGTGGAGGGGCCCAAAATTTTTAGGGGGGTCTGGGCGAATGCTCCCCCGGGAAATTTTGAAATCTAGAGTCTCTGAAATGCCATTTCCTCCATTTTAGGACAAGGATTTACAGAATTCACAAAATACTCAAAAGACAACACTTTTCCGGACATTGAATATCTGCATTCAAATTTCTTTATTATATCTTTATTCAAAGTCGTGGGTTAGCCAGGGTTAGTGATTTTGTTAATCGTAACTTTATTACTGGCCTTGTTTATTACTGGCCTTGTTTATTACTGGCCTTGTTTATTACTGGCCTTGTTAAAAAGTGGGGGGAGCCCCCCCCCCCAGTTCCAACACCCCTGGTGCAGGTCAGCTTTTAGCCACATGTACAAATTGACTGGTGGTCATTTTGAATAAATGATGTCAGTGATTATCGAGAATTAGTCCGAAGTAGCTTGATCAGCGCACATGATTTTCTATAATCACCTGCATATTTATACTAAAGGTCATTATGGTGTTGACAAAGCTAGAATTAATCTTGAATGCAAAAGAATTAAACATTTTGAGGATGAGATTGCAATTTAATGTGTCTCAAAATAATGCTTTTAGCACATACTGAAGTTGTTAACCCTTTATCACCCAATGATGTCTTTAGTATTTTACTCTGGCTAACACCAGACAATTTTACTCATCAAGGGAGTGGCCACTGGGCGATAAAGGGTTAATAGACTATCTTGGTTAACCATTTATCACCCAATGATGTCTTTAGTATTTTACTCTGGCTAATGCCAGACAATTTTACTTGTCAATGGAGTGGCCACTGGGTGATAAAGGGTTAAATAACTCAAATCTAGACTTTTTTGGCAAACATTTTCATTTTGAGCACTTTAGTTTTTCAAATTACATGCTGTACCAATTGTAGTGATGGGAATATCACTGTATGGGACTTGCACAATCAATCATTAGTTCATCATGCAGTTTCAAGGACACACAGATGGGTGAGTTGCATTCAGATATTTCACCCGATGGTACTAAAATTTACTTTGGACAGGTGGTTTAGATAATACAATATACCAATCGATAATAATGAAAACATTTCATTGATTGTTCATCAATTATTAAAATAAATTAATATCAATGGTTAGTGATTAATATTGATTATCAATTTCATTGAATACCTGTACATAGACCACTGCAATTACATAAATACCACAATACATCATTTTATTTAATTTATAATATATACACCTCAACTTATATAATGAGGAGGTTAAGCCCAACTTCCAATGTGTATACCAATACAGATATTCTACAATTCCACTTCCAATTTGTTGTCATATTCGAAATCCAATAAGCTTGCTAATCAAATGCAAATACTGAAACTGTGAAACATGGCAAGTAATATAAACCTCACCCTTACGAAAATATCCTATAGGATCCTATAGAATATTCTATAGAATATTCTATTCCTTTAGAACATTCTATTGGATTTTGAGATTCTATAGAATATTCTATAGAATATTCAATTTCACAAAAATTTTATGAAATTATTCCCATTGTATGAAATATACAAATATATTCCATATATACTTGGTCTAAATTAGTTGATGTTGTGTACAGCTTCCAGATTTACTTTACCAAGCCTTAGAAGATTATTCATCTCAAAATAATCTCAGGTGATCGACGAAATAGTTGTGAAGTGTCAAAATAAACTATATTATATATTGTAGAACATATAATATAGTTAAAGTTATATATATGAGGCTATACATTCACAGAAATAATGTATGTACTATTTAAAACACGTTCTGCGAGTGTTTTGAATAGCTTAAAAAACGACCACCATTTGGCAAGTTCGTTGGCGAAGTAATTTTGAAAAATAATGTTGTCTAAGCTGAGAAAATCAAAGC
This sequence comes from Corallium rubrum, assembly GCA_964035015.1. Lineage (NCBI taxonomy): Eukaryota > Metazoa > Cnidaria > Anthozoa > Scleralcyonacea > Coralliidae > Corallium > Corallium rubrum. The sequence continues at coordinate 94,789,181 of OZ035997.1, forward strand.
TAAAGTTTATGTAAATTAGGATGAAATTTTATCACATATAAAGTACCGACATGGTAGCTGATTTCCTTTGTGTTTTCCTCATGAATTATTAATGAGTTTTTTAAGTATTCTATAGAATATTCTATGGCATGCTATGAATATTCTATTCCGGCGTTTTTCGGTCAGCTGGAGCCAGAGCCGGGGTGTTTTCTTCCTGCTCCGGCTGGAAAGTCAGAATGACAAAAAATATGACAATTTTGTCCAAGTATCGACAAAGCTTTGGTCACAAATAATGGCATCATTGAATTTGTTAAATGCGCATATAATCTGAAGTCTTATTTGTTGAGTCAAACCATTTCAGCTACCGCAAACCGCCAAATTACAATAAGTCGTTATGTCTGCGATCTATCTTGTCACAAGATAAGTTGCTATGTCATGTCGTAATACAATCACTGCTATGACGGCATCTAGCTCTATCATATCACTTCTGAACGAGTCTTTTCGTTGACGGGGAACATCGTCTCAAAGAAACGTTGCGCGCTCCTTCCAGGCAACATTGGTTAATGGTTGCTTAGCTTTTATTAAATTTAACTATAAAAAGTTTTAAAAACCCTTGGCAGTTGATATTTTGTATTTGTTTATTTGTTATTTGTAGTAGCTAAGTAGCATAACTTATTTTAATAAGTTAAAGTTAAAACAAACTAAAAGATGTTCGGTTCTATAACGTTTTGTGCGTTTACTTGAATCGCTTAACAGTTTTATTAAAATATTAATGTATGTATACAGTAGGCTTCTGACATTCTTTAGATAATTTAAAAGTTTCTTTATTTCAGTCTGTTATTTATTACATTTTGATTCAGACAGATAGATAGATCAGACAGACAGACAGACAGACAGACAAACCGACCAACCGATAGATAGTTTAATGAAGTTATAATTTACAGTGTAAACCAGCTGAATTACAATAACTTTTACAGTGTTATAAAGATAATGAACTAACTAAACAAATAATTACAAAAAGGAGATAAAATTCAATAAATTAATTACACATCTAAAAATTATCCTACAATCTTAACAATTATTGTAATTATAAAAACTAAGCTTTCAAGCAGTTGCAAGAAGTAGGGACTTATCACAATAATCAATATCCTGCATTTAATCATAAAAATTCCAGCCATTCATTGAGTGATTAGCATACATGCACACAGTGAAACTTACAAATTGAAGTTTTTTCAAAAAATGTATACCAGATTTTAAAAATAATTGTACTTCAGACTTTGATTGTACATGTAAAGCGAAAAATAAGCAGGTATTTTGGTGATAAATATCCCCCTTTCTGTCAAGTGCCATTAAATGTATTTGAAATATCTTGCAGTAATTTTCTTCATAAAAAAACATAGATTGTGGAAGAAACATGGGACTAGTAATTACCCACATTTAAACTAGGGAAACAATTACATGTCTACCTTAAATATTCTTTCTGAACTTGGTTATACATGAATAAAATTACTATGCAAACTATGCAAAAAATTTATCTTGCAAAGTCCATGTTTTTTTTGTGAAAATAACCCTTGCAGGACCCAAATGTCTAATCGCCATATATGCGGTAAGGTAAAGGACACATAAATCTCCTGTTCACTATCTTAAAATATATACACTTCTTTCTAATCTGTTCAGGAAAGATTGCTGTGATACTACACACTTCTGCTACCTCAACAAGAAAATTGCTGTATACTGATAACTCAGCATCATGAAACAGATGTTGAACAACACTCATTGGTTTTACTAGTACAAGAGCATATTCTCTACATTGACAATATTGTAAGTGCTCAATAGGACATGTACAATATGGTTTTGATTTTACAAGACCTAACACAATTCCATATGCGACACTAGAACTACCCTCATATGTTATTGCAAAATTGCTGTGGCGTTTTGCTCTGACATACTCAATACCTGAATAAAGCTGATGACCAAAAACAAATCTTTGATAAACTACAGCTGACCTGTTAACTAAATCTACATTACGATTAATGGCATTTTGAATTGCAAGTGCAATATTTGCATCCACGTTAATATGCTGACAAGAGCCCAAGGTAGATAAACCACCACACCTATCACCATGCTGAAACTTCACATTTCCAGTAAGTTTCTCCAACAGATTTATCACTGAACTACTGGAATTATTATCAATGCACCACCTTGACAATGATGAGACTGTTTTTTGTAACAGAAACGTATCAGTTATTTGTTGTGGCACATGCTGTGTGCCATTAAACATTTTCAGCAATGAGTGGTTATGAGCTTCAAACATGAAGGCAGAAGTGGCCCATAATGGTCCACAGTCTCTGACACAATGCACAAGATGTGTGACAGAATGAATGTTGAATGTACAATGATTTAGCCCATAAAGCATTTCTACTTGGGTAACAACTTGGTATATAATACTTTATTGTAGCTTGGAATATGATTATTAATCATAGGCTTATTTATAAAACCTGCCTGCAGTTATAAATATGTGACCAGTGCAGTTTGCCAAGGTCATTCTATTTCAACAATCGTTTAAAATAGTAGGACATGGGAGTGCATTGAGACCCCCTGAGAAGTTTTACTCGATTTGTAGCCACATCTTCAGTGACAACGGGGGATCCCCTTCATTAAAACATATTGGAGGGTTATAGCTTTCCTGAGCCTGTTTAATATATGGAGGTGATTTACCTGGCCAGCTATATATATTTGTTATGTCACTTTTGTTGATGATAATCATCTCGATATTAAAACTTGCCAAGCAACTCACTTCCATATAGACAGAACATAAAGTTTGTCTTGGCAAACTGGGTAACTCGGCTCTCTCTCTCTATATATATATATATATACAGCCCCTTAATCTACCCCAGTGACCCCTGGTCACTAAGTGACCAGGGGTCACTGGGGTCATTCATTGCCCTCACAAAGGCTGTCCATCTTGTTCTCAATTATTATTGCAAATGGCATTAATGGCTCCAACAAATAATGAGAAAACAAAACCATTGACTTTTTGTCATTTAAACTGGCTTTTTGTTATGTTATTCACCACTCGTCACGCGAGTCACATTTTTATGTCACGCGAGTCACATTAAACTTGCAACATTATTTCGTCAGCTACAAATGTTTTTGCTCAAACTTCACTGGATTCTCATTGTATCTTGTCTAACTATATGTCTTACAAAAGTTAAAATTAAATATAATTAATATGTTGCCTAGTAAAAAATAACCCTTTTAACCCTAAAATTTTGTGACTTGGTCACGCGAGTCACCATGGAATGGCTGTTAACGTGAATTAATAATAATAAAGCTGAGTTTGGTATGATTTGGAATGATTCATGTGGCCATTGGTTGCAATAGTTGCTGGCTCCTAATCATATTTTTTCATGTGATCTAGATCAATATGAGGAAATTCGGCAAAAGCAAAAAAGATATGTGGAGACAGGAAGCACTGACAGCCCCAATCATGGTAGAGGGCAACGAGTCGGGAAAAAAAATAGTCGCTATGAACATTCAAGTGATGAGGATGATGAGGTTGTAGAAAGTCTTCTTACTCAGGTATGCAGTATTTAGATGATTTTCCCCCTGCCATAGATTTTACCTATTTTCCATTTCGAGAATTTAAACCTTAACCCATTCCTGCTTGAACTGGCCAAAAAAGAGTCCTCCAAATTGAGACATGTAGTTAATTTAATACATGTAGTTAATTGATACATTTACCTTGAGCAGCTCAGATTTAAGAACTTGAATCTCGTGAACAAGACCCTGTTCGCGTAACTATAGCAATGTGAAGAAGAAACTTACCGAGTGCAAACAGCGTGTATTATTGTACCTTGACAATAGGAGTAATAAACTCCTCTAAGAAAGGTAACTTTAGAAGTCCAGGCCAATTGTGATGTACGAAGTTGATAAGCAGACCCTTGATATGCGAACCATCTTGGTCCTGATCAGTCATAATCATAAGACGACCGTATCGTAAGCTCCTCAGATCATCCATGGTACGATATTTCTTGCCATATTGTAACCCCATGATTTTAACAATATTGTAAATTTCTTGGTTCTCCATCAGCTGAAATATTTATAGAAATCTTGAGATATGTATACAGCGTAACTTTACAGTCAAAGCGGATGTTCTTTACCAAGTGACCTTGTAATATTGACAGCAACATTGCAATGTTGACCAGCTAACGATACACGGCGACTCCTTGGCAAGTTGGTAAAAATTGGAATAATGATATTTTCCGATCTGCTTATTAGCAAAGGGAGATTTCAAACCTTTTCATATTCAATGTAGCCAATTTTATATTCATTCAAATAATCAATTGAAATGAAGATTTTGTTGCCGTGGCATAGCTGCCCAATATTTGTGACCACTTAGCATTTTTCAATGTTCTAACATGGTCATTGGTGTCTAAGTTACATGTCCAATTGAATTAGTATAACTAATAATGCACCCAACAGTTAGTAACAATAGAAGCAAGTGAAATCAATGAATCTGAGTTGATACCCTTTCTGACTTATAAATTGTTTAAATTTACATTCCAAATTATTTATAGATTTTCCAGAAACAGTAATGTTTGCATCATGGTATTGGTTATGATGAGGGAAAGCAATTTTCTGCGACTTCTTGTTTTAATCATATTCCTTAGCTGATAAATATCCAAGAAAAATTCATTATAATGATACATTGTTTCTTTTTTATAGGTTGCTAAGAGACCAAGAAAAAGTTGCAAAGTTGTGACATCAACTTCGAAAGATGACATTGCAGTAATACGTGGGAAATACAAACTGGATACCAATAGCAGCAAGGTAACAAGCACGACTAAGACTGAAGTTGCCAGCTACACTGTAATTATCAACTGTTGATATCATTCCATAAAATTATGATATATAATTGTAAGGTTACAGTGGCAGGATTAGAATGGTTTAAAACCAAGACTGTTATAATGTATGTGTTAATTTTCAATAAGCCTGTTGTCTTTATGTACTTTCATAAAGGACTGTGATGAATTTGAAGACTATAATGGTTTGGAGAAAGAAAATTCCAAATTGGAAAAAGTAATAAAGGAAAAGGATGTGGAAATACAGGCTTTGCAAACCGTAATAAAAAACATGAAAGGTTTGTGAAATAATACTCAACTTTCTTGTTAATATAATATTTGCCAATAATTGCAAGCTGTTTATTTCAGATATACAGCCCTGCAAATAACACAGGGTTCGAAATAGCTGCTGGCTACAATATACATAGGATGGTTACAGTTTAAAATATATAAAGTAATTGTGACGAGGAAGCCTAAACTAGAAGCGATATTATATATATATATATATATATATATATATATATATATATATATATAATAAATATGGGTATATTACAAATAATTCTCATGTTCTAGGGATTTATGGTGAAGGAAAATTCAAGTGTAGAATATATACATTTATATACAGTGGTCAGAGTATTGCACTAGAGTCACAAGGTTGTGGGTTCAATTCATGCCGGAAGGCCTGTGTAGTTGCATTTTTCGCAACTGGTCCTGGTTAGGTATTAAAATGTATATATTCTACACTCGAATTTTCCTTCTGTCACCACAAATCCCTAGAACATATTATAAATATGGCTATATATATTTACAAGGTTTGCATTATGTGGTGACAGCTGATTTAAGTAAACAAACAATTTGGTTATTTACATAAGCACAGAACATTTTAATTACAGTCATTGGCACCTAAGCGTGTACACCACCCATCAAAACATGTTATATGTCAAGTCAGAGTTAAATAAGCTGCTTAAAAATGTTAAACTATCATCTAAAGAATTCCACAACAAATGGAAAACATGGATTGTTTAATCGTGGACATTCTTATTCCACCATATCCTGGGCTACCAATATCAGACCTGACACCCAATCTCATGTTTGCAGTGCAGTGCTAGATATATCTAAATTCTAATAGACACAATGCAAAAGTAATACTTGTTTGTTTTGTTTTTCTATTAAATACGATAGATATACCATTGCTGCAACAGGTGGTGAAAGACCTTAAAGCACAAATAGAGAAGGTACCTCAGGCATTATCTCCCAAGACAAGGCCAAATTCACCAATATGTTTGCCATCTTCACCAATCGATGTGGACAGTGAACTAGACTTGGTAAGTCAACACAATCACATATCTTCACATTAATAATTATTTTATTTGTATAATATTATGATGTGTGAAGGATCAACATTTGTGCCAGAGTCTATCATAATCATAACGTGAATTACATTTTTTGACTTTTTGTAAAATGTGTTCTTTTTGAACCATTAATTTTTGTAGATTTAGTTTTAAAATGCTATCAATGCTTTCTTGATTTTATGTTTTCATTCATTTTGTTGCTATAAAATTAGATAACGTTGTTAACTTTGGTATTCAATAGTTGTTTACATAATTGAATAATAGACCTTTCCACATGAAGTGAATCGGAACATGTGATCTTTCTTTTTCACAAATCTGATTGGCTAATGTCCAATGTTTGTCCGAAGTTTTGGGTGTCCAAAGTTTTGTGAGAGCCAGTCAAATCTCTTAACGCATTTATATCCACGTACTTCATGTGGGAAGGTCCATTGATTGTGAGAAATAACATTGATTTTTTTGTATATTAAATTATTTTACACTTTTCAGCAAGGGCTTTGATAGAAACTGATCTTATATTTGGCTAATCAATTAATATTAAATATTTCATAGGTTACTCTTTGCCCGGACATTGTGATATCCAGGGGTCAGTATGCTGCACTGAAACCAAAAAAAACAGCAAAAGAATTTATTTATGTAATAATGTCAATGATGTGGACGAGAGAGGTGCTAGCCACTCATTCTGTGTCTGGCAAGGCATCAAATGCCTTCAAAACCTTGGAGGCAAAACCCCAACTGGATTCAGCAAAAGTGAAGAGCATTTGTGGTAAGATTATAATTACATGTAATTTGCTATCGTTTATAATTGTGTATTTTTTTGAAGGTTATTAAACATAGTCCTAGATGAAATTTGTAGGGTATTGCTGGGTTGCACATGGTGGCCGTGTTGGTTAGTTGGTTAGCATAATATTATTCAGACACTATTACTACCCTGACAAGTAAAATTGTCTAGCATCAGATGCTGCAACCATCTTTAACAATTGCTGGATTGCAATCAATCCGGTGGTGTATGATACAGTCATATTACAACAGTGTAGGCAGGATTGAGTTAATTAACTTCTTCACAACCAGGGGTTCTCCCGTAATGACAAGTAAAATAGTCTGGTGTTAGACAGAGTTACATGTAAATGCTAAAGTCTGCATGGTTTGAAAATGAACCATACCGTAGGCAAGAAGGTAATATGGAAATTAACTCCTTAGCGTCCCTGCCATTAGACCTTTCCCTGTGCTAAAATTGTCTGGTGTTACCCAGAATAAATCCTTAATGTGGGCAAGAGACTATAAAGGGTTAAGACAAAATTTATGTGCATGGCAGTAATGTTAAGTTTTTCAAATTTTACAGAGTATGCTTCCAAAAAATATGGCATTTCACCGAGTGAAGCAAAACAAATAATGAGCTCCAAAGTGCAGAACATAAGTAAAGTCGTCAAGGCTCAGATTAGAGTTAAACAAGTACAAGAGTAAAGATTGGTGCTTTTATTTTTTAATTAAGTATTCTTGTATCTATTTATTTGTAAAATAACTGCAGTTTTAAATTGTTGGGCATGTGTTGCCTAACATTTCTTCAACATATTTTCTTAATTTCTTTACATATTTATTTATTTGTAAAATACCTGTAGCTATTTTAAACAATTAAATAAACTAAATTATTGAATATCAATACTTTAAATTAAATTACTTCAATGTTGTGGATCATTATTAATAATATGGATATAAATACTCTTTACATTTAATGGCATGTTTATTAGGACAAACCATCGAATATATTGTTGGGTTCTTATTAATACCGTGAAGACTATTCTATTTCATCTGAATAGAATATTCTAATGCATATTCATGAATGTCCTGTTGAATGTCTTGTAGTATGTCTATTGCATATTCTATAGGATATCCTATAGAATATTCAGAAAGAATCCATAGAATATTCTATTACATCTTAGAATATCCTATTGAATATCCCATAGAATATCCCATAGAAAATCCAAAAGAATACGTCCCAAAATCTCATAGAATATTCTATAGAACATTCTGCAGAATTTACCTATGGAATATTCTATTGGATATTTTTGTAAGGGCAAAGACATCTTATTTTTGCAAGCATATGATAATGACATTATAGACGAGGAAGGGCTTCTTTTCACCCTAGAGCAAAGAAAATTTGAGCAATCAGATGCCACATTCGGTCTGCCTGATCATCTCATCAAACTGACTTCCAAAATTCAGTCTATTTTGGAAGTGTTGATTACTGAAATCCCATACACCATCATTAAACGATCTACTGCACATGATCAGAACCGTATTCAGTATTAGTACTTGCATTGGAAGTCTACTGCACATGATCAGGACCATATTCAGTATTGGTACTTGCATTGGAAGTCAACTTAACCTTGCTAATATATTACACCATTAGCTTCAATTTCATTCTTTTGAATTCTTTTCAGTTTTGAATTCCCAATGTTTTGAGCTTTTGTCTATTTTCACTAGAATTCAAAAGAATGAAGTCAAGGCTATGCATGTGCATGATAATGCATTGTGATATTCATGCAATTAGGCTATATACATGTAGCCTGGCCAGAAAGAGCCCACACAGTACACATGTTTAGTAATATCAAAATATAGCCATAAGTGGCGTCATTTTCCTCGGAATTATTAATGGTAATTCATAATAACATATATACGTACAAACAAGATGTATGATTACATGTATTACATGTACATTATATACAATTATTACCTGTCGGCAGCCCAAGAACAAAGAAATTATCTGGACCAGGATTATGGTTAATGATTCTGTTTCGAATATACTTGGCAGCCCATTCACTAACAAGATCGTAGTCATCAAGAATTACTAGCCTCATGTTCTAATTATGATGCTAAATTGACTTTTAAACCAGTGGTAGTTCAAATATTAGATTAACTTCACCTTCTTCGGATCTTCTCGTGACTCCTTGCCCCCTGAGCACAGAATAAGGATCAACCAGAAGTCCAACTTAACTCGGGAAATGTCGGCCTCGCGATCCCGGCGCCATTTTGAAAGTAAGTAACCCCGGGAAATTAGCCCTCTCGTCCTTGCGACCCTTGGGCTCCAATTACTCTTGGCCTTAATTAACTTTATATTGTTATCTATCTATATAAATAATATTTAGGTAAGTAAACAAGTAATTTACTTTAGAAAACGTTCCGTTGGAGATGAAATTCTTTGACCAGAAGGTTATTATTTAAAACTTCATTACCAAATTTCTTAAAAAATAAATTATTCATGGCACCTATAACTTTGAGAGTTAATAGCGCGAAGACTAAACGCCAGATTTTCTTGAAGTTTTCAGAAAGCGCTCCTCCATGCTCCTCTGTATTCATTAATTAAGACAACAAAAATGCCGACAATAAATGTTTTACTTCATAGACATTTTAAATTGCATTTAAAAGAACACTTAAAATGACAAAGTACAATCTTTCGTAGAATTTCGTTTCCTTACTTCATTCTTGAGATATCAGTTAGGTTTGTTTGATATGCAAATGTTATACTTATGACATCACACTGCATAATGATTTTTTCAAAGAGCATCAATTTTAGGATGCTTCAAATATTTTACACACAACTATATGGACGTTTATTTAGTGATCAGTTATGGTACATATTTGTAAGTGCACATTTTTAAGTATACTTTCGATAAGTACTCTCATAGAAAATCTTACTTTTCTAAAAAGTCATTATGCAGTGTGATGTCACAAGTAGGACATTTGAATATCAAACAAACCTGAATATATATAAATAAGTTTTGTGGAAACACCACGTAAAATATTTCTTTGCTAAGCTTTCGGCCTGTTGACTCAGGCCTTCATCAGAGTCATTGCTCTGATGAAGGCCTGAGTCAACAGGCCGAAAGCTTAGCAAAGAAATATTTTACGTGGTGTTTCCACAAAACTTATTTATATTACTTTATCGCCATGAAAACGTTCAAAGAATTAAACCTGAATATCTCAAAAATGAAGCAAGGAAACAAAATTCTGAAAAAAACTGTTACTTTGTCATTTTAAGTGTTCTTTCAAATACAATCATAAGAAAACTGGCGAAATTTCGTTGCATAAACACTTTAACAAATCAGTGACAAAACAAACAGCAAAACAAAATATAATTTGTATTTCTTTAATTTACATCCTTTATAGGAAATAAATACACGTAACGGTCAGTTTTGATATTTGTACTAAGCAGCAGAGTCACAAATTAACTGCATACATCGCGAATTAATACAAAATAAGGAACTATAAAGATCATCACAGATATTGCAGACTCGTAACTGGTAGTGGGTCGGCCAAGTCAATTCACTCGGTAACAATGTACTTTATAGACCTCTACCCAGTCCTTTTTAGGGAAAATTGCGCCAGAGAAAGACGGAACAGGAATTGGATACTCCCGAGTAATATTAATAACTGAAAAATCCAGCTACGGGTCTGAGATTAATTCATATAGTCATGAATTTAGACAACAATAAATTGGTTATTAAACTGACGTTGCTGACAGAACATTTACATATAATGAACTGTCGTCCAGCAAACCATCTTGAGATAACTTATCACATTCCACAAAGCAAAATGCCCGAAACCATGAAAGACTAAATGATAGTTAACCGGATTAGCTAACCGAGCCTTCATTTTCCTTACCACCTGTTGCTGAGCACAAAGAAAAATCAGGCTGATCGCAGGAATATGCAGTTTCAGACAATTTAGATAAAAAGCAAATAGTGCGTGTTTTTTTTATTAGAAGATTATAGAAACAAGACGCCCGCTAGGCGTTAACTCGGGCTACTGGGCATGGAGAACGAGATTGGTGGAGGAGGACATGTTAGAAAGCTAGTTAGAAAGCACACTCGCTTGTTTTACAAAGAACATTTTTTTATTGACTACAATTATAAACTTACATGCATGGACAACCTAGATTGGGACAACATAGAATTCATATACTGAAAGCCATCATGACATTGCTTTAACTTTGGCATTGATACATATACTTTTAGCATTTATTAATATACTTTTGGTATTCGTATACATTGGTATTCATATTGTAATTGGCGTTGCTCTTTTTATATTAATACCAGATATATGAATGTTATAAAGTCATTTAATACCAGAGTACTAAATTGGTGGTTGATGGTTTAATAGTCCAACTCACAACTCCAACTGTGTGGTCGTAGAAGCCATTTACTTCAGACACCAGTGTTAATTTGTTTGCTCTTTTATTAATACCAGATATATCAATGTTATAAAGTCATTTAATACCACTGAGTAATAAATTGGTGGTTGACGGTTTAATAGTCCAACTCACAACTCTAACTGTGTGGTCGTAGAAGCCATTTACTTCAGACACCAGTGTTAATTTGTTTGCTCCTTCATTAATACCAGATATATCAATGTTATAAAGTCATTTAATACCAGAGTAATAAATTGGGGGTTGATGGTTTAATACAGTGGTCATAGAAGCCATTTAATTCAGACACCAGTGTTAATTTGTTTGCTCTTTTATTAATACCAGATATATCAATGTTGTAAAGTCATTTAATACCAGAGTAATAAATTGGTGGTTGATGGTTTTAATAGTCCAATTCACCACTCCAACTGTGTGGTCGTAGAAGCCATTTACTTCAGACACCAGTGTTAATTTGTTTGCTCCTTCATTAATACCAGATATATCAATGTTATAAAGTCATTTAATACCAGAGTAATAAATTGGTGGTTGACGGTTTAATAGTCCAATTCACAACTCCAACTGTGTGGTCGTAGAAGCCATTTACTTCAGACACCAGTGTTAATTTCTTTGTGCTTTTATTAATACCAGATATATCAATGTTGTGAAGTCATTTAACACCAGAGTAATAAATTGGTGGTTGTCGGTTTAATAGTCCAATTCACAACTCCAACTGTGTGGTCATAGAACACATTTACTTCAGATGCCAGCGTTAATTTCTTTGCTCCTTCATCAATACCAGATATATCAATGTTATAAACTCATTTAATATATATACCAGAGTAATAAAATGGTGGTTGGTGCTGTAATGGTCCAACGCACAACTTCAACAGCTAGCATATCAATATTGCTGAGGCTTCTCATGATTCTACCAGATGTTTAGTTTTATCTAAAATATGAAACATGGAGAAAATAAGTGGGTTAAAAAGCAATTAAGCTATGGATGCATGGTAACTTTGCAACATTAAAGAGATTCAGATTACTTACTTAATGTAAGTCCAATGGTTCAGGTTGTCCAGGTGTTCAAGTTGATCCTTTTCAGGACAGAGGCACGAGTATAGGTGCACCATCCCAAGTACAAGTGCAGTGTAACTGCACTAATTCAGGGGTGGACCATTAGAAATCTTTGGAAGGGGCAAAAAAATTATTTCTAAGCCTGATATATTTCGTCCTATGTAAGCTCTGCAGGATTTGTTTTTGGACAATAAAGGCATTATTTATTAAAATTGTAAACAGTTTGCCAGTATTCTCTGTATACTGTATTACCTACAGGATTTTTTTATCACTTTCCCTTGCACAGGAATTGTCACCCCCTCCCTGCAAGATTTCCAATGGCCCACCCCTCATTGATAAATATGGTTTGTGAATATGGATCCATGGATCTCTGAGGAGACTATGTACATGGTGTAAGATAAACTTGCTTGATAACAATTGCCAGAAAGAATTGGATGTAACTACATGTAATTAATATAATATTTCGATTAATGTGACAGATATAATTATTGCAGCAATAGACGAACCAGGCGGAAAGCGTAATCTTGTCAGGAATATTAAAGCCCAGCATGTAATTTTAAAAAGCCCCATATTGAAAGAGACATGAGTTATTTCAAATTTTTATTAAAACTAACGTTTCGTTGCTAATCCTGCAACATCTTCAGAGTGAATAATTATTTACAAGGTTATCTCGACTTATATGCTAATATATTTACAATAACAGGAAATGAGTAACTGAGAGAGGGGTGGAAGTGACAGTTAATAAATTACAGTGTGAAGTAACAGGTATGATAGAATGTTTTCAGTTATGTGTCAAGACAAGTATAGAAAAATATAAAGAAAAACGTGTGTATAAATCAAAATAAGTTTAAAGGAAGAGAACTGATTTTAGCGTTGAGTGAAGGATTTAACTTATTAATAAGCAGACTTTCTCTAAGAAGGAGTTCAAAATTGGAAGAAGAAGAGCTTAGAATAGAAAAATCTGTTAAAGAAACACTTCCACCCCTCTCTCAGTTACTCATTTCCTGTTATTGTAAATATATTAGCATATAAGTCGAGATAACCTTGTAAATAATTATTCACTCTGAAGATGTTGCAGGATTAGCAACGAAACGTTAGTTTTAATAAAAATTTGAAATAACTCATGTCTCTTTCAATATGGGGCTTTTTAAAATTACATGCTGGGCTTTAATATTCCTGACAAGATATAATTATTCCCTAGTTGCAATATTGTACTACGATTTTGATAGCATCATGATCAGAATAATACACATTGACTACATAATTGTCAATTATTTGAAATACTGTGGATCTAACATACACATGGTCTAATAAGCTACCAGAAGAAATAAATGTAGGTTTTGTTACAATCTGAGTGTAATTGAGAGATTCCATTAAAGATTTTAGTGGTTGAACTTGATTGTCATTCAAGTAATTAATATTAAAGTCACCAAGAATCATGTCAATTGTATAACTATTTAACACGTTTCCCAAAGAATCTACATATTGCGGGATGTTGGAGGCTTGCTTTCGATACAGCAAAAGAAAAGTTGTTTGGTCAGAGTGGACGTCATGGAGCAAGGACGTGTTTCATCGAGCTCTTCATGCTTCTTAAAATCTATCATTACTTTACTGGTTTTTGTTTCCTTGGTGAGGCTGACTGATCTGTCTACTAGTGGGATTGTAAATTTCTCTTCTAGTCAATTGGATGTTTGTTCGTCATCATGGTATAAAAAGATACTGCTTCGCTATTGGGTTCCAGTTGGGATACGACTTTGTGTCCCTTGGATTACGCCACCACGACGAAAGAAATTCTTTTATTGCAAAATATCTTATTTCTCTAATTCAGGGGCTCAATGGAATCCTCAGAGACTATTATTAGACGGCGATGTTCATAGTAATCCCGGTCCTTCGACTGATACTGGTGATGGTGTAAATTGTAGAAGACCAAATTCCGACGGTTTTGTGAATTCGCTCGACGATTTGTTTGGATCATTGGGCCTTGAAAACGGTGGCTTAAACATCTGTCATTATAATATCTGCTCGATCACAAACAAACTGGACGAACTTAAACTTCTATTGTCGTTTGTGTCGGATCGCAAAAAGTGTAAACCTAACCTGTTATTGGGAATTTCTGAGACCTTTCTTGATGGATCCTGGTCAGATAAGTTTTTGAATGTTGACAATTACACCTTGTTCCGGGCTGATAGGTCTGAAGGGAAAGGCGGTGGATTACTTGTCTATGTGCCTGCCCATTTGCCAGTGTGTCGTCGGTTCGACTTGGAACTTACTGGCATTGAGAGTATTTGGCTTGAGTTATGTTATCCTCGCTCTAGACCTTGTCTCTTTTCGTTTGTTTACCGACCACCCTCGGCAAATGTTTCTTATTTGGATTCCCTTGGAACTATGATTACGAGAGCTGATAGCCTTAATATCCAGACAATAATATTGGGTGACTTCAATTTCAATTTGCTGCAGAAATCGTCTAGCCGTGTACGCTATGAAAATATATTCAAATCATTCAACTTCAAACAACTTATTACAGTGCCGACGAGACCGTCTTCTGGTACCCTTATCGACCATATTTTTGTCAATGATGTCAAATTTGTTCGAAAATCTGGTACATTGGACATCTCTTTGAGTGACCATCTACCAGTTTTTGTTAATTGGAAATCGAGGGTAATCAAACCAAAAAACACGGACCATAGTACTATAATTTTTCGTCCGCTTCGAAATTTCATGGCTGATAGCTTTGTTAATGATTTGCGATGCGTGCCTTGGAATTCTTTGGATATGTTCACTGATCCAAACGATGCTTTGGATCAATGGTACTGTCTATTCAGGGATGTTCTCAATTTACATGCTCCATTAAAACAGCGACGTGTCAAATCAATCTTTAGACCCGAGTGGTTTTCTGACGAAATTATGGATGCTATTGGTCAACGCAATAGATTGTATAACAATGCTACGCATAACAACTTGGATTCCTCATGGAGTAATTATCGTCGTGTTGCAAGAAACAAAGTCATACATCTAATTAGAAGTGCTAAGCGTTTATTTTATCGGGAATCAATTCGTAATAACTTGGACAATCCTAAAAATCTATGGCGAATAATTAGAAATTTAGCTCCATCTCAGAATTCGAATTTACCGAGTCATCTCACCATTGATGAGAAATTATATACCAATCCGAAGGATATTGCCAATCTATTCAATGAATATTTTACCAGTATAGCGTCTGTTATTCAACCAATCAGTTATCCTTCCGCTACTAACTGGGACTACCTTACTGACATGGTCGGTAGTGTGCTTTCGAGTGACTTAGTTTTTGATATTCCGCCGATTTCAGAGGAATTTGTTCTCTCTAGTCTACAGCGTTTACCTGATGGTAAAGCAGCAGGTTTAGATGGACTCAATAACTATTTTTTAAGAATTTCTGCACCGGAAATAGCACCGTCGTTAACATCTATTTTTAATACCAGTATTACTACAGGTGTTTTTCCAGATACATGGAAAGTGGCAAAGGTGTCTCCTATCTTTAAGTGTGGTTCACTCTTTGATCGATCTAATTTCCGCCCTATTTCTCTTTTGGCCGTTATTTCAAAAATTCTTGAGCGCCATGTTTTCACTTCTTACTCACTTTTTCTTACAGAACATCAGTTATTATCTGACCATCAGTTTGGTTTTCGGAAATCTCGTTCTTGTGAACTGGCTGTTACGGAATTATCCGATAAGATTTTACAGAATATGGACGCTAGGCTTTTAAATGGGCTTCTTTTACTTGATTTTAAGAAGGCATTTGATCTAGTCGATCACGATATCTTACTTTTTAAGCTGAGTGTCTATGGCTGTTCTAGATCCACAGTCAAATGGTTCTCATCCTACCTTACTGATCGATCTCAGAGGGTATGTTTTAGGGGGTTTCTTTCTGATAACCTACCTGTTCTAAATGGTGTTCCTCAGGGAAGTATACTCGGCCCACTTCTTTTTGTTTTATTTATTAATGATCTTCCATTGTATTTATCTCCATATGATACTGATAATTTTGTATTTGCCGATGATACTTCCTTACTTGCATCTGGTCCAACTGTTCGGGAGGTAGTTTTAAAATTGAATGCCGCTGTTGCTGCTGTCTTTAAATGGGCTGAGCAGAATCGTATGATGTTAAATACTTCTAAATCAAAGTGTATGCTTATAACTACTCCGCAAAAATTTAGACTTCTTCCAAATACTTCACTTGACGTTATTGTCAATGATTGCCAAATTGAGCAAGTTGATCAATGGACAGTTCTTGGTACTACTTTTGACTCCTTTCTTACCTGGGACTCCCATGTGAATAATATATGTTCTACTGTTAGCAACCGTCTATCTTTGCTACGACGTATCAAGCCTTATTTAACGTATGAGTGTACTTTACATTTCTATAATTCTTAAGTGTGCACTGTTATTTCACTTACTGTTCTTCTTGTTGGGGTACATGTTCCCATACCCAGCTATTAAGGCTTCTTCGACTACAGAAACGAGCCGCTAGAATTCTATTGGATGCGGATTATACTCAGTCATCAGTTAGTCTCTTTCTTAACCTAAAGTGGTTACCTATCTCTGATGTAGTTAAGATCAGAAAGATATTAACCTTATATAGTATAATTCTTGACCCTTCTGCACCTTTTTGCTACAAACAAAAGTTTCAGTTCCTATCCCAACACCGTTTTCGCCAGACTAGGGCATCAACTTACAATTTGATAGTTCCCAAACCACGTTCAAATTCCCTTAAGCGCACCTATGGGTACCTAGCCCCGGTCTTATTTAATGCTCTTGATGCTGATCTAAAACAACTTGCAATCTTACCTTTGACATCTTCCCTTCAATCTCGTCTTCTCCTTATCAAATTTAAGTTACGAGCTATATTTAGCTCTCGAGTGAAACGAGTCGATAACTTGGAACTCCTAATGTGTTCAAATTGTAAATTTTGTCTATTCTGTAATTGTGTATCATTTAATTAGTTTTAGTATTTACCAATGTATTTATGTTATTTTTTTGTGGAGGGCCATCTGTTAGATAACTGTGACAGGTTAAGATGTTACTCTCCTTAAATAAAGTATTGTATTGTATTGTATTGTATTTTTCTTGGGATTGACTATTAACCAGGTCAAATTTTAGTGCATTTAGTGAAGAAAAATATTCACACTCTCTGATTTCTACAGTATTTCTTGTGCAAAGTGCCATACTCGAATATTTATCCGTATCATGATCTTGACGGTGGAGTTTGAAAGGACTGAGATTATTTAAAATTTCATTGTCAAAATCCTGAGGTAGTAGTTGGGTTTCAGTAAGAGTTATGATGTCACTATTGAAAACTCTTGAATCAAATTTAATATCGATGCTATGTTTTTTGAGAGATCTTATATTTAAAAGTGATATGGTCAAAACATTGAAATTGTCTTGCAGTACAGTTGTTGAATGTGGAACCATACATTCATTTCGTAGTCTTTGATATTCTTCAAGAACTTTAGGATTTGCTTTAATATGCTTACTCTCAATTTGTCCTAAAGTATACAGACCACGGAAAGAAGTTGCACGGCTTAAGGCAACATAAATTTGTCCATAGTTAAACGCTCACTGTCTTATCAAGTCAGAACTGATTACAACTTTTTCAAGTGTTAGACCTTGAACCTTATGTACAGTACATGCCCAAGCAATTGTAACAGGGAATTGTAGTCTCTGTATTTCTGGAGAAGATGCTTTACCTGGTCTTATTTTGATCTTTGCTAATACAGGCTCAATGGGAACTACGTTGTTTTCTCTTGCAAAAGGGCTGCCACAAGTGTTAGTTAAGTCTTTACCAGCATTTGAGTCATCAAATTTGATATAGAGAACAGTTGGTTTTTGGTTATTTTGACTGACATCAATTTTAAAGACAGTGCCCATTTGTCCATTGATGAGTCTATCTGGAATACTAATATTTGTTGTAAGCATTACTCTAGCACCTTCTTTAATCAGAATTTCATAATCAAGTCCACCTGTTTCAGACCGTCCTCTTGCTAAAACTCTATCAATATCTTGTTTGCTTACATTTGTTGGATACTGATCTTTAGCTTTAAGAATAAATAAGGATCCAGACAGTTCTTCTAGTTTTTTCTTGTTATGTTCATCAACAGGAGCATTTTCAGCCCAGATATGAAGTGCATCTGATGGGTAATTAGGATCAGATGGGGTTATTGATCTTGATTGGATTATCTTAATGTCATCTTCTGTTTGACTTGCAGTTCTTATTCTGTTAAGTAGTTCAATAAATGCTTGGTCGTTTTTCTGTCTCATGATTTTATTAAGTTCTATAATTTTGAAGACTTTCCATGGGTGACATAGATTATAAGAATCATTTTTGAAATTGTCAAATACAAATCTCTTACGTATTGGTGGAAGTTGGCATAGATCACCTACAACTATAATAGTAATTCCAGCAAATAGCAGAGAACTGGTGGTGCCAAATATTTCTTTTAATCTTTGGTGGATATGTAGTAAGGTAGTGTTTCCAACCATAGAAATTTCATCTATTATTATTAGCTTTAGGTCAGATAATGATAGTCTTAATTGTGTTTTCTTTTGGTCTGACATTGCAGGTACATTATCACCAGTTTATTTGGGAATAGCAAGACCAGTATTTATTGTTGTTCCATCAATGTTTATTGCAGCTACGCCCGTTGGTGCCATGAGAAGAACTGTTGGTAGTTCAGGGTTAATAGGAGGATGTCTAAAAGTTTTAACTGCTGTATGGTATATTGTTTTAATCAAGTGACTTTTACCTGCACCTCCACCACCAGTTAAGAAAATATTGTAGATTGGTTCTATTTCAACGGGTTTTAAGCTGTTCATGTTTTTCATTGTATTCCTACACCATGTCAGAAATATATCATATGCATAACGTTGCTCGATGTTCAAGGACCTCACAGTTTCACGTAATTTATCATCAGAGATCTCTGTTGGTCGATTGTAAGAAGTAATTACTCCAAGGGAAGTATGCTGATTGGATTGTGTTGAGTCAAGATGTGATGGTAATTGTTCATTAAATGATTCATGTGGGTTTGAGTCATCTTGCATTTCACCTTGTAAATCGGCATTTTCTTGATCATTTATTGAATCAAATGAGCGAATAATATTGCCCTGATTAGATTTTAATACTTCAAGAGCCTCACTAACAGCATCTGCATCAGGTTCAAATATTGCTCTATTGTGTTCAACAATAGCTTGGACATCAGGTTCATAGAACTTTGATGTATATGTTTGATCTGAAGCCATTAGTTTACTTTCATCACGCCATGGATAATAGAGCATAAGTAAATGGTGAAAATAAGATTCTGGTTCCTTTCTTTTATTAGGTGTACTTAACTTTTCTACATTTCATGTATTCATTGGTGTTAATTAATTTTATTTTTTTTGGAAGGCGTTGTGTTGTATCACTTATTGTTTGTGATTCAGCCAAGTCATCTGTTAGAACATCAGGTTGTGAATCTTTTGTTTCACTATAATCAATTTTATAATCTTTATAGTAATATGCAGCAAATTCTGCCAGACATAAGTTATCAACAACTGGAATTGATGTTGGTCTAATGCTGTAACGCTGAATTATATTTGACTTAAAGATATCTGTGCTATCATCGTCTAGTTCATCAAGTTCCATTTGTGCCTTAGTTACACGCACCCTTTTTTCTGGGAAATCTGTACTAACAAAAATTGTTTTGGGAAATATTTTTCTCAACCAAAGTTCAGGCATTGATCTGTAGACACATTCTTGTGAACTAACTTCTCTTGTACAGAGAAAAGCAGCACCAATTTTTTTAAGGCCATCTCTAATATTCATGTTAGCAGCTTTTGCTTCTTTTGCTGCATTTGTAATAGCTTGAGAACATTCAGTTTCATCTTTAGTAAAGTATGAGCAGACATATGTTATGCATTTGTAGTGATTGAATACAGGTTGCAAGTCAACATTTGCTGCAAATCCCTTTACACCAGCAACAAAGTAATTGTTAATAAAACAGCTGTCTACGGGCCTTTTGAGATGCAACTCAAAATCAGAGTCTGGTGATATTGATAGAGCCCAGTAATATTCATCCTCAGTGATACCTACTGATTTTAGAATGTCTGCATCATTTAATGTTTCATTAAAATCTGGCTTGGATGGGTTTAGTACTTCATGTATTTTCTGTTTGACTGAGGTCAGAATATGTGTTCGCCTGTCAAGTATATTACTCTTGATTCCTTCATCTAGATCACTATTAAGAGGTTCTGCTACTATTGTGCTTTTGGTGAAATATTGACCAAAATTAAATCTACAACTAATATTTTTGTATTTTCTGCAGGTTTTAGAATGATTGTGCTTTTGATAAGTTTTAACTAACTCATGTACTCTGGTTCTGTTTCCTCATCTGGAAGATAGGCTTGTACATGGTTATCTATAAATTGTATATACATGTAAGCTTCTTTGTTGTCAGATGTAAGTTTGGGGCAATCAGAAGTCCATATTAATGCATGTAAATGAGGAGATCCTCTCATTTGAAATTCAATACGGAGGGCATAATAGATTATTTTACCTATTGGATTATTTTGGCCAAGCAGAAGTTCAGTGAAAAATGTTTCAACTCTATATTGAAAATGCTTTGCAACAACAACAGGATTAAGATTTAGCATTGAACATCTTTCATTGTAAGATAAAGCTCCAACTTGTTCATCAGTCATGTTTTTACCTTGTGTTCTAGCTATAATCTGAAACAACTCAGGCCATCTAAGATCAGCACATGATAATGTCATAAACCATGTTGGAATCCCAAGTTGTTTTACCATGGCTACTACTTCATACATAAATTTTTGCCAGTAGGGTGGTGTGCCTGGAATTTGCCTTAAAAACAAATATGCCTGATCTTGACAAATTAAGCCTTTTAACTTGTTTACATCTGATTTTATTTGTGATGCAGTTACAGGTTGGCCATGAATTTTTTTTAAGGCTATATTAATACTATCTGATACTTTTTTTTGTTCCATTATAAATTGTGCAAAGAAAAGATACTCTGGATTTGTTGCAAATCTTCCACTATAATGTAAAAGTCGAGCATTGAAGTACTTCACTGGTGACAATTTAATCTTTCTATCATCTGTGAAGCCAAACTGTCCTTTTGGAAACAACACTGGAAATGCAAGCTCTTCACATTTTATGTCTCTCATTAGTGATACAGGGTGTTTGTTTTCTCCAGGTGCAATATTGTACACTTCATTACCTAACGAACAATTTTCACTACTTTGTATTGTAACAGGATAATCTGGCAATACAGATTGTAAACATGTCTCATTAGTTGCTTGCCTATATTCATTCAATGGGATAACAGGTTGCTTGTAGTTTTCTGTTAAGGACTTTTCATTTTTATCAAAATTCATACCTGAAGTATTGTCATCTTGTTCTAAACTGGTAAGTTTTGCACTGATATTTTGAATATCAATTGTAATATTATTATATAATGGATTGTTTACCTTGAGCCAGTTAAGAGCATCAAGAATGAACTGAGGACGTACTGCTTGAAAATACACATGACCTCTGAATTCAAGTTTACGTTTAGGTTTCAACATTATAATTCCTGATCTTTCTGGTGGCCGTGGTAAAACTTTACATGTCTCATCACATTCAACCGGCACATTACAAATTGCTCCCTTAACTTTTCTTTGCTGTCCTTTTGGCATGACTATTATCTTCTCAAAAACTATTCGCTGTGCAATAAGAATTTGTTCAAGTTTTTCTAAACATGCAAGCTCAGCCGGTATGTTATCAACATACATGTTATTATATATTGCTTGGCAAGGAATTTTCCCCTTTGATACCTTTGAATGGCAGGTTTTACAAATGTAATATTTTTCATCAAATGACTTTGCATCAGTGAACAGAGTTTCAGGGACATCTGTGTACTTATTTTGGTTTAATGATACGACTGATTTTCTGTAGAGTAACCGATTGCAAACAGAACATATATAATAAGGACCTTCTTTTATTTTACTGTGAAACCTAGAAATATAATCATCCAAGTCATGTAAATCCACTGATAATTTACATTTTTTTAATTTATATTTTTTTGTTTTTGTTTCAAGAAGAACTTTCTTTTGCATTGGGTCCATTGATTTATATTTTTGTTTATTTGTTTCGACAAGAACATTCTTTTTCACAGGGTCCATTGATTTATATTTTTGTTTATTTGTTTCGACAAGAACATTCTTTTTCACAGGGTCCATTGATTTATATTTTTGTTTATTTGTTTCGACAAGAACATTCTTTTTCACAGGGTCTATTGATTTATATTTTTGTGCATTTCTTTCAAGAAGTACTTTCTTTTTCACAACATCCATTGATTTATATATTTCTGCATTTCTTTCAACCAGTTCTTTTTTCTTCATAGGATCTATGGAGTTATATTTTTTGGCATTTGTTTCAAACAGACCCTGCTTCTTTGTGGGATCCATAATTTTGTAGTGTGAAGCAGCTTTCTCAAGCATTATTTTTTTCTTTGCAGGTTCCAAATTTGCATATTTCTCTCTGTTTTTGTCAGCAAGTAACCTTTTCTGTAACCATTTTTGTGTGGTAGACTTTTGCTTTCTTAGAACTTTTTGCCTCTCTGATTTTGTTAGTGGACATGAACATGACAAAAATTGGATGTTGTATTGTATTTCTTCACATTTAAGTTTTTGTGTAACAATATTACAAAATTTATTAATGAGAAAATGTGTATCATTAAATTGTTCAAATAAACTAATTGTTTGGCTTTCATCGCATGCCACCAAGAAATATTTCGTTTGCTGTCTTGTATTATGCTGAAAAATACAAGCTAAGCAATAGTTTGAAAGCCAGAGCAAAAATCCAGTATTTTCTGTGGTGTTGTCTAAAATTAACCTCTCAAGCACTTGTTTAGTAGAAACAGAGTTGGAAGACAATATACCCTGGTATCTATATCTTGAACCAAATTCTATCTCAACATCACATCCATGTATATTAAATGTATGTGGTAAATAATCACATGTAAACCCGTACGGAAATGGCAGCGCTGCATGGTAACTGCATTTTGACTTTTTCTTGACTGTAAATCCGCTGCAGATCCGCTGCAGATGCGCTGCACAGTATGCGCTGCACTTTTTGTCGATATTGAATGCAACTGCAGCGCATTGATATAGATCTACACAAAAATAATGCGCTGCATTTTGACTTCAGCGCTGCATTTTCACTGCATTTTGACTTCAGTAATCAGTACTGCATTTGCGCTGTATTTTGACTTACAAGTTTGATTATATTATAGCCTTTAGCACCTCTGTTGTATGTCATTCGGCTTCAGTAGCTGTCAACTTTTATGCGTCTACTTAAGAACAGAACAAATAATGAACAAATTGTTGGATATGAAAGAAGCAAGAATATTAAAGCAACTATAGAAAATACTAATTGACCTCGACTGGGATTTGAAGCGCTTGAACGTACCGTTCAGAGCATCGGATTTAGGAAGCGCCAGCTGTGGGATATTTTGAGTCTCAACCGTTGTCAGCAAGTAGAGTTTTCTTTACTTGCCCAGTAGTTGCTTTATATTGTTGCGTTAATATGTCTTGACCTTATAATACTAATTTTTTCCAAATTCTCAATTCTCAATTATATTAAAGACACGCGCATCACAAAACCAAGTCACAGAACCATCAGAACGTATTCTATTATTTAATATCAGTGTTCGCGTTTTACTGAGACAATCAGACAGAGCATTTGAACAAACTCCATTAAACGTTTATAGTGTTAAACACGAAAACGCGACTACATAGTCATACAGACAAAACTTTACCTCTGAATGGCGCCGATTGTCCTATTGTTTATTGTGCTTCTTTGTAAACATTTAAGAGAATATCAGCAGAGTGAGAGCTGCAGCTTTAAATGCAAGTACCAGCGCCCTTCTCCTTCTTTCTTTAAGACATTCACCAAACAAGTTCAGTTGAATCCCCAAGACGCAAGAGAAGCAGTTAACGCGCAAACGATCAACGGCTTTATCTTTACGCACAATATTTAAATGTTCAAGTGCAGGCGCCAAAAATGCTATCAGTTGACACTTGACCAGATAACGATATTGAATTACTCATTATTGTAAGCAAGCATCTCTGACGGGTATAGTATATTTTATTTAGTCTTATGCTTTATAGATATTATTGGGTTAGTTAGATTGCAGATGCGACAACTGCTACTGCTACAAGTCTCAGAACGTCCTTAAATAATATTCAATGGTAATAATTGTTTGAAAAAGATTAAGTTATCTTCTGGCATCAGCAAAGTATTTTTGCTATTTCCTGCCAAGGTTCGAGGCTATCTAGGCGATAACACTGTAAAAGCTGCATGAGCTACATCAGACAACTGTAAAAAGCAATTCAAAAGCATTTCTCATCAGTTTACCATTTGCACAAAACGGCTCATTCTTTGCTCCAAATTACGGTAAGTTTCAGGTTTTTGAACAGCGACTCGCTGCGAGAGCTATATAGTTTATTAATTAGTATTGACTCATTGCGTAAAATTTAAAAATTAAACGAGACGACTTATAGACCTTTTAAAGACCTTGTAAGACAAAGCGTTTTCGTTAACCGATTTAATAAATTCTCTACAGTTTTGCTAGGATATTAGCGCGCGGTGCGTGATGGCGTTTTGCATGTTGTGAAACACGTTTGCGGCACTCGATACTGATCGACTTACATAATTTAATTTTATGTAAGTCGATCAGTATCGAACATGCAGCGCTAGATCGGAACTTTGTGTTGCAGATTAGCTGCATATTGAATGCACACCGAATTTGAAAACTTTGTTTGACTGCGCATTCAATGTGCAGCGCTTTGCGTAAGTGATTTCATCAATTTGTAATGCAGATGCGCTGCAGTTTAAATGCATTTTGACTTGCAGTCAAGAAAAATTACATCTGCAGCTATTCTGCAGCGCTGCCATTTCGGTACGGGAACTCATTCCCATCATTCAAGCCTTCCTGGTAAGCCAACATACCATGTTCTGCCACAGCTAGCAGTCAATGTCACATCATTCCAGTAAATACATGCTAGAATAGTAGAAAAGCAAATAGCATCGAGGGATATGGCACATTGTCCAGGAATAAATTTGTCATTAAATGTCTCATTATCACATGT
Organism: Corallium rubrum; assembly: GCA_964035015.1. NCBI lineage: Eukaryota > Metazoa > Cnidaria > Anthozoa > Scleralcyonacea > Coralliidae > Corallium > Corallium rubrum. The sequence goes on from OZ035997.1 coordinate 94,814,773, forward strand.
TGATGAACTATTCAAATTTGTAATTGGTGTAAATTGCATAACAGTAATTTTAACACCTTTGAGCTCAAATAAAACATCACGTCTGTGTAAGTTCTTGAAATATTCTACCAAATTATTAATTGAATTTACTTCCAACAACACACATGTTCCATGAGAATGGGCCATACCAAATGAGTCTCTTGCATGAGAATGAAATATCTTTAGTAAACCATTTCGAAGAGTATAAACTGATACAGTATTACATCCGATTGTTAACAAAAATGAATTATAACTTTCTAGAAGCAAACTTTGTAAAGCACAATCTAAGGGCATGACATATGGGATGTTTTCATTCAAAGTAGCTGCATGGAGATTACCAGTGTAACTTTCACTAAACTCAAGTCGATAATTTATGTTTAGTACTGTAACCATTGTGGGTAATTCAGTTAGCAATAAATAAGATTGCCTTGATAATCTTGATAATGCAGAGTATAATTCATTACCAATGTTCATAATTTGAATAAGATCTCTTGACTCAATTATTGAATTGTTATTGTTAATGTTGTATATTAAAGCACACAAACTCATAGCAACACATTGCTGTCCTGCATTAGGACCAAATACATCAATATCTCCTTGACTATAAGGAGCATTAATAGTTTTACTTGGATCAATTATGAAAGTAGGACCAGGATTTTTCTCTATGTCTCTACACAGGTTAAACTTGCAATAATTCATCCTGTGATTTAAATTCTTGTAAGTAAGCTCTGCTTCTGAATTATTTAGTGACTTTGTATAAAATTTGCAGCTCCTTTTAGTACTTTTTAAGTGAAATAAATAATTTTGCGGTGTAATTGTTTGTTTTTTACGCCGTCTTATATGATGTAGACGTTTCTTACTCATCTTTTTACTAAATTGGGGTAAAAATGTTACTCGATCACTCAGTAGCTTTTTACGTTCACGACTAGATGCAGAAAGAAAACGATGAATTCGAGATGACCTAGGTACATTCTTTTTAATCTGCTTTCGAACTAGTTTTCTTAGTTTTCTGCTTTTATTCATAAGACGAGACAGTTTCTTAGCTGGAATTCTACTTGGTTCTCGATCACGTGGAACATGGCGGACATGTCTTACAGTTAACACACTCTTCTGAGTAATAAACTTTGCACAGCGAGATCTGGACTCTGAATTATAAGACTCTGAGTTACTAGCAGTAGCTTTTACAGACAACTGCAGATTATTTGGTTTCTCAAATGACTGTAAATTGTCAAGCGAAACATGGTTACTGGTATCTGATACTATAAACATGTGCTCGAATAAAATCTGTGAATAAACGATTGATAACAAATACATATAACAGACAATAATGCGGGTATCAGCGGCTTTCCCGAGGGGGCGACCCCCGGGCAACCCACGGGCATGGCACGGGATTTGTTCTAAAATCACGCCCCAGAGACAGGGGATTTAGCCTACTTTTGTATTTTGTCAAATTACCCCCGGGGACATACCCCCGGGATTTGCACATCTCCTGCTGTTACATGGGTCAGCGGTGATTCGTCGAGAAACGAACAACAGGAGCTGTCTTTGGCATTGTAGTCACGTAAGTGTTTGTAATCGAAGAATCCTTCATATTTGGATGAATAATTAAGTCATCCATCACCAGTAAATGTTGGAAACAAAAGAATATTTGTTTGAAACTAAGGATGAAAACTTTTTAAGCGTTTTGTGAATATCAGTAATGACTAAAAGTGTTTTTTTGTTTGTACGAGCAGCTGATACAAAATTAAGTCTATTAAAAAAAGTTGTCATTTTAATAGCCTAATTGCACACTGTACTTTATTGATATTAATATATATTGTTGTCGTTGTGGTCAGTATTACTAACTTTGTAGTAATTAAATTTCTTTATTAAACTGGCTTTTCTTCGAGTTTTGAAGCTTTATTGTGGACTTTCTATTAGCACAATTGCATTTTCTTTGCAAATGACCATTGGAAGGTCTCCTTTTGGAAAACATTGTTTCCCAAATTTCCCCCAGGGGGTGGGGTATTTGTCACAATATTTCCTCCCAACCCAGGGGCTTTAGCATCCTTTTGTCAAGGGTACTTTGACAAATCCCCCTGGGTCCCCGGGGGTCGCCCCCTCGGGAAAGCCGCTGATACCCGCATAATGCATACACTTGATGAAACAATGAAAACAAACATAATATTTACCTTTATATCACTGTTGTATGAATTGTCAGTTACTAACTTCAGGCCTGGAAGACTTGGACATTCAGCTTCAAGGTACATGTAATACTTTCCAGCACAATATGTAGAGTATGCACAATTTGTTAAAATGATACTGTTGGCTTTCATATAAGTACTGTGGGCTTTCATATAAGTACTGTGGGCTTTCATATAAGTACTGTTGGCATTCATAGTTAACTTGGCATTCATAGGTAACTTGGCATTCATAGATAACTTGGCATTCATAGGTAACTTGGCATTCATAGATAACTTGGCATTCATAGGTAACTTGGCATTCATAGTTATCGCAGAAGAACCCGTGTCGAAATTGCTCATATTTTAGTGTAGATTCACTGCGATCGATAATATCGGTGTGTGCAGCTGTAAGCGTTGTGAGCATACTTACGACGAAAACACTTGACAACGAGAACAAGATACTTGCCAGCCACATAACTGATCCCAGACACTTCTATTACCAAGCAAGCACACAAGAACACTTCGAACCACTCCAGTCGAAAAGAAAGACAGTGCTTCCACAACTGAAATCCAGATTTCCTGTTTGTTGTCCTGAAATTTCCTGATATTTCCTGATATTTTATTTACATTTCCTTCAAATTTCCTTGACATTAGCACGTGATATCTTTTCACAAACCCACCCAATTATTGGGCAAAATGAGCTGCTCGCAGGCTGTTTGATCATGAAATTAACAAAAATGATGAAATATATAGTCCAATAGCGCTTACATTTTTTTCTGTTTTAACTTTTTGTAAAAGCAATAGACAATTCCCATTATAGCAAAGCATCATGGGAAATGTGGTAGGCTTCACTTGCAGGCGAAATGGCCGCCGCGAAGCGAGCATTTTGCTTGTGAGAAGAATGGATTCTTTTAAGCACATTTTTTGTAGCGCAGGAAAATTTCGAAAAGGGCAATGTATTTGGGGGACTATATAGAACGTTGTGTGCCAAGGACAGCGAAATCAGAGCAGAAATGGACGAGAAAATTGCTATAGAACTATTGAAAGAGTGAAGAATATGCTAGTAAATACGTTCCCGAAGGGAGGTTCTTCTCGACGTTTTCAGGTGAGTAAGCTTAGTGAGCATCGGACAGCTCACCATTTTGCCTCACAGACATGTGTGTGTTGTTGTTCTATCGCGATCTCGTATTTTCTGAATTACCAAGTGTTCTGTAATGATTTTTTCGTTTGTTGAAATTGACAACTTCTGGCGATTGATGTCCGTCATTCGTTCGATTCAGAATGTCTTCTGAAGACAGTGTTTTTAAAGAGTCTTTAATTTTTTTGGCACGGAAACAACCCGGTTTTATCGGCAACGGCACTGGCACTTTGTAAAAACACCAAGAAGAAAGCACTTTTGCCTGACTTTCTACTGTTTTTCTTTTCTGTTTCCTTTGTTGTGGTCAGTTCATATCCTGTCAAATAAACAGTAGGTTCTGGAACTATTGTAGGCTGTAAATATATATTCATAACTATATTATTCGTTTAAAACGTTGAAAATTTACTGAGTTTTGTTGCTGTATTGTAGTCAGCAAGCTTTGTAAAACACAGGGGTGGTGCCACTGAGGCAGGTGGGGGCAGAGGTGCTATACCCCCTGTTGGGGAACCATAGCCCTCCACACCCCATCAGGGAAAACTTACCAATTTGTCAGGGAATCTGGAAGGAAAACTCTCTTTTTGTCAATTGGCAAAGAACTTTTTAACTGATTAATTAGCCAGACAAGTAATTATTGTAGTTGACCAGGTAAGCGCCCATCTTGAAGCAAGCACTCACCCCCCCCCCCTGTTTAAGGAAAAAGTAATTTTCCAGGCTATTTTTAAACATTCTCTCAGTACAACTGACCACGTCTTTACAAAGGGACCGAAGATGATCTCGTTTCAAACAACTTTCCTGCATTAGGCAAAGATGACCTACCTGGATATTGTTTGACTTGGACTCAGATTCAGACTTTGATAGGTTTGACGAACATGATTAAAAGACTTTTATACCATATAAACGCATATTTTTAAATTCATATTTTGTAATATAGCTAGTTTTGTTTGTTTCAATATGGTTTTGTTTATTTTCATATATTCAGAGTGTTGTGTGGACTTTATACATGTAAAATCAGTTTTTCGTGTAAGGCACATTTTGCTCATGTAAGCACCCACTGCTCATGTAAGCACCCCCCAACCCCACCCACCCCAACCCCACCCCCCACAATGTTTTAATTTCAATCAAAGGAAATCACCATTAATGCTTTAATGTGAAATAAAACTCCTGTAGAAACACAGATAATTTCACACTGAGAAGATGGAAAAAGCTATTCTAGACATTCAAATTTTGAACATTTTCTGGGGGAGCATCCCCCAGATCCCCCTACTACCCCCCTGTCAGGGACTTTAGCCCCTGTGTTGGGGAATTCTTGGCAGCACCCCTGGTAAAACAGTGACTTGGAAATTATAATTTAAGGTTATAGATAGTCTGTAAACTCTGTACAACATTCTTTATTTATAAATTTCAAACTTTTCTCAGTGTTCTCTTCATAGATACTGTAATAGTAGACAAATTTTAGTAGTAGTTTTATAATATATAATTAATATTAGAAATTTTAGGTAGGTTCTGTATATAAATCTGTAAATAGTAAATTGTAAAATATGTAATTATAACTCATATATATCTGTAAATAGGTTTTAGTATTAATTTATAAAATGGATAATGAACCATGTACTTCAATGGAGTCAGACAAAGTTAGCTCTACCAACCCAATGCAACCACATCTTTCTCAGCTTTCTGTCAATTGGAAATTAGTAAAATGAAAGTCCTGGATTTCATTTTGTGTTGCTATCATGTACAGGTAGGAATACAGTAAGATGTTCCACCTCCTTTCTCTTCCTTTCTGAAGATGTTGGTCCTTTGGTTTTACCAGGGGTGGTGCCAAGAATTCCTCAACACAGCGGCTAAGGTCCCTGACAGGGGGGCTAGTAGGGGGATTTCACAAAAACATTAATTACTTGTCTGGCTAATTAATTAGTTAAAAAGTTCTTTGTCAATTGACAAAAAGAGAGTTTTCCTTCCAGATTCCCTGACAAATTGGTAAGTTTTCCCTGATGGGGCGTGGAGGGCTATGGTTCCCCAACAGGGGGTGTAGCACTCCTGCCCCCACCTGCCTCAGTGGCACCACCCCTGTGTTTTACAAAGCTTGTTGACTACAACACAGCAACAAAACTCAGTAAATTTTCAACGTTTTAAACGAATAATATAGTTATGAATATATATTTACAGCCTACAATAGTTCCAGAACCTACTGGTTTATTTGACAGGATATGAACTGACCACAACAAAGGAAACAGAAAAGAAAAACGGTAGAAAGTCAGGCAAAAGTGCTTTCTTCTTGGTGTTTTTACAAAGTGCCAGTGCCGTTGCCGATAAAACCGGGTTGTTTCCGTGCCAAAAAAATTAAAGACTCTTTAAAAACACTGTCTTCAAAAGACATTCTGAATCGAACGAATGACAGACATCAATCGCCAAAAGTTGTCAATTTCAACAAACGAAAAAATCATTACAGAACACTCGGTAATTCAGAAAATACGAGATCGCGATAGAACAACAACACACACATGTCTGTGAGGCAAAATGGTGAGCTGTCTGATGCTCACTAAGCTTACTCACCTGAAAACGTCGGGAAGAACCTCCCTTCGGGAACGTATTTACTAGCATATTCTTCACTCTTTCAATAGTTCTATAGCAATTTTCTCGTCCATTTCTGCTCTGATTTCGCTGTCCTTGGCACACAACGTTCTATATAGTCCCCCAAATACATTGCTCTTTTCGAAATTCTCCTGCGCTACAAAAAAATGTGCTTAAAAGAATCCATTCTTCTCACAAGCAACATGCTCGCTTCGCGGCGGCCATTTCGCCTGCAAGTGAAGCCTACCACATTTCCCATGATGCTTTGCTATAATGGGAATTGTCTATTGTAAAATACATATATGTTATTTACCGGCTGGGAGGTCCGTATAGAGAAATATTTTCGAGGTCTCAAAAACTGCCCGAGGCCGCAGGCCGAGGGTTGTTTTTGAGACCGAGGGAAATATTTCTCTATACGGACCGACCAAAACGGTAAATAACATATTTATTTTTTTTGTTAATCGTACGATTTATAATTTACATTATTAGATAAATTAACATAATTAAATTGCGTAATCGAGATGACATTCACGTGATATTCAAAAGTCCAAAGTTTATCGTTCGACAGTAAACAACTGCCGACATGCAGTCTGACCGGGAAGCTTGGAACGTCTTTTGTGATTGAAAAACAGTCAAAACTTGAAGATCTAGTGTTTTTAAAGTTTAATTGATAAAGATTCTTCGTCGTTCTTCTTCGTCGCTTGCTCGTTTTTGGCTGTTCGCTTTGAAAATCGCTTTCAATACTCGGCTGACTGCATGGAAATTGAAAGTGGGTCGTTCGAGTTTGAAGACGAAAATGCTTGTAAGAAGCCATTTGAAACTATTTTCAAAGACATGACACGATGAGGTTGGCATGTGGAAAATATTTGACTAAAGGGTAAAGACTTGTAGCGGTTTTGTTGAGTATCGTTGGACAACAGAACAATGACAGTTTAGTATCAAAAGGTTTCAGCTTTTCTGTCCGCTCATGGTATGTTTTTTTTTAATATATACTTCCATATAGTTTCATTTAGTGATTCAAAATACTGTGTTCACAAGTTTATGTATGTTTTGCCTATTGTTTTAAACTGTTTTCATGCGTCGTTGAGCAATAAATAATACTTTAAAACTTTATAAATGTCGCTCGCTGAAATTTTGCTTTTTCACAGCATTCTCGCTTTCTTTTAAAATTCGCTGTTTTCACACGAAGTTGTCAAAGCCATTTGGATAATAAAACTCATTTGTATCCCCGTAGCTCTCTGTTGAATATATGTTTCTGTGGCAAGCGAAATAGTTATGAAAATCGATCAATTTTACGGCCTATAAGACACATTGAAAAATTATCTCGAGCGGTCCGTACGGGCTCATACGGACCGCTCTTTAACCAATCAGAAAGCAGGATTTGGTAGGATACGGACCGAAAAAAAATAAATATTCATATTTTCATAATCAATCCATATAAAGAACGCGTAGAATAGAGAACAAAGAAGGCCAAAGGCCCAGTCCCTAGAGCCCGCGAACTCAACTATCACCATGGTAACACTAAATCTAAATGTTCATTGGTTCCAGGATCGTAACTATTTGTAACCCTACCCCTTCCTCCGACAGTAATGATGGGAAATAGAAACCAGGCCACTGCAGGCAAACCGCGAACAACGGAAAGCCAAAAATTCACGTTAAAAAGTTTAAATTTCTTTAAAATTTTTTCGATCTACTTAGATTTTTTGAGATTTCCTGATTTTCCTGAGATTTCCTGATTTTCCTGATATTTTATGAAAATTTCTTTTTCAAATCAGGATTTCCTGAGAATCAGGAAATTTCCTGCAAAGTGGAAACACTGAAGAAAGAAGGCATATCCGCACATCACCCATGCAGCATAGATATAGTCACATGGCTCAGTTTCGCAAAGCTTATTGGTCAATATCGCCTGCGGCCGCGCGGAGGACTAATAACGCGTCGCAAAAAAATAAAAATAAAAAAAAAATAATCGCGAAACCTAGACTCGGCTACCACAGTAGCCCGAGTAATAAAAAAAATCGCAAACACTTGTTAGGTTTTAATACTCATATTACCCATCTGTATGCATCGTCCTTTACAGTCAAAAGCAGACAGTGGATGATTAGTAAAGAACCAGATTATCTACCCAAATAGTGTACCTAGACGAAGCAATTATATATGTTTTGCACTGACTAAATTTAAAGAAAATGGCTTGTGAAATACATGTAGGTACATATGTAGTAATTAACTCTGAGTAAACGATGAACAGATAATGGCTAAAAATTTGGTTCCGTTCAGTATTTAATAAAAATTCAGGTCGAAAACTGTGAATAGAACTGTGAACTATTAATAGAAATTAAACAAAATATATTGTCACCCCTCAGCAAGTGGGGTATCAGCTTCGAAGTATTTAGACAAAAGGATAACAGGATTTGTTTACAAGTAACTAAATCAAAAGTACTTCGATAACTATTTTGACTCCATTCGACAAAACTTGCTTCAACTGATCAGTAGAGTTTGGATGTAAAGTATGTAGAAAAACGAAAGTTATAACCAATCTACGTCCTCACAGTTTAACGTGCCGGGAACTGTGGATGATGGTAAAAGAACAAGATTAGTTTTAGCTGAACCGGATGGTATGTCAGACCAAGAGGACTTAGACCGCAGTAGAAATAAAAATATGTGATCGTAAAATGTAAACAGAAAAAAGATTTTCCAAGTAGTGATTATATGTCTATAAATACTCAAATAACCAATCTACGTCCTCACAGTAATGTGCGGGGAATTGTGGATGATGGTAAAAGAACAAGATTAGTTGGCTGAACGGATGGTAATTATAAGTCAAACCTAGAGTACTTAGACAGTAGAAATTAAAATATGTGACCGTGAAATATAAACAAAAAAAATATTTTCCATGTAGTGATTATGTCTATAAATACTCAGATAACCCGCAATCTACGTCCTGACAGTAACGTGCCGGGAACTGTGGACGATGCCGGTAAAAGAATTAGATTCGAGTTGGCTTAACGGATGGTATGTCAGACCTAGAGTACTTAGACAGTAGAAATTAAAAGATGTTACCGTAAAATGTAAACAAAAAAAAAGATTTTCCAAGTAGTGATTATGTCTATAAATACTCATATAACCAATCTGCGTCCTCACAGTAATGTGCCGGGAGCTGTGGATGCCGGTGGTAAAAGAACAAGATTTAATTAGTTGGCTAAATGGTAGGTCAGACGTAGAGTACTTAGACAGTAGAAATTAAAATATGTGACCGTGAAATATAAACAAAAAAATATTTTACATGTAGTGATTATGTCTATAAATACTCAGATAACCAATCTATATACGTCCTGACAGTAACGTGCCGGGAACGGTGGATGATGCCGGTAAAAGAATTAGATTCGAGTTGGCTTAACGGATGGTATGTCAGACCTAGAGTACTTAGACAGTAGAAATTAAAATATGTGACCGTAAAATGTAAACAAAATTAGATTTTCCAAGTAGTGATTATGTCTATAAATACTCAGACAACCAATCTACGTCCTCACAGTAACGCGTGCCGGGAACTGTGGATGACGGTAGAAGAACTATATAGGTTAGTTGGATGAACGGATGGTATGTCAGGCCTAGTGTACTTAGACAGTAGTAGAAATTAAAATATGTGACAGTAAAATGTAAACAAAAAAGCTTTTCCAAGTGGCGATTATGTCTAAAAATACTCGGATAACCAATCTACGTCCTTTCAGCAATGTGCCGGGAACTGTGGAAGATGGCACGTATATCTTTTTTGTCGTTTGCTGTAGTGTACTGAGAACGCAACCTCTTCAGACACCCTTTTCTTTCAGGGTTTGCCCCTTAGCCTTAGACTTTCCTGGGCCTCACTGCAAGGCAGCAGCTTGCTATTTGACCCATAGCTGGGAAATGAAATATGTTGTAAGCCTAACATTGGTGCCTTTGGGATTGTTAGCACTTGCCAAATGTACTACTCCAGACTCTGGAGGGCGGGAGCTTCCATATTCCCATAGTAGGGTGCAGTCATGCCGGTCCTACCCCATGCCCTAATGATGGTATAAAATAAGTAGATTAGTTGGCTGAACATATGGTATGTCAGACCTAGAGTACTTAGACAGTGGAGAGTGAAACGTGTAACCGTAAAATGTAAAGAAAAATCTTCCAAGTAGTGATTATTTCTATGAATACTGAGATAACTAATCTATACTAATCAGTAGAGTGCCTGTAACTGTTGTAGATGGTTGATCGAAGAACTGGGTTAGTTCCCTGATCTCAAGAGTTTTTGAGATACTCGTTCTCAAATCTAGACTGTTTAGCGAAACCTGATAGAGTGCTGGAATAATGAAACAACAAAACCAAAGTTGTCAGTAACTAATGTCGTTCTCCACTGCAAAGATTGACCCGGAGATTTGTGATGGTATATAATGGAGCCAAATTAGTCACCTTGATGGTTGGTATTTTAACTTATATACACAATCGAAATTTAAGATCAAGGATTGTAACAGTACCCAATTAACTATCTCTGAAAGGTTTGTTATATATATATAATTTTGACACAAGAAATTATTTTTTCTGGGAAAAATTTCAAATGAAGTAAAAACATTGCGAAGTATTGATTAAAATAAGTCTAAATACTTGAATAAATAATCTGGTTTCTGAATATTAAAAATCGTGTATTGTATAACCACATTATTTAGTAGCTTAATGGATTAGTACTTAAAACCCCAACGGGAAGTTGGAAAGTTTAACGAGATGAGACAGGTACTGACAGATTACAAAGTGAACATGGCAACGAGAATGAAGATCATGGAGGCATGTGTTAGATCTCGTCTCACATACGGAACTCAGGCATGGTATATAAATGAAGTGTACATAGATAAGCCGGAAACCTGTTGGATATGGAACTGTTGAGGCAAATGGTTAGAGGTGGCTGGAGTCGGCTGCCAACCCCTGAAGGAGCTGATGAGATTGAATACAGATTAAAGTATTCTAATGCTGATATTCTGAGGATAACCAAGAGCATTAGGCTCAGAAGTGTGATCAGGAGTCAATATCTAAAATACATCGGACATGTATGCCGCTGCCCCAACACCATGATGACAAAAAAGATGTTGTTCGCGAAAGCCAAGAGGCCATACCATCGTGACCCTTGGATCAACATATCAAGGATGCTGAATGTCTCAATCGAACAGGCGAAGAAAACAACGCAATTGAAAGCTGGTTTTGCTGTATTGATTGAACGTCAGTTCAGCAATGCAACTCCGTGGCGACAAGATTGCTGATTGGAGGAATCTATTGAATGAACGAAAATGATTTA